>CM054139.1:42127435-42154935 GCA_028751875.1 Rapana venosa
AGAGAGAGAGAGAGAGAGAGAGAGAGAGAGAGAGACGAGAGAGAGGAGGAGTCACACAATTAGAATAGAGATCCCTGTGATATTCTTTTTCTCACTTTCCCGCAAAATTGAAGAGTCTAAAAAAAAAAAAACAGAGAGAGAGAGAAACAGAGACAGACAGACACAGAGAGGTATAGAAAAACAAAGAGAGAGACAGAGAAACGCACACCACACACACACACCCAAAACACACACACACACACACACACACACACACACACACACACACACACACACACACACACACACACACACAACACACACACGGAGATAGGGACAGAGAGACTGAGGGACACAGACACAGACAGACAGTCATACAAACAGACTGAGAGACTAAAGTGACAGAGACAGAGACAGAGAGGGAGAACAGAAAGGGAAGGATGTGAGGGTAGGGTGGCTGGTGGGGGGGGGGGGGGGTGTTGTGGAAGGGGGAAGGGGGCGTTAGGGGGCTAAGGGGGGGAGGAAGGTGGTGTAGTTGCAGACAGACAGCCAAGCAGAAAGAGAGAGAGAGAGAGAGAGAGAGAGAGAGAGAGAGAGAGAGAGGAGAGAGAGAGAGAGAGAGAGAGAGAGAGAGAGAGACAGACAGACAGACAGACAGACAGACAAGACAGACAGAGGCAAAGGGTGGAAGGAGGAAGTCAGTGTGGTTAGCCTAGTTAGCTTGTGGTCTGTGGTCTGCATGTTTACCCAGCTTCTTTGTTCTTTGGTTTGCCCTGACAGACAGACAGAGAGGGGGGAGAGGAGAGAGGGAGAGGAGAGGGAGAGAGAGAGAGAAAGAGAGGGAAAGAGAGAGAGAGGGGGAGGGAGGGAGAGAGAGAGAGAGAGAGAGAGAGGGGGGGGGAGAGGGAGAGGGAGAGAGAAAGAGAGGGAGGAGAGAGATGAACGTGTATGGATTAAAAAACAAGAAGAAGAAGATAGATATAGATAGATAAATAGACAGACAAATAGATAGATTGAGAGAGAGAGAGAGAGAGAGAGAGAGTAGAGAGATAGAGACAGAGGACAGACAGACAGACACAGACAGGCAGGCAGACGGACAGGAAGACAGACAGGAAGACAGACAGAGACAGAGACAGACACAGACACAGACAGAGACAGACAGACAGTTCTCAATTTATTTTTTATTTCGTTGATAATGAAACAAAAGACAGAGACAGAGAAATAGACTCTAAACTAGTTCAGAGTTCTGTATGAACTCTGAAGAGAGAGGAGAGAGGAGAGAGAGAGAGAGAGAGAGAGAGAGAGAGAGAGAGAGAGAGAATAGATATACAGATTGCTAGATAGGCAGGCGCACAGGCAAGCAGACAGACAAGCAAACATCTGATCAGTTACTTCCCTACACACATAAAAGAACCATTGGCCATACTACAGAAACCGCGAGCAGACCAAAATATACAATACAATAGAATACAATACAATACAAAAGAAGACAAAACAAGTCAGTGCAATTCAAATACATACATACATACATGTATGCATACATACATACATACATACATACATACATACATAACATACATACATACATACATACATACATACATACATACATACATACATATACATACATACATACATACATACATACATACATACAATTACAAACTCATACATACATACATACAACATACATACATACATACATACACATACATACAACTACATACATACATACATACATACATACAACATACATACATACATACTTACATACAAACATACACAACTACACATACATACATACATACATACATACATACATACATACATACATACATACATACATACATACATACATACATACATACATACCATACGTGGTTGCTTACTGTGGGCTGACGTATACATACATGGTATGTGTCCATGAGTGTGCTTTTACTGGGGCGAGTTAATCATAATGAATAGCTGAGTATTGCTGATCTGTGGGTGCTTTTTCATATTGTGATGGGGGTGTACTGATGTTCGGATACTGTATTGTGGTATTCTTGTCCTTGATATTATGTTTACATGTTTACTGTGTTTTTATGTATGGCTTGTAACCTGCGAGAATTTCTCTGTCTCTGAGATAATAAAGTGTTTGAACTGAATTGAATTGAATTGAAATACATACATACATACATACACACATACATACATACATACATACATACATACATACATACATACATACATACATACATACATATATATATACATACATACATACACATACACAACATACATACATACATACATACATACATACATACATACATACATACATACATACATACATACGCACACACACACACACAGACATGCAGACACACAGAAAGACAGACAAACAGACAGATAGTAAAGCACACCGACAGAAAGACAAGCAGACAGACACACACAGAAAGAAAAAAAAAACCACCCTACGGGGCACTAAACTATAACAGAGATGGCCCCCCTCACGCGGATCAAAGCTGTGAGGTTATTCCAATAAATATGCAAATCAGCCTCCTTGTAAAAGGAAACTGACAAGAAAGTGACATGTGCATACAATGCCATGAAAAGGGGGGGGAAGGTGGGGGGTGGGGGGAGGGTGGGGAGGAAAGTTGTGGCATTCACTCGTCACGTTTGATGATGTGACTGTCAACAGCGCATGCAGAGACCCCGCGCGCTCTTGCTTGATTGGCTTGGCTGGCCTTGTCTGGACACGTGGTCGGTTGGTTGGTCTAAAAGTCGAAGTTAGGATGGCCTTAGAAAGTCTGAGATGATGTAGTAGGTTGATGGATGTGATACATAGTAGATAGTAGAGGATGGAGCTAGATATGAGAGAGATAGAGAGAGATGATGGAGATAGATAGATAGATAGATAGAGAGATAGAAGATGATGATGATAGATAGAGTAGATAGATGAGATAGAGAGATAGATAGATAGAGAGAAGTTGAGAAATAGAGATAGATAGTAGAGAGAATAGAGAGAGAAGGATGAGAATAGATAGAGAGAGAGAGAGAGAGAGATAGAAGAGAGAGATAGAGAGAGATAGAGAGATAGATAGATAGAGAGAGAGAGATAATACATAGAGATAGATAGAGTAGAGAGAGAGATAGATGAGATAGATAGAGATAATATAGATAGATAGAAGGAGGTAGATAGATAGATAGAGAGAGAGATGGGTAGATAGAGAGATAGGAAGGTAGATAGATAGATAGATAGATAGGAAGGTAGATAGATAGATAGATCGATAGACAGATAGAGAGATGGATAGAGAGATAGATAGAGAGATAGAGAGGTAGATAGATAGAGAGATAGATAGATAGGAAGGTAGATAGATAAATGATAGAGATAGATAGATAGAGATAGATAGATAGGAAGGTAGATAGATAGATAGAAGATAGATAGAAAGAGAAATAGATGAGGAGAGAGATAGAGAGAGAGAGAGAGAGAAGATAGAGAAAGATAGAGATAGATAGATAGATAGAGAGAGAAATAGATAGATAGAGAGAGAAATAGATAGAGAGAGAGAGTATGCCAAAGCGAAAGTTTTATTCATTATAGGTCTTGGCCCCTCATGAAGGAGTGGTGGTGTGTATAATTATAATCAATAATTATTCCAGAGCATGTTGTATAGGAAATATTTATAAACAGAAGAATGATGCCTCAAGCACAAGCAGTATTTCTAAGAGAGAGAGAGAGAGAGAGAGAGAGAGAAGAGAGAGAGAGAGAGAGAGAGAGAGAGAGAGAGAGAGAGAGTATGGTGTCTGACACAATGACACTGACATTTACTGATCCTATTTCACTGTTTAGCATGTTGGGGGTAAGTATAATTATCTGTGCGAGGCGTAAATCAGTATTTATGTATTCAATTTATTATTATTCATTTCTTTTCCTATTGGTCCCTCTTCATCTTCCATCTCTCTGTTCCCAAAGCTGCTCGAATTCCATCTCTCCACCCCGCCCAAAGAGAGGCGCATTATGTCGCATTCTCAGGGTCAGAAGTCCAAAGGAAGCTTATTAATGTCAAGCCCCGGTTGGGTCACCACCTTCTATGGCCCCGCACCGCTGCCACATTACTTCGGGAGGGTTTCCAGTGGTGCCTGTTTTGAGCAAAGATACAAACGCAGGACAACACATGATACTCCTTTTACTGACGACAATGATAGCTAAGTCGCAGAGCCAGACTGAGTGAGACACCCACCTGTGTTGGTGACCACCACAATGTCCCTCTAATGACCTTATTCTGGGGGGACGGGATAGCCTAGTGGTTAGAACATTGCGCTCGCAATCTGACGACCCGGGTTCGATTCCCGTTCAAGGGGATATTTTCCCCTGGAGTTAACATCAGTGCCGATGCCACTCTCCCCAGAAGTCCTTCGGATGAGACTATAAACCGAGGTCCCGGGTGTGAAAGCACGCTGAACATCTTGCGCTTTTCGTAAGAGTAGGCCATTGTGTGCCGGTGGGAACAGATGACAGAATCTACAAAACCGCATACACACGGGGACTGGATGTAAAAAAGCACATAAGTGCTTATTCCATTATCCTCGATATATAAAAGAATAAATAAATAAATAATAAAATAAATAATAAATAAATCTCCGAGGCCCAATGCTTTGACATCAGCTCACCACAGGTATGGAGGTTGTGTGGGAAACAGAAACCGAGGTCACCACAAGGGCCAGGGGCTACCGAATCAGAGACAACTTTTCTTGTATGGCATGACGGTGAACAGTGAAGATGATGATGTACTGATGCTGCTGTAGAAGCGCTCCTGCTTTGAGACCACTTGACAAGGCTGTATGTACTCACGCTTGCTATCGTACTATATCCCGGCGTCAACGGGGCCCAAGTGATACAGACACCTGCAGAGGTGGTCAAGTAGGTTGAGCAACACTCTCAAAATCGCATCCGTGTTGAAGCTCAACTGTGTGGTCTCAGTTTTCCCCAATGAGCCCATAGCAAACTCGCTCTGGGTAGAAGCTGGCTGGGATAGAAAAAAACAAACAAACAACCAAACAGTATGTCTCTTGTGGGGTTCGAACCAGCGACCTTCCAGCGAGTAGCTCAACGTGCTAAACACTGTGCAATAGCTGCTGGTGAAGCTATAAGTCATGATAAGTACCTAGGTCTCAAATTTTGCTCTTTTTTAAAGTTCAATAATTTCCTTTTCTCGCATATTTCTTTCTTCCTTTTTTCTGTTTGTTTGTTTTCATTCTGTTTTTCTGCCTTTTCTTTTCCTTTCATTTTGTTGCCTCCATGGTGCTGCTTAAAATTTTTTTATAGCTTTTCTTTTGGTCAAAAAGACACCGTCAAAATACATGCATACAACAGAGAAATACCGAAGACGTAGCCAGCCAGCCAGCCAGCCAGCTAGCCAGACAAACAGGAGAATGACATAGAGGTAAAAAAACACAACAGACAAACGAAAAAAAGAAACAAACAAAAAACACAGAAAATAGATATGAATGCCTTATCCATAGAATACTTCAACATAATAGATTATAACGATGTGAATATTTATTCCAGACGACACAGAGATGCACGCACAAACAAGCAGACGAATGGGTAAACAGGCAGACAGACAGACAGGAAAATCTATAGCAAAATTACTTCAATGTTTGGCTTCAAGTAGGTAGCAGGGACAGAGAAAGGAAATGAGATCCTTTATATATTATATGATTGTAGATATGTGATGATCATGCAAATCTGTCAAATAAAACTGACAAGAAAGTGATACGTATATACAGTGCCATACAGAAAAGCAGGAGATCGTGTGGCATTCAGACAGTCATGTCCCAAGGATTGTGACTGTCACAGAGCAGATGTCAAAGTCTCCTCTCTTGCCTGTCCCTGTGATGTCTCAGTTGGTCTGTAACACAGAGCAATGTAAGCTACGTTTGCTGTAAGACATCATTCCCGAAGTCAGAATGCGGCTACCTTAATGGTGGGTAAAATAACCGATGCGACATAACGCAAAAATCTCACCAGATCTGCATATCCAAAATATACTTGGAGAGAAACACACACGTACACACAGACAGGCAGACAGACAGATAGACAGAGAACTAGATGGACAGACAGACAGGCCTACTTCGGTATGTCATTCAAATTATAGTCCCAGCTCTGTCAATACGTACTTCGCCAAGCCTGTTTCTTTTCTGTTCTTTTTTTCTTTTTTTTTTTACTTTTTACTACAATCCCCTATATTTATGCAAATGCTCCTACTCTCTTGCTGTAATTGGTCCTAACAAGAAACTGACATGGCGGCACAATGGCATGAAAAATAGAGGTGCATGTGCCATTCACGCGGTCACGTTCCGGCCATCGTCAGGGTGAGGGACACAAATGGCCCCCCAACCTCATTCATAACCCTCCTATGACTGTCCTCTTCTCCTTCTCCTTCTTCTCCTTCTCCTCCTTCTTCTTCCTCTTCTTCTCTGTCTTCTCCTCATTCTTCCAGTATACGTTCAGCATTAATATGCTGATGATGGGGAGGAGGGGGGCAATTTTTTCTCTCCCCCCCATTCCCCCCTTTTGGGTTTTCCAAATGTGTAGCAGCCCACAGGCAAGATCCAGGGGGCATAATGAAGCAGATTTATGGGGGCAAAATGAGTAAATAAACGGATGTAGACCGAAGTGAATAGATAAGCTGCTTGAATGCGGCAAAGAAAACACATCAGAGAGCGGTTTGAGCTGAGCGACACTCCCTTTCTTCACAAAGAGAGATTTTAAAGAAAAGATACAAAATATTAAAGAAAAATTAATAAGAGAGAGAGAGAGAGAGAGAGAGAGAGAGAGAGAGAGAGAGAGATTGTGGCGAGGAACTGTAAGAAAAGCTATCAAGGTCACCTTTTTGGTTTCCAACAAAAAGTAAGTATTGTAAAGTACGCTCCAGTGTTTGTTAGTCTGTCTGTCTCTCTGTCTGTCTACTTCAAGCCAGTTCAATAGCTCAAAACCCAGATACCAACAGCAATGCTGACTGTGGAAGAGGCCCACTTGTAGTGGTGGGTGGTTTGCGGGTAGAGTGAGCAAGCTATTAATTTTTCTCTCTGTGTGTGTGTGTGTGTGATACAATGAAATATATCTGCGGTATGTGTAAACATTAATTCAGTCACTACTGGTGGATCTGTGACTATGGGCATTAATGCTAATTTTTAGAGACCAGAGCGCAATTAACTCGGTCAGTTAAAGCGTGGGGTTCGTGAGTTCAACAATGCAGGTTCGAATCCTTAGGCAGTGGGGGTGGGCGAAGTTTTATTCTGAGATTGATGAAGGTTTATTTATCTATTTATTCTTTTATTGCGAGGATGATGGAATAAGCACTTATGTGCTTTTTATATATCCAGTCCCCTGTGTGTATGTAAGGTTTGAAACGAGAGCGTGGTAGCTCGGCTGGTTAGAGTGCTGGACTCGGAAACTGAAAGGTGAGGGATCAAATCCCACGGAGCAGTCTGGCTGAGGGAATTTTTTTTCCTGGAGTTGGCAATTTTTAAAATTTTACTCCATTCTCTTGCAAGTTGTTTAGATGAGACAATAGACGGAGGTTCTGTGAGTGACTGTAGTCTATTACCCCCTGTCATAGCAGAGTCAGACATTTATGACTGGTGGCATGGATGGTAATGAAATACTTAGCAAGCACCCAAGGCCCCACCAGCGCACTGGGGTATGCAGATAATGAAGCCTCTGCCAAGTGACTGGTGTGGTGTAGCGCAGGTAAGATATTCATTCCGCTGGCTGTGACACCTCGGACAAACTAATAAAAGATGTCTCGTCGTCGTCGTCGTCGACGTCGTAGTAAATAGTAGTAGTAGTAGTAGTAGTCAGTAGTAGCAGAGCTGCAGCAGCAGCAGCAGAGGCAGCAGAAGTAGTCAGAGCAGCAGTACCACCACACCAGCACACGTACTACTACTACTACTACTACTACTACTACTACTACTACTACTGCTGCTGCTGCTGCTGCTGCTGCTACTGCTGCTGCTGCTGCTGGTGGTGGTGGCGTGGTGCTGCTACTCCTACTCTTACTACTGCTACTACCAGAAATGGTTCTACTGCCATGAACAACTTTTCGTAAGAAAAAAGGTCATGCTTTGATAATCAACATCATCTAAAATCAGCATGAATACCAAGTAGTGACGAGTGTTTCTTTCTTGTGCTAGCTTACCGAAACGACAGTTGGTGAGAATCTTTATACAATTCTGCTAGGAAAGTGTTTTCTTGCACCTTCGGGCTGTCTGCCGCTGTATTTCGCAGTAAAACTTGGCTGAAGAAGTGAATCAAACGTGTGCCTTTAGGCGACAGAAAAGGGACAGGCCTGTAGACCAGTCATGTTCTTTAGGCAGTAGAGGTCCCATTTTACACAGACAATTCAACTGTACCAGGAATTCTGTACACGACAAGACATCCCTATACAATACGAAGTCTTGAAAACAAACGGCCAGAGCTATGTTGAACTTGTTTTCAGATGTTTTTAGCACATTGTTTATTTGCCTTTTGTGATTTCCTGTCGTAGCATCAGGGTACAACACGCTGGCCATGTTTCAAGTTAAGTGCATGTCCTCGCATGTCATTGGCTGAGACTTTCTTTCCGTTTTAGACTGAACAGAAACTATCTGATATAAATAACCACAAGCCCCTATCTTATCTTTGCAAACGTTGACAGACTGATTAAAAGAAATAGGAATGAAGGAATGAATTAAAAAAAAAATCTCTTTAGTGTGACGCCCAAAAAGACTCCCTCAGAACGTTAAGGCAAGGAGAGAAGCTGGTGAACATTGTCATATTTATAAGGAAAATAAGTATATGTCTACAAAGAAACGTATGTACACAAGCCATATTGTACATACGACTTTTCTTTTTAGCGGTGTTAAACTTCTGACATGTAACTATGCTGATTTACAATGCTTTTATGAGAGGATTTTTTTGGGTAACAGTCTTCAGCGCTTCCCACCAGCCAAACAACCCCAACTTTGAATATTGGAGACATGAATACATAGTTTGTCTCTGAATAAACTCCCTAACTGAATCTCTTTGGCAGTTATTCACCCAACTCCATTCGCAGTCCTCAACAAGAGCTGACGGGAGTTCCAGAACGGGTGCAGGTGACAGACAGCACCGTGCCACCCTGGGTGGGCTTCTTCAGACGTGCGCCTGATGGACAGCTAGCCAGGCCGACAGGGTGGGCACCCTCAATGACTGGGTCCTCCTGTCATACCCGCCCTCCTGGACCACCTAGAGTGTGGCTGAATACCTGTCAACACGATTCCTTCAACAAGTTCACTAAAAAGAAGAAGAAGAAGAAGAAGAAGAGAGAAAAATGCAACAACTTGCTTGCAAGTCCGAAGCTTTATACTCTGCTGACAGCATTGGGGAATAGTGTTGATGATGGTGAACGGAATAAGCAAAATGTGATGGACGTGTATCTTTTGATCTGGTTTATTAACTTTTTCTGTTTAACGATACTCAAAGTTACGTAGCATTTTGAATCTTGATAAGTGTAGTTTACGGTACAATACATCCGTTATCAGGTAAACATGTTAAAGTCATACGAACCTACGACCTCTTAAAGTGGAGAGGTGGGTGGGGAGCGGGCGGGGGAGTGAGATCTCCAGAAACTGTGTGGAACAATTAAAAGCCTCACCCGATTCCAGCACACGAGGGGGAAACATGAAACGGTGACTTTGCCGGTAATTCCGTTTAACTGCATCCGGCACAAAGAACCTACCGCATGACTTCCCAGGACTGGAGAGCGGCAATGATTCCCCCTGCCCACACTGGCCATTGACTGCGGCTAGAATGGCAGCCCCGGAGCAGGCCATTCAGATAAGACGATAAATCGGCGATAAATCCCAATGGTGTGTATACTTGTATAATGTGCACTCAGCAGAAAGACTGCTACTCCGTGGGCTGGGCTCGGCTCAGTGAATGGTCGGTGTGGCGAGGGTCGTTTCGTTTCTTTTTCTGTTTGTTTCCTTGTGTTTTTTGTTAGTTTTGTTTGGTTAGTTTTATTTTTGGTTTTCTTTTTTTGTTTTGTTTTTCTATGTATCTGTCTCTGTCTCTTCTCTTCTCTTCTCTCTCTCTCTCTCTCTCTCTCTCTCTCTCTCTCTCTCTCTCTCTCTCTCTCTTCTCTCTCTCTCCTCTCTCTTCTTTACTTTTTCATTCATTAGTTATTGTTTCTTTCTTGTATGCCTTTGTGTGTGTGTGTGTGTGTGTGTGTGTGTGTGTGTGTGTGTGTGTGTGTGTGGGGGGGTATTTTGTTTAGTTCTTTCTCTGAATTCGTTTGTTTGTATTCTTTTTTCTGTTTGTCTGTCTTTCTGCTATTCTTTCTTTCTTTCTATCTTTCTTTCTGTAATCTTTCTTTCTGTTTTCTTTCTTTCTGTCTATCTTTCTTTCTGTCATCTTTCTTTTCTGTTTATCTTTCTTTTTTGTCTATCTTTCTTTTTACTTATCATAATGATATATCTAATGTTGCTACCTTTGCTATTATTACGCTATATCTCTTGCAACTTTCTTTCTTGCTTCTTCTTTTTCTTTCTGTCTTTCTTTTCTCTCTTTTCTGTCTATATTTCTTTTGTCTTTTTTTGCCTAGCTTTCTTCTGTCTTCTTTCTGTCTATCTTTCTTTATCTTTTGTCTTCTTTCTGTCTATCTTTCTCTTCTTCTTTGCCTTCTTTCTTCTGTCTATCTTTCTTCTGTCTATCTTTCTTTCTGCTATCTTTCTGTCTGTCTTCTATCTTATCTTCTTTCTGTCTATCTTTCTTTCTATCTTTCTTGTCTATCTTTCTTTCTGCCTATCTTTCTGTCTATCTTCCTCTTTCTGTCTATCTTTCTTTCAACGAAAGCTGAACAAATTCAGGGTATGGGTTTTAACCTCCCACATAATTAAGTCAGCTATCATCATCCGTGCCTGCCAGTACCTTTCTCACCTTTGTATAAGTGCACGTGTATTGAACTGACTTCTGTCTGCACTCCTTGAGGAGTCTTTGGGGTACTCGTGCACTAGTTTGCGTGGTGGGTTTTTTGGGGGTCAGTCTTAGTCAAGGTGAAGAAGCTGGCGGAGTCCTTCCCTTTCCAGGTGTGGCAGGGTGCATGCTGGGTTTTGTCGTGTTGTTGTTGTTGTTGTTAATGTTGTTGGGTGTTCCCCAGCTTAACAAACCTAAGGGTCATCCAGAATATGTAGTGTCTCTCTCTCATTAAAACCTGGGTGATCACCAGGGTGTCAAGCTGAGTACGCTCAACAGTAGTAGTAGTAGTAGAGTATAGTAGGAGTTAGTAGTAGAGTAACAACAGCTAGTAGTAGTAGCAGCATAGTAGTAGTGAGTAGTAACAACGCAGTAACAGCAGCAGTAAGTAATAGCAGCAGTAAAACAGCAGTCAGCAGTAGTAGTAATGGCAGCAGCATTAGAAATAGTAGTTGTAGTAGTAGTGTTAGCAACAGCAGCAGCAACAGCAACAAAAGCAGTAGTAGTAATAGCAGCAGCAGCAGCAACAACAACAGTAGTAGTTGTAGTAGTAGGAGGAGCAGCAGTAGTAGTAGTTGTAGTAGTAGTAGAAGGAGCAGCATCAGCAGTAGCAGTAGTAGTAGTAGCAGTAGTAGAGAGCAGCAGCAGCAGAGTAGTAGTAGTAGTAGCACAGCAGCAGCATAGTAGCAGAGTATGTAGTAGAGTAGTAGTGTAGCAGCAGCAGCAGCAGCAGCACAAGCAGTAGTAGTAGTAGCAGCACAAGCACAGAGCAGCTAGCAGCAGTAGTAGTAGTAGTAGCAGCAGTGTAGACTAGCTAGCAGCAGCTAAGCATACTAACTAGATACTACGTCACTCTACTACTACACTACTATACTACTACTACTACGCTACTACACTACGAACTACTACAGCGATACTACTATGCGACGACTACTACTACTACTACACTACTACTACTACTACTCTCCCCACCTCCTCCTACCTACCTACCTACCTACCTATCTATCTACCTTCTCCTATCTATCTATCTATCTATCTATCTATCTATCTATCTATCTATCTATCTATCTATCTATCTATCTATCTACTATCTATCTATCTATCTACCTATCTATCTATCTATCTATCTATCTATCTATCTATCTATCTATCTATCTATCTATCTATCTATCTATCTGTCTTCTTCTTCTGTCTATATTTTATCTATCTGTGTATGTGTGTGTGTGTCTGTCGGTCTGTGTGTCTCTGTGTGTGTATTCGGGCACACATACGTGTGTGTATGAGCTTGTGTGCGTGCGCGGGCGGAGAGAGAAAAAGAGAGACAGACAGAGAGAGACAGACAGACACACAGGCAGACGGAGACAGACAGACAGACAGAAAGACAGGCATGCAGACAGACAGACAGACAGACAGACAGAGGCAGAGATAGCAACCCTATGCTATTCATCTAGAAACTTGTACACATACAGCCATAAATCTGAATTCCTGGCCAACTTCAGTTTTGTAGAGCCATTAAGGTCAGGCATGCGTGGCCGAGTGATGTAGACAAACAAAACTAACTGACGATCTTGGTCATTGCAACGGGCGCCTGCACACACACACACACACACACACACACACACACACACAACACACACACACACACACACACACAAACACACACACATACACACACACACGCACACACACACACACACCAAAACACACACACACACACACACACACACACACACACACACACACACACACACACACACACACACACACACACACAAGTCCTTCGGAGCAGACTATAAACCGAGGCCCCGTGTTCGAACGCACGCAGAACATCTTGCGCACACGTTAAACCCTGTTCCGCATTTCGTAAGAGTAGGCCATTGTGTGCTGGTGGGAACAGATGACAGAATTTACAAAACCGCATACACACGGGGACTGGATGTAAAAAAGCACATAATTATTCCATTATCCTTGATATAAAAGAATAATATAAAAAAAAACTCGTTGCAGAAAGATTGTCTGAAACATCCGGATCTATTTTTCTGTTTTAAAAAATTGAAAAAAAAAAATCTCCACCCTGCAACATGAAAAAAAGATATGCTGAATCCTATACGCACTTAAAACATGTTTAATGCCTTGCTTTCTATATCATTCTGTAATCGAACATAAAATATGCAGGATACCAAAAAAAAGTGGCTTAGTTCCCTCCCCTCCCCCCTTCCGTGGTTTAGTTTATTGTTCAGCTGGTAATAATAATGTGTGGAATTTATATAGCGCTGAATTTCGTAAAGCAACAAATCAAAGCGCTCAGATGACTTTTTTTTTTTAATATCGAGGATAATGGAATAAGCACTGATGTGCTTTTTTACATCGAGTCCCCGTGTGTATGCGGTTTTGTAAATTTTGTCATCTGTTCCCACCGGCACACAATGGCCTACTCTTTCGAAAAGCGGAACAGGATTTAACGTGTGCGCAAGATGTTCTGCATGCGTTCGCACACGGGGCCTCGGTTTATAGTCTCATCCGAAGGACAGCTGGTAATGGAAAGTATCACAGAACCATATGACCAGCACCGGTTCTGAGCGTTCAGAACTGACACTTGGACAGGAGCTGTCTGTGCAGTATTCCCCGCTTACTGGAATGAACCTTGGAGATGAGGACTAGATAATGTGCTTTCCCAGACTACAATCAGTTCGTCAGGGGGTGAGCGACACCTGGATACATTGCAGACAACCAAACTACTTACCTAGTGCCTCAATGTAAATGAAACCACTGCCATTTTACAGACGATTCGAGCGTCGATGATATGTGCTGTTATATTGCTCATGAGTCTGGAGATGAGGACACGCATGTCGAATTTACTCCACTTTACAGTTGTTCAGTGGTTGGTGGTGCAGCACGGACACTTGCGCAAAGTTAACGTTACATGGTCATATTCCGAGTACGTCATGTTTTCGTGGCTGTTGCTGATGGTCTTGAGACTAGGACACGCAGTCATGTTATTCATTATTATCAGTTCGGATTGGAGGTTGCGAAATGTAAGATCATATGCGAGTTTAGTACTTCCGTCGTGAGGTTAAATGTATTATATTATGTAGGAGTGATAGTAAGCTTCGCATAAGTCAAAGCATGCATGATTCATGCATGCTCATGACATCATCCTCATCACATCACTAACCATCACGCAACACAGGAAAATTGTCTCTGATTCGGTGGCTCGGGCTGCTCCAATCTCATGGTGACCCCCCGTTTCGGTGTTCCCATACACTTCTGTGCCTGTGGCGAGCTAGTGTCAAAGTCTCTGGGGTTGGAGATTCATGAGAAAACATCTTTGGAGGGACGTTGCGTGGTCACATTCCCAGGTGGGGGTATCTCACTCAGTCTGGTCCCGCAACAAAGTTGTTATTGTCGTCGGTGGGAGGGCTTAGTGTAGTAGGTGGTGTCCTGCGTACGTAAGCTCAGAATAGGCCCCTCTGAACACCAGCGGGAGTAACTCCGAAACAGTCCAGGGCCCCTCTGGTTGGTGGCCTGAAGGCAGCCGGACATTGATAAGTCTCCAGTGGACTTCTCACTCTGAGGATGGGACATGACGAGCCTTGGTGTGATGGCTGGGGCGAAGAGAGTGGAATGAGCAGGGCAGGTTCATCATCACAGCTGATGAGGCAGCCAAGAAAAAAAATGACAGAAAGAGTTGTCTGCAAAGTTTCATGCACATTTTCACCCCAGCTGTTGTGTGTTGTGTTATGTTGTTTTATATCGTGTTGTTTCTGTCGTATTACAATATATCATACCATGTTTGAAGTGTATTGAAAAGCATTCACTGTGGTCCAGCAATCACACGTCATTGACATGTAAGCGACTCTTCAAGGAACCCATCGACTTATAAACGACGTGAAAAAGAAATGCTGTTTTTCTGATCGTTTTGTGAGTGTGTATTATTTGCACGAGATAAAGAAAGAGAATGAGATAAATAAAGAGAAGGAGAGACAGACATAAGAAGGGAATGAGAGACAGGCAGACAGACACAGAGAGAGAGAGAAGAAGAGATAAAGGATAGATAGAAGAGAGAGAAGAAGTCAGACAGACAGAGAAGAGACAGAAGACATAGAGGATAGACTAGATAGAAGACAGACAGATAGACAGACAGACAGAGATAGAGAGATGAGAATCACATTATATAGCAACAACGATACAGAACGACACGTGAACCAGACAGACAAAAACAAAACAGTGAAGAGACACACATTATCCACACATTAAACACACCACGTACCAAAAGACACAAAACGTAACACACCACACACACACACACACACACACACACACACACACGCACGCACACACACACACACACACACATTCACACACACGCACAAAACAAACACACACAAATTGATATTTTGCTTGTTTTCGTTTATTTGTTGTTATCTTGTTGATTGGGGCTACTGCACTCAATGCATGAATAACAAACATCTGATGCCACGGTAGCAGATAATTATTATGTACATAGTTCTCATTAAATAACATGGAAATAATAAATATATCTTTGGCATACAAAACAATATGGTACCAAAAAAAATAATCGGTATATGGGGGGCCGGCTGTATACAGAGCTGCGTAAGAGATCTGTACAACAACAACAACAAATCAAACTGTACAATAGTAGTAGTAAACATGTTTATTTTTCATGTTTGTTTTTTGTAACAGTCAGGAGACAACATTAGCTCATGTACAGATCACATACACACACTGGCATGGAAACATATGCATGCGTGGATGCAAACACGCACATACACTCATACACACACACACATACACACATACATACATATCTAGAAGAAGGTTGCCCATTTAAACTGACCCAAACATGAATAAAACAATAATGACAATAATAACACCATCTACTCAAAAAAAAGTACAGCACACAACACGTAACGCACCGACTCACGCAAACGCGCACCAACATACACACACACACACACACACACCACACACACACGCAGCGCGCGCAGCGCAAAACACACACACACACAACATACACACACACAAACAATACACACACAAAGCACGCACGCAGTACACACCACAATTGTCTAAATATCACTATTGAGTGAAGGACATTAAATTATAGAAAAGAACACACATACACAGAGCTAATCTTTCTTTTAAAAAAGTAACTATGGCTGATATATTTTTTTTTGTTTGGATGGGGGAAGGGGTGGGGGGACAAATACATATTTATACCTTGCTGTGTTTATTGATAATGAATAATGACTGAATAGTGAAACAGAAAATGAGATTTAACGAAAAACATTTCTACGCCGATTATTTTGACTGCACTGCACGAGTATCAGAAATTAAACCCAAACTGCTCCCTAAGCAGAAAAACAGACAGGAAAAAGGCTGCTTGTCTCTGTCATGTCTCTGTGTGATTTCCAGAATTGATCGAGGTATCGTTGTAAAATGTCTATAATGTCTCACGGTGGGTTAAAAAGAATAAAACAACAACAGCAGCAACAACAAATAATTGCATGCAACAAGCAATTAATGGCAAAACAAAAGAAAGAAGAAAAACAACAGTAAAGTGCATAATAATACTCACATAACACACATTCATATTTCTACCTCTCGCTTACAACGATAACAACAACAACGACAATAACAACGACTCCAACATCAACAGGCTGGCTATACAACAACAGAAAACATTTACAAACATAACACACATTCATATCTTCACAACCCGCTTACAACCATAACAATAGGAACAATAACAACAGCAATAACAATAATAAAAACAACAGGCTAGCTCTAAAATTTGTAACTCTGCGCAATAATTTTTTCCCCTTCCAAAATTACGAGCTCGGGTTTGCACAATGTAAAAACCATCGTTCTCAATATCTCAGCTTCTATTCCTATTGTTGAACAACAACAACAACAACAACAATATAATAATAATAATAATAATAACAACAACAAAATAAAACACCATCAACAACAACAAGAGAATTAACAATAACAAAAACAACAATCGTAATAATAAACATCAACATTAACAACAACAATAGAATTAACAACAACAAAACCAAAACAACAACCACAACAGTAACAACAACACAACAACAGCAACAACTAGTAACAATTCCCACTAATATCCTCCCTCCCCCCTCCTCCACCTCTCCAAGGTATGAACAAGTTCCCAGACAAGATTCTAAACACCTGCTGAGCTTTCTTCACTATTCTCTTCTATGACTTTTGTCACCTTTCCATTATCTTCTCTTCCTTTACATTTTTTTGGTTTTGTTTTTTGTTTGTTGTCGTCTTTTTGTTGTTGTTGTTGTTGTCGCTGCTGCTACCACTACTTTCTCACACAAAGCGTAGAGAAGGAGAGGAGGAAGGAGTTGTGATGAAAAACGGGGATTAGTCCATAGAAGGTTGGTCGGGCTGAGTGAGGGCTCTTCAAGCAGCAGAGGAAGCTAGGGTTAAAGCCAGCGACTTCAGAGTGGTTTTTTGAATGGGGATGAAACAGCAGGACAGAAGGAGGAAGGCTCCCGTTTGTGTTAGGACAATAGTCACTGTCTGGTAAAGGGGTGGGAGAGGGGTGGGTAAGGGGGGTGGGTGGGGGGTGGGGTGTGGGGGGGTGTGGGGGGGGGGTAGGGGGGTGGAGTTGTTCACTTTCGTGCTTTCAGTGGGTGATGTCTCGATAGTGGTCACTGACTACTGGAAAAGCTTTCGCGGAGCGGGTTCTGTCTGTCTTCTGTCTGTCTGTTGTCCTGTCTCGTCTGTCCGTCTCTCTCTCTCTCTCTCTCTCTCTCTCTCTTCTCTCTCTGTCTATCTGCATCCTCTCTCTCCTCTCTCTCTCTCTCTCTCTCCTCTCTCTCTTCTCTCTCTTTTCTCTCTCTCTTCTGTCTGTCTGTCTGTCTGTCTGTTTTTCTGTCTCTCAAACCAAGCTCCCCAACCACAGAAGAAACATACAACCAAGCTGTTCCCTTGTGCACTCACTTGCACCCTAAGAGCAAAGAGAGAGAAAGAGAGCAAGGTCCAGTCTTCAAAGGCACAAAGAACAGCCTTTACAAAAGCGCCGTTGATCGACTGTAAGTTACCTATCGAGACCTAACGCGCTAGTATTTGGCGTTCGTTGATCTCATTAATCTCTCAACGTTCGACACGCGAGCTCCGTTGATCTCAAAATCCCCTTCTTGTCGCCTTCAATTCGCGATACATTATCAGACTTGTTCACAAATGAGAATCTGAGGTGCTAGGTGTGTTAAAAAGTAAAAGGCGTTGGATACCGTACTAAAGAAAGAAAGGAAAACAGGATTATGGGATTCTTGTAATCAACGCTCTCTCTTCTCTCTCTCTCACTCTCTGTCTCTCTGTCTCTCTCTGTCTCTCTGTCTCTCTCTACAAACACACACACGCGCGCGCACACACACACGCCACACACACAACCACACACACGCCAACACACACAACACACACCACACCAGCGCACACACACACACACACACACACACACACACACACACACACACACACACACACTGTCTTAGTCTGTAATAGCCTCACCCCCCCCCCCCCCTCTCTTTCTCCATTGTCATAATCATCACCTCTCTGTCTGTCTTCTGTCTGTCTGTCTGTCTGTATCTGTAGACATAATCCCTCACTCTCTCTCTCTCACTCTCTCCTCTCGCTATCTCATCTATAATTATCACACATCTTCATCTCTTTCTCTCTCTCTCTCATTTTCTTTATCTCATTTTTCATCATCAAATTTGTTATCTCCTGTCTGTCTCTGTCTGTCTGTCTGTCTGTTACTGTCTGTCTCACCGTCCCTACCTGTGTGTTGTCTGTCTGTCTCACTGTACCTGTCTGTGTGTCTGTCTGTGTGTCTGTCTTCTCTCTCTCTCTCTCTCTCTCTACTCTTCCTCCTCTCTCTCTCTCTTCTCTCTCGCCCTCCCTCTCCTCCTTTCTACTCTCCCCTTCTCCCTCTCTCTCTCTCTCTACTCTCCCCCCCCTCTCTCTCTCTCTACTCTCCCCCCCCACTCTCTCTCTGTGCCTCTGTGAAGTATGTGTGTCTTTCTTTTCTTCCCCCTACTTCATCGTCATATCTTTCGACCTCTTTTCTCTTCCCTTTTTTTCCTATGTAAAACTCCGTGTTTGTCCAGGAAGAACAGCAATAAAACTGTTCAAACAAGACACAGGGCAGGAACACACAGGCTGTGGGCCTAGGAGGGAGAGAGAGGGAAGGGGGAGAGAGGGGGGAGAAGGGGGAGAGAGAGGGGAGAGAGAGAGAGAGAGAGGGGGAGAGATGGTGGAGAGAGGGGAAGAGCCCCAGAAGGGGGAAAACACGAGATTAGGTTTGTTTAATCTGCAGGAAAAATAAGGACAGGGCAAGACGGGGGGAGAGAGAGAAAACAGCTCCCACTGAAAGGAAAGACGAACCTTTACTTCACTTTGAAAGACGGTCAAAGCTCGTCAACAAGTCTTGATAAATTATGTTCTGTTTGTGTGGGATTATTTGTCTGTATCAGTAGATTAGTGTCCGGTTCATTGTTCTGAGCTGGGTTGTTATGAATTGTAATGTGTTATAATTATTGTGGGTTTTTTTTTCTCTCCCTTTTTGGTTTAATGATGTCTATTCATTATGAGGTGATTCCTTGGTTTTTAATGTCTAATCACTACTAGGTAAATGTATTGTGTTGTGTTGTAATGTAGTGTGTTGTATGGTATTGCTCTGTACTGTACACTATTGTGATAACGTAAGCTTATTCAATAGTGTTTTTTCTCGTGTTGATGTCTGCTGTGTTGTATTTCGTTATGTTATACCGTGTGTGTCGTGTCGTGCTGTACCTCATCGACAGACATTCGTACAGACATCCGTGCAGACAGACATACGTACAGACAGACATACGTACAGACAGGATGAACATAGCATAAAGACACCACTCCATGCGGATATACCTATCATCACCTGCACTGCCCCTATTCCCCAGTTAAAAGCCCCCTCTCCCATCCCTCAGTCCCCTTTCAGGTGACTTTTCCTCACATTGTGTCTAAACTAGGACAGTTCAAGTTATTGTCACCATCAGCTTGTTCCTGCTGTTTCCTCACCTACTATCTGTTTTATCATCGCCTCATCATGTAACGTACAGCATTTTGTAAGGTCTCGGTTATAAGACGGAGATTTCGGCTTTCAGTGAAACTTAGGGTTTCCCCCAAAAGTTTTACGTTTTAATGAGGTTCGGCTTTTAAAATTTTTATTTTTGTAATATTTTATTTTTTAGAAATTGTAATGGTGCTATATAGGATTTATATTGGGAGGAGGTGGGAAGGTATGTCTTTTTTGGGTCTTAATTATTTTTCACGTATGTGTGTGTGTGTGTGTGTGTGTAGTGTGTGTGTGTGTGTGTGTGTGTATGCGCTGGCGTAGTCGCGCACTTTTACCAGTCTCATCACACAGACCCCAATCAAGAATTAAAACATGGTGATAATTACATTAATCATCTAACAAACAACGTGGACAAACAAAACCACCCAAACAAACTACGATATGAAAACATAGCAACAAACATTGAAAACATTCATGCATTCACAGCTCCTTTTCTTTAAAAAAAAAAAAGAGCGAGAAGTGATTAAAAACTAATGATAACATTAAAAACAACCCACAACTCTCTCAGCTGATTATTCATCTTGGTTTGTGTTTTAAACAGTAAAAATAAGCACAATAACAACAAGCAATTTCGCTACCTATAAAATGAGTGTGTATTACCAGTTTTAGTCACATTGATACCCACCCATCCCACCAACTCCAATTTAGACTATGGTTTGCCACAAACAACAAATGGACGTTTGCAATACGAGTAGACACACTGAAATGACAATGACTATACATTTTTTCCTATGTAATTTTAAACTGTTACTCTACATGCCTTATAGATTTTACACTCAGAACACCGAGAGAATGTCACAACAATTTTAACAAGATTGTGTGTGTAAAATATATATATTTTTAAAGTCATGACTTTGCTAGATTGAAGATCAACAGAAAGTCATGATGACTTTTGCAAGAAGAGCAACAGAAATCGTGATGACTTTGTTAGATTGAAGAGCAACAGAAAGTCTTGACTTAAACAAGAAGAGCAACAGAAAGTCATGATGACTTTGCAAGAAGAGAAACAGAAAGTCGCGACGACTTTGCTAGATTGAAGAGCAACAGAAAGCCATGACTTTAGCAAGAAGAGCAGCAGAAAGTCGTGATGACTTTGCAAGAAGAGCAAAAGAAAGTCTTGGTAAGAAGAGCAACATTAAGTCATAACTGTGCAAGAAGTGTAACAGAGAGTCATCATGACTTTGCAAGATGAGCAACAACAACCCCCCCTCCCTATCCCAATGACTTTGCAAGAAGAGCAACTGAAAGTCATGAATTTTCAAGATGTTGCAGTGGCCATGGATCTGTCTAAAATTAATGTGTGTGTGTGAAAATTTCGGTTTCTGTGTATATGGGACTGGAGCTATTCATTTATGCACATATGTAGCTTGATATCTGTCTTTTAGTGAAATAGTGAGTTTTACTTGTATAACAAGTTTTTCGGGGACTTTTTTATCGTAAGTGTTAAGGTAGCACAAAACACGAAGTTTAACAATGAGTACAATGGTAAACGATATTCTGTTCATTTTTGTTTTGCTTTTGTTTGTTCTCTTTTTTTAGGGGGTGAGAGACTGGTTACTTCTTGTTTGTTTTAACAAAACAACAAAAAAACATACGCATGCATGCACTCACACTCTCTCACACATACACACTTACACACACTATCAGAAAAGAAGAGAGAGAGAAAGAGAGAGAGAGAGAGAGAGAGAGACATACGGACAGACAGAGAGAAAGACAGAGACAGACAAATCAGAGGCAGACAAAGAGACAGACAGACAGACAGACATCAACGCAAACAAGGACAAAACCTGAAACATTTCACTCATGTAATGATACTGGCCTTTTTCACAACATATATAGGGAGGAGGAGGAGGAGGAATGCATAGCATTTTCTGCCATTAAAACCAACAAAGCAAACAGCCTACAATAGAACACTGAACAATGCACATACCGCAGCTCACCTCACAAAGCCTTCCTCGAGGTCATCTTACAATAGTTCTTTATTTTCTTCACAGGTTAGCTAGCACGTCACTATGTTATGTGTGCTTCACGAACATGTTCAGAACATTGAACATGTCGTGAAAATTAATGCTTGTTACACAGCAAGATGGCAAACTGAGATTTTCTTTATATAGCAGAGCACACTAGTATAGCCTATAGCTAGAGAAAGTAGTCTGTTGTCATCACTGTGTGCAAGCTTATAAGCAAATAATTATGTGGATGTAGGTTGTGTTGTTCTATTGGTTTCTTTTTTCTTGACGATAGACTGTTTGTTCGTTTTCTTTTAAGTACACTCTTTCAAAACACAGGCACAAACACTCACGTAGACACAGACTCTCTCTCTCTATGCCTCATACACACATGCACACACATGCACACACACATGCACGCACACATACGCACACACACAGAGCGTCAACCTAGGTGCCACGCTCAACAAACACACAAAATCCTGACCAAACTGATTTGAAGCAACAAAGTGTGTCCAATGCACTGCCTTGTTTCCAGTGGCAGTTAGCAAAGGAAGTGGCACTGCCTATAGGACAAGTCATAATTATAATACGCCTCGCCACACTTCATATACCTCAGCAAGAGTGGAGAGCGGGGTAGACATCGCTCAGGCTTTGTTCGGCCATTTTTGTCTCGCAATGGTCTTCAAACCTTTTTTTGAAAGGGGAGAGGGGGGGGGGGGGGGGGGGGGGGGGGGGGGGGGGGGGGGGGGTACTGTTCGCTGATACCATTGGACACAGTGGGAGAGGGGTATTCTGACTTAACACACAAATAAATGTCAATCTTTTGTGATGATAAATTACTATTCATTCACTTTCCAGGTAAGAAAAAACATTTTTTCACTTAAGAGATGTGACTTTTAACCGAAATCTCCACTGACCTTGTACATCATTCTTTCTTCTAGTAAAAGAATGACCTATATTCAGTTGCATGCATTGATTTTTCGAAAAAAACCCATCCATCATTGGTCTTATTTCGTTGACTGCATCACTCGTTTGTCAACTTAAGATGATACTTCGTAACACAGACAATGGATTGAACAGTGTCGTCTGGTGCTAAAGTCCCGATTTCTTATTTGCAAAGGAAAACATCATGGGATTACTAAATGCATTAGCTTTGAAGACAGTGTTGTCAGTTCCCGTATTTAAAGTATTTCCGCTGCAAAACCACCACAAATGCACCGAACTGCGTCGAAAAATTTGCGTAGCAGTTACTCTGATTTTAGCTGAGTAAGGGTTTGGGCTTTTTTGTTTTGCAACACAGTGCTTTATAAACTCTACCCTACAACCTTGTCTGGAACTGGGCGGTATGGAGATAAACAAGAAGTGATGGACACTGACCACAGGTCTATCGAAAGAAAAGAACGCACTGACCGCATTCAGAAAACAAGGTTTGTGGTCATTGTAGCTGATGCCACACAGGCCACAATCAAATGACCAGCTTTTAACATTCAGTGACAGTGCTTTGTACTTCAAATGTTTGGTTCAGGTTTTCTTTGTGTAGAATTTTTCTTTGCTTATTTCACCGACTATGACAGACGGACATATTTACTAGTATAAACAAAGATCTCAACAACAGTATCGTGCCAGCCATACTTCACACGCGCACCAGGCAAACACGAACAAAAGTGCAGATAACAAGAACATGTAAAAACTTTTGGAAACATTACCAGAGATAGAATATAACGAAGACAAGCTAACACTATACACTTCAGCGGAATGTTAGGAGTGGTGTACACCTAGTCACAATAGTTATTGGACACACAGGGGACTGACCATAACAGGGACTGTACGTCTTGGGACATTGACATGATAGGGGCGGTCATTTATATAACAACAACAACAACATCTGGCAAACAACAGGGAATGACAACTGGACATGACCGAGCAGACACATCGTTTACTTCTTTACCAGCAGCAAACTGATACACGTAAGTTTGGTTATATGGATTCACTGAGTATAATCATGAAGAGCAAATGTGATCAGCTACATTCCAGACCATGATTGATTACATCTTCAAGATATTATCAGTGTACAGTTAAGTGAACAGTTAGATACACAGCACATGTCCGTGCCTGGCCTTGCCTGGTCTGGCCTCCACGACAACATGACACTGTCACAACCGCTACAAAGCCACGCCAGCTGTCCTCCAGCTTGTGTCGAGCTTCCGGACAGGAGCATGCTGGGAAAGTCACGTGTCCAGATCAGGATCAGATTCCCTTTGAATGATGACGATTCTAGGTGAAAGGTGGGTGGGGGGGATTTTTACAAAGGCATGGGTTCATCAGAGATTTACTCAACAATACAAAGTGCTAGAGGAGAGAGGGCGGGGCAATAAACAAAGGATCACGTCTTCGATACAAAAAGCGGGTGGCAGTTCACCTGAAACGGTACACGTTGTTCAGTCTGATATTCCACCCTGTGGAATCCAACACGTCACGTTCTATTAACTTCTTTCAGGGACATGCCAACCAATGTTCACGTCGTTAATTCCCCAATCACTTTTTTCCCCTCCTGAAAGTTCGAGAAAGAAAAGGACGTTCACTTAGTTGAGTATAGAGAGGTAGATAGCTAAGGTTTCAGGTATCCTGCTTGGTCAGCTCATGATCTGCTGCGCTCTCTCCCTCCTTTGTGAGGAAGATGAAAGAAGGCGAAATGAATGTATACTGGCGCGAGGGGTCAGTCTTCCTTGTCCGTTCGAAACGTGTTCACCTTTTTCTCTACATCCACAGTTCAGAGTGGCTGGTATCAAGATGTACAGAAGATAGAGGAAGCACTCCATGTTCAGACAGCTCTTCCTGTCCCTTACACTAGGGCTGACACACAACTTCTGTTCCTGGATTTAAAGCTTCGGTCTCTGCATGGTCTTGTATTGTAAGCATGACCAAGGTACTGGACGAAACAGCAGACCCAATGCAGGGATCAGGAACAACACGAAAGCTTGACGTTGATTGTGAATGGAGACCGAATTCAGCCTTTAGCCAAGTTTAGCTGATGTGTGAAAACCAGGTTGTGTGCAGGTGACCACACTTTCCTCAGATATGAAGACACGTACACTGGTACAGGACACGGGGAGGCAGCTACAAACAGTGCAGATCTACCGAGGGAGCCTAGGAGGATAGAGGGCAAGGTGATGAGGAGAAGCTGGAGAAGAAGGAGAAGGAAGGGAGGGAGGGAGGGAGGGAGGAAGGGAGGGGCAACAGCTGTCAGTCTAATAGCACCATGCCAGTACGGAGCAACATACTCCATTTCACTACAACCAGATGAAGAATGATCTGTTTGCAAAGACTGACCATAACGAAATAAATGTTGATTTACGTACACAATAATCACATAACAGGTGCTGTTGCTAACAACTTCAAGATAAACTGCAGGCAATGCTCCTTAAGAGCAGTATAGATATATAATATATATACAAACAAACAGCAAGTGTCTCATTTCTGAGGGCTGTGTGAACAGCAGTATCCACCATGATGAATGTGATGCAGGAACAGGAGTCCAGTCTCTGGGACGTTGCTGCAGCCAGAGGTTGTGTTGTGCTGAATAAAATAAATGCCCGAAAATTGCTTCTCACACTCCCTGGTCCTTTCTTTGCTAGGAATCCTGGGGAATGCGCACTGGGAGGATTCCAAGGTGACCGCGCCAGTGCCCCACTGTGAGGACATACGAAAGCCTAACCACAGGGTCCTGCAGACATGACTATGACCACGCACGAGCAAGACATCTGGACACACCACTGGCCATCATCATGCGAGTGATACAACATTGTTGGTGCCCGCCATACAAGTGGGGGGTCTAGCCCTTGAGCTTTGGCTACCCTCTGCCCAAACACAAAGTATGAGAGCTCTGCACCAGCTGCTACAAGCTACACCAGTACACACACGCTCTCGCTGTGAAGGGAGGAGGACACTGTGGAGGTCGTCCTGTCCTCTTCCTTACTGGCCATCGATCTGCCTTGCAGGCTGTCTGTCTGTCTGTCTGTCTGCTATTGTTGTTATTATTGCCAGGTCCATCTCCCCTCACTGACGATGTCATCTGGGGTTTGGGGTGCTGACAAACTTGCTGACATCCGAGTCCCTCCACGGGTCGTGGATCTGCTTTGACAGCGAGATCTGCACGCGTGGGTCTGACAAATCCTTGTCTATTCGCTTGCGGGTGAACTGAAAGCACATGGTTCTGTCCCGGCTCTGCCGCACACGACTCCCCCTCAGCCTGCGCTCTCTGGGACGTCTGCGCTGGAGCATCTTCCACCGAGGTCTGCGCTTTCTGCCCCGTCTGTTGAGGTTGGGGTGGCGGTGGCGCTGCCTGCTGCCTCGTGGGGGTGTTGACGCCGATGCTGGTGCCGTTGCCGTTGCCGTTGCTGGCGTTCTTCTTCGTTTTGGAGAAGGAGTAGCCCGTCTTCCTGCGGCCGTGTTTGTTGAAGCCCACGTACCACAGGGGCTGGGCCACTGACTGCAGCATGATGTAGCCCCCCTTCTCGTGCTCCTTGAACAAACACAGCTCGCTTCGCCCGTCGACCTGCCCACACAGAGAGACAGAGAGAGAGACAGAGAGAGAGACAGAGAGAGAGACAGACAGAGAGAGAGAGAGAGAGAGAGGGAGAGAGGGAGAGAGAGAGAAATAGGTTTCATTAGCGCGTCTAGGCAGGACAGTGTTTTAGGCACACATCATCACTCAAACTCAGACGGACCAACCTCGTCAAGTGAGGCACAGACAGACCGGCCAACCAACACACATCGTCAAGTCAGGAGGATCAGGTATAAACATATCATGGGAGGATGGGGCTTAAAGACAAGCAGAATTTGTTGTATGATTTGAAACATGGTTTGTAAAAAGCTGTACAAAGAGGCTCTAGCAATAACAGAACGCAATATATAAGAAAAAATAACGGCAAACACTTACAGGACAGTTTCGAAGATCTTCACTATTCCAGCACATGCCATGGCTGAATCTTGCAAAAATTCTTCCCTAACCCCCTCCTTCACTTGTACTCACATTACGTGTACACATATACACGCGTGCAGACACAGACACAGACACACATACACACACACGCTGACAACCTTATTCAGCAACTTGTGCGTACAGGTTTCATGAAATCTTAATTTTTTTCTTTCCACTGTCCCCTTCCACCATCCACCCCCCTACTTTCATCAAACAACACTTACACCATGTCCAAAACCAAGCAAGGTTTAAGCAGCGTCCCCCCCCCCCCCCCCCCCCCGCCACCACACACACACCACCACCCACCACCACAACCACCACCACCACCACCACCACTACCACCATCACCACTCCACCACAACCCCCCACCCCTACCACCACCTTCTCTTTTCAACCCCTCAATCTTTCCTTCTTTAAAAACAACAACAAACAAAC
>CM054139.1:42159935-42165740 GCA_028751875.1 Rapana venosa
CAGAGAGAGAGGGGGAGAGAGAGGGGGGGAGAGAGAGAGAGGGAGAGAGAGAGGGGGGCAGGGGGGAGATAACGATAACAAAATTTTATTGCCGTTAAGCTGATAAGCTCATACAGGAACGAAGCGTCGCAGCGCGACGTAATTACATGACATGGAAACCACGGCATTGATCTTCATAATGTACAGCCATACACAAAACTCTTTACTGTCCAGATTTGTTCCGACATTCAGAGCCTTTCTTGTGTCAAGTTTCTGCCACACACACACTGTCAGCCAAGGTAAAACTGTAGGAGATCACGAAGACTCGCTAAATCCTATGAGGTACGTGCTAGAGAGACAATGACAATGACAATGACAATGACAAATTCTTTTATTTCGAGGATAATGAATAAGCACACATGTGCTTTTTTACATCCAGTCCCCGCCCGTTAGGGATACATCTTAATAATAATAACCCAATACTTATACAGTCTCGCAATAAAAACAAGGGAAATAACCCTTTTCAAAACAGCTCCCCCCCAACAACCCTCCCCCCCCCCCAAAAGCAAGCAATTAAAAGAAAATCCTAAGAATACCCCACCCTAACCCCCACCCCCCAAAAAACCCTAACCAAAACAAACAAACAAACAAAAGAGAAGGAAAAACCAAACCAACAAAAGATGATAAAAAAGAGAAAAACAGACAAACAACAACAGCAAGAACAAGAGCAACAACAAAGCCAAGAAAAATAACACAACCAAACTTAATAAGTCATAAAGATAAACATCTACACATTGTCAAATGGTACACATACTTGTTACACATAATTATAAGATATTGAAATAGGGCACTCATTAAAAACTTAAGTACAGAGGCAAGTCCAATAAAGTATTGAAAATATAAAAATATGAATCCTTCATCAGGATATACTATGACTATAAGCAGGACGATAAAAGGTGAGAGAGAGAGAGAGACAGAGACAGAGAGTGTGTGTGTGTGTATTTCAGAGATAATATCCAATATATAAATCCCAAAACAGTATGCGATCCCATCAACACTCATTTTAGATTATACTCGTTTCAAATTATATGTCATGATAATGAAATAAATTTGATACCCATACATCCACACAATAAAAACAAGAAACAAACCAAGAAGAAATTAAAAACTATACAGTCGTTTAGGGAGAGAATATGGGTGGGTGAGTGAGTGAGTATGTGTGTGTGTGTGTGTGTGTGTGTGTGTGTGTGTGTGTGTGTATGTGTGTGTTTGAGCGTGTGTGTGTGTGTGTGTGTGTGTGTTGAGTGTGGGGGGGGGGGGGGGGGGGGGGTGGGGGTGGGGTTTCAGGGATAATACTAAATATGTAATACTCACATAGCACACAATCAACACAAACACTTTTTAAATATGTTCATGCAAATTGAATGTCATGGTAATAAAATAAGTGCAATACCCACACACTCTCATAATAAAGAGGGGGAAAAAGCCAATAAGGTCATAAAAAGAACATCTACACATTGTAAGTAATAGAAATAAATTCTTTTTTTCCAGGATAATGAATAAGTTTCATGTTCTTTTTTACATCCAGTCCCCGCCCATGGGGTCCACATTTAAAAATGCACTCAGTACTTAAATACTTTCAAGCAGAAGAAGCAAAGGGAAAAAAAAACTTTTTTAAAGGAAAAAGAGAGAAGAGAAGAGAAAAAACAAACAAACAAACAACCCCAGACGAGCAAAAGAAAAACATACCCCTGAACCCCCCCCCCCCCCCCCCCCCCCCCCCCACCCCACCCCCCCCCCCCCCCCCCCCCCCCCCCTCAAAAAAAAAAAAAAAAAAAAAAAAAAAAAAAAAAGAAGAAAAAAAAGAAAAAAGAAAAAAAGAAAAAAAAACAACAAACAAAAAACCCCACCACCAACAACAACAACAAAAAAGCAGACAAAAACACCCTTCCAAATAAACAAACAAAAACAAGAAAAAACAAGAACATCAAACAAACAAATGAGAAAAAAAATAACGCAAAAAACAAACAAATAAACAAAAAAAAACCAAAAAAAAAAAAAGAGAAAAAAACAGCACCGTTCCCCCTTCACACCACACACACACTTCCTTCACACACACACACACACAGAGAGAGAAGAGAGAGAGAGTAGAGGAGAGAGAGGGGGGGGGGGGGGGAGGGGACAAATGGGCAAAGAGGCAAGCAGATCGGATAAGGGACAAAAAACAGTAAGTACACAGGGATCATTATCTGATATCCGAATGAACTCAGCCACAAAACAACACTACCATGCATTCCAAACGAGACTAAAGTAAACTACACTAAATAAAGAAAGAAAAAGACAAACAAACAAAACAAAAGCCACAAGGGCTGAACTAGGTCGGGGCTTCATCAACAGTTATATAAACCAGAGAGAGAGACGGGGGGGGGGGGGGGGGGGGGGGGGGGGAAGAGGACAGACAGAGAGAGACAGAGAGAGACAGACAGACAGGAGGACGAGATAGTTTTCAGAAAAGAGAGGTAGGAGGAAGGGCAACATTGCTATTTTTACACCCCCATCTATCTTACCCAGCATAAGTGGGATTTTGTTTGTGTGATGTGTGTGTGTGTGTGTGTGTGTGTGTGTGTGTGTGTGTGCTGTGTGCGCGCACGCGCGTGTGTGTGTGTGTATGTGTGCGTCGTGTTAAAAAACTTCAAACTTTGCCCTAAGCAGTACGTTGCTACTGAGTTAAAAGCCTATTAAATCCGCCACCGGTACCGTCACTTTTATTAACTCTACGTTTGCGCAGCGAAGGAAGGAAAGAGAAACAAGCCAAGTGTGGCCTGCCTGCCTTGTATGCCTGCCACCCCACCCCATCCCACCCCATCCCACCCGTCACCCCTCACCCGGTCCAGGGGTACAGGGGTAGATGGTGACAAATTGTCATTGTCAGCTTGTCTTTTCCACCCTCCTACCGACCAGCCTACCTACCTACCTACCTACCCTCGGGGAGGAGGAGAAGGGCACAGGGCCGCCAGGGTCCCTTGCCACCTAATAGCTAGTGTTTGGCATACCTGCTCCCTCCCCTCTTCAGCCGAAGACAAGGTGGGAGGACAACAGAATGATGTGACTTACTTGTCCCCTCCTCTCGGTTGCCTCCTCCTCCTCCCCCCCCCTCAATCCACCCTGAACGGCATCTTTGATAATAAAGAGGAGGGTGAGGCGTGGTGGTGGTGGTGGGGCGAGGAGGAGGAGGAGGGGAAGGGGGGGGGGGGGGTAGGTGTAGTGTGAAGTTAGTAGTATGTTGTTCGTATGTGAATGAAAGCAAAAAATATTTATTTCAGGAATACCTTGTGCCTTTGAAAGCGCGTACTTTGATGGTGGGTTTTTTTTTAATGTTGTTGTTTGTTTGTTGTTTTCTTTTATGCGCTTGCAGGTGTACATAGCCACTGTTGAGGGGGACAAGCAAGAAGGAGGATATTGAAGGGGAAGAAAGAAAGAAAGAAAGAAGAAAGAAGAAAGAAAGAAAGAAGAAGAAGAAGAAGAAGAAGAAGAAGAAGAAGAAGAAGACAGAAGAAGAAGAGGAAGACAAAGAGAAAACGAAGACGAAGACAGAAGAAGAAGAAGAAGAAGAAGAAGAGAAGAAGAAAAGAGATAGATATGTGCAAGGATAGAGATAGATAGATAGATAGATAGATAGAAATATTTGCAATCATAGGGCTATTTCCTCCCCCCCCCTTACACACATACACACAAACACACAACAACATACACACACACTAAAATGCACCAGCATTTATTCCTCTCACCAGAAACTTACAAACACTAACAAAATACACAACACAACTCTCATAACTCCAAGCACCCTCACCCCCCACCCCCCATCCGACTCCTGTCAAAACTAAACTAAAAAAAAAAATCCACTACATTAATTTTAACTTCTTTCCCAAATTCTGTAATCACCAACATGCCATCTGAGGTTTCCTGATAGCCTGGCTTGGTGTAAGCTTGAAGAAGAACACACAGGTGCACAACACCGTCATGTTCTTCTGCCGCCGACAACTTTTGCAACAAATTTCTCATTGCATGGTGTGTGTGTGTGTGTGTATGTGTGTGGTGTGTGTGTGTGTGTGTGTAGTGTGTGTTTGTGTGGTATTTTGTGTGTGTGTGTGTGTGTGTGTGTGTGCAGTGTGTGATGTTTGTGTGTGTGTGTGTGTTGTGTTTTGTTGTGTTGTGTTTGTAGTGTGTGTGTTGTGTGTGTGTTTGTATTTATTCTTTTATTTCGAGGATACTGGAATAAGCCCTCATGTGCTTTTTTGGGTCTTTGTTGTGTTGTGTTGTGTGTGTGTGTGTGTGTGTGTAGTGTATGTGTGTGTGTTGTAGTTGTGGTGGTGTGTGCGTGTGTGTGTGTGTGTGTGTGTGTGTGGTTGATACACGTGACCTGCCAGCCACAGTGGCTGTGAGTGGTGTGTTGTGAATAATGCCTCTCTGCCACTCCGGATTTCACACGCCTGGTTGCGCTTTTATCATTTGTGTTGGGGGAGAGGGGGAGGGGGACTGTGAGGGCCTCTGGAATGCTCTCAACTATGTTGTCCCTTTTAAAATTATTTTTTAAAATCTACTTCTTTTTAGGGTAGTTTGTGTGTGTGTGTATTGGTTGCACTCCTGAAGAAGAAGAAGAAGAAGAAGAAGAAGAAGAAGAAGAAGAAGAAGAAGAAGAAGAAGAAGAAGAAAAAGAAGAAGAAATCTCATGATGACAGAATATCACGGATCGCTTCTTTTCATTCTTGTTCTGATTGTTGTTGTTGTTCTCCTTCTACATCTTCTTGTTCTTCTTGTTCTTGTCCTTGTTCTTCTTCTTGTTTTTGTTCTTGTTTTTGTTGTTGTTCTTTTCCTCAATTCTTCTTCTTCCTCCTCTTCTTCCTCCTCCTCCTTTTCTTCTTCTTCTTCCTCCTTCTCCTTCTTCTTCTTCTTCCTCTCCTCCTTCTCTCTTTCTTCCTCCTCCTCCTCCTCTTCTTCTTCGGAATTCTTCTTGTTCTTGTTCTTGTTCTTGTTCTTCTTCTTCTTCTTCTTCTTCTTCTTCTTCCTCCTCCTCCTCCTCTTCTTTCTTCTTCTTCCTCCTCCTCCTCCTCCTCCTCTCCTCCACTCAACCAGTCGCGGTCTTCAGAAAGAGCCAGTGACACACACAGACAGGTCCCCCACCTATCGTAGGTCGTCGAGTCTCCTCAGATCATGGACCTCAGAAGCCTGTCTGTCACGGGGACTGTCCTCCTCTGGTTACAGCAGCTGCTGCTGCTTCTGTCAGCGCTAGAGAGAAATAAGTGTTGCACAATGGAGCCTCGGTGTACCTGTCCCTCCATCCCATCTAGCCTACAACCCTGTTCTCTGAGCACCATGCACCGCTGTATGTTTGTCCGTCGTGTCCGACGATGACCTTCCAAAACAGCAGAGGAGGCAGCTGCTGTTTTGGAAACTGGGTAGAAATTTGATTATAGTGGAGATGCCTTGCCCACAGCACATCCCCACTCTCTCGGCCAAGTGGGCATAAGGACAGTCAGCGTTGGAGATGCTCTCCAAAGGCCAACCAGCCCCCAGGGCTGCAGCACATAAGGACTGTGCGAGTCAAGCCTCCTAGTCAGAGAGTCATAGTCGATCACTAAAGACTAAGCTGTAAAGTGGAATTCCATGAATGGGAAAGCCACTGGTCATACAGCCTCTCACTTTGCTGTTGCCCCCAGCGTCAATGGTTTAATCAAGAACTGTGATAAAGCCCAGGCGCTGACCACTAGAGGACCCCTAGAATCCAGAAGCGCGTGTTGGTTGGGGGGGGGGGGGGGGGGGGAGGGA
>CM054139.1:42166240-42168740 GCA_028751875.1 Rapana venosa
CCCCAGGCTGCACACAAAAGGGACTGTGCGAGTCAAGCCTCCTATCAGAGAGTCATAGTCGATCACTAAAGACTAAGCTGTAAAGTGGAATTCCATGAATGGGAAAGCCACTGGTCATACAGCCTCTCACTTTGCTGTTGCCCCCAGCGTCAATGGTTTAATCAAGAACTGTGATAAAGCCCAGGCGCTGACCACTAGAGAACCCCTAGAATGCCAGAAGCGCAGGGGGGGGTGGGGGTGGGGGTGGGGGGGGGGGGGGAGGGGAAGGGGGGATCACGCCTCGATACATACATACATACGGTTTCTTTTCTCTCTTTTTGTAGTAATCAATAAACGCAAACGAACTTCAGCCGAATTATGGCCAGGGAACGAAGGAGAAGAAGAAGAAGAAGAAGAAGAAGAAGAAAAGAAGAAGAAGAACAAGAAGAAAAAGAAGAAGATAAAGAAGAAGAAGAAGAAGAGAAGAAGAAGAAGAAGAAGAAGAAGAAGAAAAAGGAGAAGAAGAAAAGAAGAAGAAAGAAGAAAGAAGAAGAAGAAAAAGAAGAAGAAGAAGGAGGAGGGGGAGGAGGAGGAGCAGAAGAAGAAGAAGAAGAAAAAGAAGAAGAAAAAGAAGTAGAAGTAGAAAAAGAAGAAGAAGGATGAGGAGGAGGAAGAAAGGGAAGGGGAGGAGGAGGAGGAGAAGAAGATTATTTCCATACAGCTACCACATAAAAATACTGGCCATGCACGTTCTAAGTTGGTGGTCACCCTAACATCACAGCTTCCTGAAAAAAAGGGGGCTACAAGAGTCAGCAATAACCTCCTCCACCTGCACCACCCCACCACACTCCTCCCTCCCCCAAAAATGGACACCCAGATCTTCTCTCTTTCTGTTTTCCTTCTTTCCTTCCTTCTTTCTTTCATTTTTCTTTCTTTCTTCTTTTTGTCTTTCTTTCTTTCTTTCTTCTTTTTCTTTCTTTTTTTTCTTCCCTTTCCCTTTCCTTTCCTTTTCACCTTTCTTTCTTTCTTCCTTTCTTTCTTCCTTCCTTCCTTTTTACCTTTCTTTTCCCATTTTCTTTTTTTCTTTCTTCCTTCCTTTTTACCTCTCCTTTTCCCCCTTTTCTTTCTTGTTCCCCTTTTGCTTTCTTTCTTTTTCCCCCCTTTCTTTCCATTTTTTTTTCTTGTTCTTTTTTTGTTTTTCTTCTCCCACTTCAAGACTGGACCTAATAAATCAGTGAAAGTGAGGGAAGGGTACTCTGTCTGTGGTCCACAGAGAGAGGAAAAGAGAGAGAGAGAAAGAGAGAGAAGAGAAGAGAGGAAAAAGAGAGAGAGAGGGGAGGGAGGGAGGGAGGGAGAGAGAGAGAGCGAGAGAAAGAGAGAGAGAGAGAGAGAGAGAGAGAGAGAGAGAAAGAGAAAGAAAGAGAGAGCGAGAGAGCGAGAGAGCAGAGAGGAGCGAGAAAGAGAGAGGGAGGGAGAGAGAGCGAGAGCGAGAGAGAGAGAGCGAGAGGGGAGAGAGAGCGAAAGAGCGAAGCGAAAAGAGAACGAGAGAGAGAGAGACGGAGAGAGAGAGAGAGAGAGGGGGAGAGAGAGAGGGGAGAGAGAGAGAGAGAGAGAGAGAGCGAGAGAGAGAGAGAGAGCGAGAGAAAGAGAGAGAGAGAGAGAGAGGGGAGAGAGAGAGCGAGAGAAAGAGAGCGAGAGAGAGAGGAAGAGAGAGAGGGGGGGGGGGGGGGTGAGTTGGCGTGACTGTGTGAAAGGCTATCTTCAAACAGAGACTCTCTCTCTACTCGTCGTCATAGTCCGAAAATGAGTTACGAGCGGACCAGCGGCCCCAATGAGAACAGCTGTATAATAATGATAGCTAGGCTCCATAGATAGAAAGAAGTAAAGGCGAATAGTCCTGGACAGCGATTTGGTTTGGATACGTGCCCCTGTAAAATAATTTTTTAAAAGGGGGGCAAACTCAGTGGAAAGGGGAGTAAGAATGTTTCCGTGGGCACGTGTCTCGGGGGACAAGTGTTGTGTGTGTGTGTGTGTTTGTGTGTGTGTGTGTGTTTTTGTTGTGTGTTTTGTGTGTGTGTGTTTGTGTGTGTGTGTGTGTTTGTGTGTGTTGTGTGTGTGTGTTTGTATGTGTGTTGGTTTGTGTGTGTGTGTTTGTGTGTGTGTGTGTGTGTTTGTTTGGTGTGTGTGGGGTGTTTTTTGTGAGTTTGTGTGTGTGTGTGTGTGTGTGTTTTGTTGTGTTTGTGTGTGTGTGTGTTTGTGTGTGTGTATGTGTGTTGTTTTTGTGAGTGTGTGTGTTTGTGTGAGTGGTGTGTGTGTGTACTACAGTCAATGGGGTTTGTTAACAACATACATGTTGACTGTGTAAAGTAAATTATGTTGAATGGAAGAAAGAGAGAGAGGAAAGGAAGGGAGGGAAGGAGAGAGAGAGAGAGAGAGAGAGAGAGAGAGGAGAGAAATACATCATACATACATAACACACACATACAACATAGATACATATATACATACATAAAACACATAC
>CM054139.1:42173740-42186240 GCA_028751875.1 Rapana venosa
ACACACACACACACACACACTAAAAAAGTAGAAGATAACAACACAGTTAAAGTTGACAGGGCTGACATACAATTTCTCGTTTTACGAAGCAACCACGCCCCCTGCTGAGGCGCTAATGTGTGAAGGGCCTAGAATACCAACTAACTGGGCTGTGCCCTAGCCCTGGCTGCCTGTCCGTCCGTCTGTCCGTCTGTCTGTCTGTCTGTCTGTCTTTCTGTCTGTCCGTCCGTCTGTCTGTCTGTCTGTCTTTCTGTCTGTCCGTCTGCCTGTCCGTCTGTCTGTGGGCTAATCGGTATGCGATAGACGATGATGATGATGATTATTGGGACATTGACTGATTGGAATGCTCTACCTCTACTCTTTTGTGACAGTGCTGACAAACAGTGCCTTGCTTCAAGATTCTAGCAATGGCTGGAAATGAACAGGGATTGTATGTACATGTATCGAGGTGCCAGCCACAGAGAGAGAGGGAGAGAGATGCGGTGTTGTGTTGTGTGTGTGCGAGTATGTGTGTGTATGTGTGTGCGCGCGCGCGCGTGCGCGCGCGTGTGTGTTGTGTTGCGTTGTGTTTGTGCGTTCGTGCGGGCCTGTGTGTGCACGCGTACATGTTTGTGTCTGTCTGTTTGTCTGTCTGTCTGTCGATCTACATTCTTTCCTATGAGATAGTATGCGCTGATTGTCACGCAGGCTTAAAATGTAATGTAATGGAGGGAGAGAGAGAGAGAGAGATCTATAAAACGAATCGGAGCAGGCAGTACACACACATTCCTCTTGAAAAAAACTGCATAGCAAACATCAAACACAAAAGTATCTGATCGGGTGTGTGTGTGTGTGTGTGTGTGTGTGTGTGTGTACGCGCGCGCGTGCGTCTCGGGGGGGGATATCTGTAAGACATACTGGGGGGTCTGTATAAATAAACTAATTGTTTTGGGGATGGGGGGGGGGGGGGGGGGGGGGGGGGGGGGGAGTAGCAATGAAGAAAAGAAACAAAAAGTGAAAGTGAACCAAGCAAAGAAGAAAACTAAGGACGACAATTTTCACTCCTCAACAGGGGACACAATTAATTTTTTTTCAGTGTACTATTTTTAGGCTAACCCGAAGAGCTCAGGTGGGACAACTTGCGACCACAGTCCCTAAATCGGATAGCTCCGCTGGGATATAATATAATCTCAAAAAAAGAAACCAACCAACAAACACAGCTATCTATGGACATACCACAGACAACGTCGTTAATTAAACGGACTTTTTCTTGTATAACACATAGATCTAATCGATTTTATTTTTAAATACATGCGACCATCAAGTTTTGTAATCGCATCTTTAGCTAAGGTTTTACCATAATTTCTACTCTAGCATCTTTGGGGGATGAATAAAGGAACAGAAGTTAACCCACAGGTGTTGCCTCTGCATAAGCATGCCATTCCTGAGAAAGATTTTATTTAGACCTTTTCTTAACATAGTAAACACAAACGTGTCACTTTCGTTGTTGTTCTTGCTGTGATTTGGTTGGCTGGTTTTCCAAAAGAGTGAAAAGGGGGTACTACTACTACTACTCTGACCATCAATGAACCTAAAGACATGATTATAGATCCGAAAACTTCGTACCAAAACAAAGGAATACAGAAAATGGGTATGTATGAGAAGGGCGAGAGCAAAAGGGAGCTGTGACTTTTAAAACAAGAAAGAGAGAGACTGTGTGTGCGCGCGCGCACACGCACACACACACAAAACACTCGCACGCTCATAATTATACACGTGCACACGTATATGCATGCGTGTGTTCCAACTTATCCTGCTATTGCAATAGCGAGAGCTAGATATGGAGAGAGAGAGAGAGAGAGCTAGATAGAGAGAGAGAGAGACGTCCAAGATGGACGTTAACAGGTATACAACTCGATCTGTTTTTCTGTCCTCATAAAACGCCCAGCTCCTTTCAGGCTGGCTTCAGGGAACAAACAGAAGGTAAGGATTTACCATCATGCCTGCCTGTTGCACAGTGTACCTAGCTAGCGGTAAATACCAAAGGGGCAGAAGAGGGAGGTGAAGGGGAGAGATAAATGGAAAGAAAAAGGGGCTTGCGGGAGGGAAGTGGGAGTGAAAGAAGGGCAGGATTGCAATGTTTGGGAATGGGGGGGGGGGGGGGGGGGGGGGGGGGGGGGGTGAGGGGGGGAGGGTGGGGGGAGAGGGGGGGGGGGGGGAGAGAAGGTTTAATCCAGGGCGATTTGACAGGCATAATAGGTGACATGGGAGGGGAAAATTGTGCATCGCTGCATGTCTTCTTTCTTTTCATAACAGCATATCTGGAACTCGTTCTACTCGTCCAACCCCTTTTCTCTCTCTCTCTCTCTCTCTCTCTCTCTCTCTCTCTCTCTCTCTCTCTCTCTCTCTCTCTCTCTCTCTCTCTCTCTCTCCTCTCTCTCTCTCTCTCTCTCTTATTGAAGCCGCTACAATGACTGAAGGGGGGGGGGGATTCTTTTTGGAATGTTTTTTTGTGAGCAAACGTTTTTCAAAAACATTGTGTGTGTGTCTGTGGTTTGGTGTGTGTCTGTATGTCTGTTTGTGGTTTGTGTGTGTCTGTGGTTTGTCTGTGGCTTGCATATCCTAATAGACTGCTGTCCTTCTGTCTGTGTGTTTGTGTGTCTGTGTGTGTCTGTCTGTCTCTCTATCTGCCTGTATTACCTTTTTATCTTTCATTTTTGGATCTTACTACATGTGTTGCAATTATCATAATTATCATGTTCGTATACCCCTTCATAAAGGGCTTGGCCTATAAATGAATAAACAATCTCTCTCTCTCTCTCTCTCTCTCTCTCTCTCTCTCTCTCTCTCTCTCTCTCTCTCTCTCTCTCTCTCTCTCTCTCTCTGGTGCGCTCCCGTACTGTATGTCTCTCGATCGTTACTATTTGTAATTAACAGACTGACAGACTTCAGGGACGAGCGGAACGAAGAATGGATGAATGGATGGTGAATAGACGAACAGAGAGACAGAGATCGGGACAATTACAGAGAGGCACAGAGAACTAAGACAGAATGACAGAGATACAAAGAAATAGACAGAGACAAAGAAACACTAAGTTGTACAAGAAAAGAGATATGGACAGACTGACAAAGAAACAAAAGGGGAAAACTTGCAGAGCGGAGAATTAAGAGAGACAAGTGGTACAGAGAAAGAGACAAGGACCAACAAGAAAAAGAAAGAAAAAACCTAGTCAGATACACAGAGATAGATTCACAGACTGACATACAGAAGTTAAACTGCCATACAGGCAGACAGACAGACAGACTTGTAGACTTACCCGTCCAATCAAATTTGCTACATACAGACAAACTGGCAGACATATAGCCAGACAGACAGATACAGACAGACAGATTACAGACTTACCCGTACAATCAATTTGCTACATACAGACAAACTGGCAGACATATAGCCAGCCAGGACAGACAGACAGACAGATAGACAGACAGACTTGTAGACTTACCCGTCCAATCAATTTGCCCGATTTGCTGAAGCACATGTACTTCTGTGTCTTCACGCCCAAGATCTTCAGTTCTGAGGGGGAGTGGGATTCGAACGTCAGCACAGCTGGAGGGGAAAAGGAAATAAAAAAGTCAGTCAAAAGAACATTGACAACACCCGTAATCCTTTAAAAACAAAAAAACAAAACAAAAAGGAAAAGTGTGTGTGTGTGTGTGTGTGTGTGTGTAGTGCGTGCGTGTGTGTGTGTGTGTAGTACGTGTATGCAAGGTGTAGAGTGTGTGTGTAGAGTGTGTGTGTTTGCGTTGTGCGTGCGTGCGTGCCTGCGTGTGTGTATGTGTGTGAGAGAGAAGTGGTGTGTGTGTGTGTGTGTGTGTGAGAGAGAGAGGATGAGAGAGAGAGAGAGAGAGAGAGAGAGTGTGTGAGTAGAGAGAGTGTATGTATGTGTGTGTGTGTGGCTATCCTCATGTAAACATATGTGAGTGTAAGGGCGTGTGTTTGTGTTTAGGTATGTGTATACATAGTATATGCACACGCTAGCGCATAATCATAATTATACACCTGCACGTACATACTTGTCTATGTATGTATATTCGAGCAGAGCGTAGACAAGTATTTTCCGGATCAGTAACTAGGCTATAGCAAATAAGTGAAGGACAAAACCCATATGAATGTTTCGCCATTGTGGGTTAAGAGGGCAATTTTGTTCGTCAACAACTCCCAGATCATCAAACACGCCCAGTGACACAAGCTGGCAATTATGGTGTATTTTTAAACATTGTACACACGCCCACACTTTACCTCTTAAAACGAAGACCCACACACACACACACACACCTCTCTGCTGCCGATTTGTATTCTCAGATGAATATTAACATTGATGACAAGTTAGATAGATAGATGAATAAATAAATAGTTAAATGCACTGTTTTAAAAAAAAAGATAAATAACTGACGACCAGGAAAACATTGAAGCACTCTATTTATTGTATGTTTGCTGCTTTTGCTGTTTTGCTTATCGTGTAATCATTCATGGTCGGGTTTAAATTTTTGTTTTAGTTCAAGGGTTCTCTGAGCATCTGGTTTGGGTCCCGGTAATGTCTTTGCCTCTGTCTCTGTCTCTGTCTCTCTGCTTTTGTCTGACATCCAAGGTCGTAGATAACGAAGATATATTATGATGGTGATTACGATGACAATGATGGTGATGATGATGATTCTTTTGTTTCAAGGATAATGGAATAAACATTCTTGGTTGTTTTTTAATATCCAGTCCCCGTGTGTATGTGGTTTTTGTAAATTTTGTTATTCATTCCCACCACCACCACCACCACACAACGGCCTACTTTTCCGAAGCAGCAGCAGCAGCAGCAGAAGAGAAATATAAAGAGAAGGAATAAGAAAATGATGGTATTAATGATGATCAGAAAAAAATAAGAAAATAAAGATGAGGATGACGACAATGACAATGATGACAGCAACGACGATGATGGTGATGATGATGATGACAACGACACTGAAGAAGAAGAAGAAGAGACAGAAGTAGAAGCAGAAGACAACAGGGGCCATGCATTCCTCTTGTCCCCTGTTTGCCACAAAAAGACTTGTGCATGTCAAGCGTCACTGACACCTAGCCTGGTACAGCCAGCCCTCTTTCCTGCTCTCTCACATCTATCCCCCCCCCCCCCCCCCCTCTCTACCCCCCCCCCCCTCCCGTCTTTCCCCCTGTCCGCTCCTCCCCCCCCCCCCCCCCCCCCCCCCAACTCCACTCTTTCCGTTTTCTCCCTCTCCTGCCCAAGTCAGGATTCTTCCTACAGACATCGAGATGTCGCAGCTTATAAAGAATAAATAAATATGTAAAGCTTCCTACCTACCTACCAACCTAGCCATTCACTGAATAATAATCACAGTATCTCGCTTTTTTTTTAAAGTTGGGGGTGGGGGTGGGATGGAGGGAGACAAGAGGCTGTGGTGGTTACCCTCGACCCCTCCCTTACCACTATAACTACCAGCGTTTTTGTTTGTCTGTGTCTGTGTGTCTATCTTTCTGTCTGTATGTGCCTCTCTTGTGTGTGTGGTGTGTGTGTGTGTGTGTGTGTGTGTCTCTGTCTATACGTGTCAGTGCATCTGTGTCTCTTCAGTGGTACCCTCCCCGCCCCCCCCCCCCCCCCCCCCCCCCCCCCCCCCAAACAGTCTACAGGACTAGGGATTGTAAGTGAAGATAAAGGTTCTGTCTGTCTGTCTGTGTTTGTGTCTGTGTATGTGTCTGTAGTCTGTGTTTGTGTCTATTTGTGTTTGTGTCTGTCTGTCTGCTTGTCTCTCTCTCTCTGTCTGTCTGTCTGTCTCTCTGTCTGTCTCTCCCCGTCACCTAGCCGGTGTTTTCCTAACCATTACAGAGGCATACTGACCTCGTCTTGGAGAGGAATGCACCGCAACAGGCAAACACTCCACTACACTCGCCTTTCACTCTTTCAGGGAGGCTCGACCGCCTCTCAGGATTTAAGCTGGAGCCACTGCCGGTAAGGCAGAAAGGATCTGGCCAGGTTGGAGGAGTTAATAACCAACCTTCACCCTCACCCCTCCCACCCCCCCTTCGCTGTACCCACTCCCCTTCATCCCCATCTTTCAATAAAAAGTTGTTGTTGTTGTTGTTGTGATTACATTAACACCCTAGCCGAGATTTCCGATTTTAGGGACTGTGATAAGAAGGTAAGGAATATTATTGTCTGTTATATATGGATGTAAAAAGTAGAGCTTTTTTTTCTTCTGTGGCTGTGATGGCTGGGTGGTCCTTAAATCAGGCTTCGCTTAATCAGTGTGTGTTGTGTGATTGTGTGGGTGGTTCGTTCGTATTTATAGTCCAGTCGAATATCCCAGATTAGACCGGACTGGGACTAACCAAGCAATTAAATATAATTACTCACTCAGCTACCTGTGGATGGATGGTCGTACCGTCAACACTGCTGAAACGGAAACAAATGTCTGTTGCTATTTTTTTCTCTCCATTTTTTTGTTTGTTTATTAACTTATTCATGCATAAAAGCTTGTACTCTTCTCTGACAGGTTCAAGAACCTCTAGAGAGGAGAAGGAGGAGAGAAGGAGAGGAGGAGAAGACTGGCAGTGAGCCAAAGGAGATGGAGTGGTGTGGGCAACAGGCAGGGATTTGTCCCCAGTGACGTAACAGACTCCAGTTGACATGACAACACTTGTCCCCAGCCCCCGGACCTAACACAAGCCATCTGTCTGGCCTAAATCAACACCGTCTGCTGCTGTCCGCCTAGTTCCCCAAGAAAGTCTCCAGGAGACAGCGGTTCTCATGTCTCTGTCTTCTGTCTCTTGCTCTGTCTGTCTGTCTGTTCTGTTCTGTCTGTTCTCTCTCTTCTCTCTCTCTCTCTCTCTCTCTCTCTCTCTCTCTCTCTCTCTCTCTCTCTCTCTCTCTCTCTCTCATCCCTCTCTCTCTCTCCCTCCTCCCTCTCTCTCACCCTCGCTGTCTTATTGCCATCTAAAAAAAACTACTGAAACCACAACACGATATTTTTCATCACCTTTACTTACTGGCTGACCTCTAGGTTGCTGTTTAGAATTATTAGTGTGTTTAACTGAAGGAATGAATGGGCCAAGAGAAAGAAAAGCAGTTATAAAGAAAGAGATGGACAAATATCTTGATGACTCTACCTGTGCTTAGGCCTATACATCTATCGTTGTCTTTTCTCCCACGTTATCAGACAGATGTTGGTAGCCAGGGATCTTTCCGCAAACAGTATAGCTTGTCCTTTCTCTTCCTGTCCATATAGGGTTAAATAAGGATTTGGTTCTGTGCTACAGGTAATAGCTAGAAGCTACTGTTTTCTGATGCTGAGGATGAAACAACAACAACAACAACAATAAAAACAACCTCTGGATGACTGACAAGTCTTTGTGGGTATTCATTTTTTTGCCATCTACGCTGTCTTAAGACCACACACACACACACACACACACACACACACACACACACACACACACACACACACACACACACACACACACAAAACCAAACTGTATTACACGTCCCTTGACTCTAGGGTGACACTGCTTGGGATGGTTCTGTGACCTACCTTACACTGGGTTTACAACTAACAGTCTTGTTCTGAAGTGTGAAAACCGAATGCTACGCTACATGACAAAGATCAAATGGGAAGACAGGATCACGAATGAAGAACTATGGAGAATGTGCAAAGTTGATGATCTGAAGTCTGTAGCTAGTACCAATAGACTGCGCTGGTTTGGGCACGTTCAACGGAAAGCAGACCACCGCATCATAAAAAGAGCAATGAACTTTGTAGTGGATGGAAAGAGACCAAAGGGAAGACCTAGCAAGACCTGGGCTGCCTGTGTTGCAGATGATCTTAGAGAAAGGGGCATAAATAAGGAGGAAGCTCAAAACAGAGAGAGATGGGGAAGGCTCATCAATGTCAAACCTCCCCTGGGAGAAACATGACATAAAAAGGAAGAAGAAGAAGATGAAGTCTTGTTCTGAAGTCAGAGGGTTGGGGAGGTCCCTTCTTGTTCTGTGTGCTGGTCATAATCATGGACAGACAGCTCAGTCAGTCTCTGTGACGAAGGCAGCTGTGCTACGCTCGCTGCGGGTCCTGCGAGCCTCCATCAGTTTTGGTGCCCACTTGGGATGGGGTCAGGCAGATCCTCTTTGGAAGTGCCTCGTGTTCGCGGGGAGGACTGCGTCACGTGTTCCGTTGTTGTGTGGCTGCCAGTCTTGCAGGGAGACTGCTGTGTGTGGGGGCCTTTGCTGCGGAGTTTCATGTAAATGCTATATAGTTTAGGCGGTAACGGATTAAAGCATGCTGTGCCCATTTTGATGTGACTACTGCTCTCCGGCTCCTTCTGTCTTGTTGCCGCGTGTAGTAGCGGGTAAAGCCTGTCTTCCCAGGCATCTCGGCTTACTGAAATGATTGATGGGAGAGGCGTTCATAGAGCTGTGTACATTCCATATACTACATACAATCAGCTGCAGTAGACCTGTACTACAAGGCTATGGAAGACCGGAGAGGAAGGAGGGGAAGGGAAACAGGGGGTAGACCAGCTCTTTGGTGACAACTCAACTGTATAGTTAAAAGGACAGAAGACTGATCTAGGATACATTTAAATATTTATTCTTGTGTATTAAAGATCATTTACTCTCTCTGTCTCTCTGACTCTCTCGCTGTCTGTCTGTCTGTCTGTTTCTCTCTCTCTCTTCTCTCTCTCTCTCTCTCTCTCTCTCTCTCTCTCTCTCTCTCTCTCTCTCTCTCTCTTTTTTTTCTGTGCTGTGTGCTGTCTCCACCTGTCAGTCTCACTATCTTTCTCTTTTCTCTTTTTTCCCCTGCTTCTTGTTCGTCATCATCTCCTTTTCCCTTAACTCAATGTATAACACGTCCTCTCTTTGATTTTCCCCCCATTCAAATCATCTGGAGAGTTTCTTGTATGCTTACACAGCACGGAATCATCACAAAGTTTATCACTGATAGCGAACTTGATTTAGCAGAGACACGTTCGGCGGGAAGATGCCAAGAATTTTGCCTAGTGTACTTCTTTCTGTAGTCTGTTAATTCTTGATGTGATTTTTCCAGAGTGTTTACAAGGTTGGGAAGAATGTTTGTGTCTCTGTGTGTGTGTGTGTGTGTGTGTGTGTGTGTATGTATGTATGTGCGAGGGGTGTGTCATGGGGGTGGGGGGCGGAACGTGCGGATAGGCGGGTTGGCAGTGGCGGGGTGTAATCGGGCGAGCAGGCACAGTGTGGGTCAACGCAGAAGCGGAATGCTGGAAGTCATCTTTGGTCCCCACTGACGCGTGTGCGATACATGTATACACCCACACCCACACCACACCACAGCACAACACAGCACTAGTAGAGTCACCGCTGTTGACTAGTAGTAGAGCTCTGATTACATACTAGCCTCTTGGTAATATAATGCATGGACGCAGGTAGTATAGGTATGTTTTGGTGTTTGCTTCTTTGCTTCAGCAGAGCTCCGAGGTTTACCCATCGGTGAGATTTGTGTGTGTGTGTGTGTGTGTGTGTGTGTGACTATTTTTAACCCACCTTTGAAGTAGCCGCGTTCCGACTTCGGGGAAGTATGAACACACACACACACACACATCACACACACACACACACCACACACACACGCACACACACACACACACTCACACACACCACACACACACACACACACACACACACACACACACACACACACACACACACACACACACACATACACACACAAACACACACACACACAAAACACAAACAACACAAATTATATATATATATATATGTTGTGTGTGTGTGTGTGTTGTGTGTGTGTGTTAATTTTCTTATTATGCTTCTTAAAGAGCCCCATTGCATGCACTCGGGCATGTTGTACTATGAGCTAGGTTCTTTCCGCCCAGCTTGTTTGTCGTTGTTATCCAGTATACATTTCTGTTCATGTCACACTATACAGAAGCTTCTACAGGCAATTTTAATGCAAACTGATGCTACTTTTTTTCCAATGAGTTGCAGAGAATGCGATTGTAAATAAGCGTGAAAAAAACAACACCCGGATACTTCACAACAGAAATGTAAATTATGCTAGTTTAGTAATCAATTATATACACGATAAACTAGACGTGCAAATAAATAAGCGTACAAAAAGGGATATAACTCGCAAGAAATCTAACCCCCCCCAAAAAAAAGTAAGGATAATTATTATATTTGTACCATTCATAGAAATCTGTAAATGCAGTATTCTGTATAATTATTCAGTGAACGAATGACGAAGTGAACACACAAAAAGTCAATTTTGGTGGACTAAGTGTGTGTGTGTGTGTTGGGGGGTGGGGAGGGGTGGTGACTTTAAAAGCAGATCATCATGTAAGCGGGTGTAAATTTACTTAAGGATAACAACCGGCCCACTACTACTACCGTCTGAGGCAGACGTCACTGAACGCACAGCATTGCGGTGTATCTGGCAGGGGAACTATTCATCCACGCTACACTCGCAGACACAGACACAGACACAGACAGTCTGCTGTGAACTCGCTTGCACCAGTAGTAACGACCATTCAGGGTGGGGTAGGGAAGGTGTGGAGGGGGATGGGGGTGGGGGGTGGGGTGTCGAATTTTGGGAGTTGGGTGGGTGGGTGGGTGGGGTGGGTGCAAGGGGTGGTGTTTCTGTTTCTTGGGATATGGGGTGGTGGTGGTGGGGGGTGCTCTGCGGGGGAAGGTGTCACCGCGTACAAAATAAATATTCCATAAACGCTACGTCCAACATCTGCCAAAACAAGACTGTCCCCAAAACATAGCACCCCCGACATCTAACATTTCCTGCCCATGTATCCCACACACACACACACAGTCCCACCCCACTCCCCACCCCTTTTACCTGTGTGTGTGTGGTGTGTGTGTGTGTGTGTGTGTATGTGTGTGTGTGTGAGTGTGTGTGTGTGTGTGTATGTGCGTGTGCTGTAGGCCTAGCTGTACGTGCTCTACCAATGAAGCAGCCAGCATCTTTCCTTCCCTGCCCCCCACCCCGCCACCTCCCTACGCCACTGTGGGTCTGTCTGTCTGTCTGTCTGTCTATGAGTGTGTCTGTGCAGCGGGGACCAGGGGAGTGACATTACAACGAACCAAGAGCCGCGGCGATCAAAGCTGGCCTCCCACACTGGGCAGGCACGACGCAGTGTGCAACGAGTCGGATGGGCGAAAACAAAAGCGTGCTTTCGTAACAAACATCTTCACTTGCCAAGTGCACTTGCCTGTGTGTTTGGAGAATTAACACCTTATCCCTCGCCACCCACTGCTTCGCTTTTTGTGTGTTTGTGTTTTTTCCCCTCTGTGATAGTAGTGAGAGAGAGTTGAGTGAGAGTGAGTGAGAGGGAGAGAGAGACAGAGAGAGACAAACAGACAGAGAGAGAGGAGAGAGGGGGGGGGGGGGGGGGGGGGGGGGGGGGGGGGGGGGGGGGGGGGGGGGGGGCTACGGCCGTCGGCGCAGACGATGAGAAGGCAGGAGGAAGAGGCAGCAGCGGGTGATGGTTTGTGAGGAAAGGGTGTGGGTTTTGGGGGGACTCGTGGGGTGGAGGTAAGTAAGGGGAAGGGGAGTTTTCTTTTGATCCCCCGCTGTATGTACCCCAACCCACTCCCACCCATGTTTGTCCATCCCTGCAAGTTAACTCCTATTACACATGTTCAGCGTTTGGGGTTTCCAGTTTTCCTCCCCCCAAAAAAGGTGTCACGACGTGCGTACTATTCCATACAGGCTACACCACACCACACCTACCTAAACAAAGCCAAACCAAAAGAAAAAATGCAGTAAGCAGATACTTCACCAACTGAATGGAAGGCCTGTGGTTGTCTGCTTATGTATGTATTATGTTCAAGTTTCCACACTTCACCAAACGCTGTCAAGGCATGATTGCTGGATCTGTAATTAACGTGTCTTCTAGCTGAACTGTAGCCTGCGTGTAGAGGGGAGAGAGAGTAAGGTACCGGCAGGTTGACTCATTCATGGCCCTGGGAAACAAAAACAAAAATAGCCAAACCCTTGCCCCTCGAGAGGAAGCAAGTCGAGAAATTTGAACACGGTGAACGGTTACTGACTAGAGAACCAACAAGTTTATATGAACATCACCTTAACCGCTACTGCCAGCATGTCCAAAACTTGATAGAAATACAAAATGATACGATCATCAAATCTCCTGAAACCAGAGACTAAGTTCTGTTTTATATAAAACCCGCTTTAAAAAGGTAACGGTAAAGGTGTCCCATAACCTTTGTGGTTGTAGGGGAGCGAGGCATCAGAGACCTCAACTTCTCTAGGGGCCAGCATATTGAGGGCGGCACCCATCTCTCTCTCTCGCTGCTTTGCCTTCCCTAACCCTAAAGAGGGCAGGTACCCACCCATTTACATCTGGGTAAAATGGGGGACTGTACTAAAGCCAAGGCGCGACAAAACTGTCACCCATCCAATTTGGTAACTACCCTCGATGCTGCTTAACATTGGCTGGG
>CM054139.1:42191240-42223740 GCA_028751875.1 Rapana venosa
AGAGAGAGAGAGAGAGGAGAGAGAGAGAGAGTAATGGTGGTGATGAGGGGGAGGATATGTGATGTTATTATTATTATTCTTTATCACTACTATTTTTGTTTGTTGTTTTTAATGTCAGGTTAGACATGAATTTGGGAAGCTTATGTTGAAGGCTATGAAACGTCCATTACTGTCGCCATGACGACAATTAAAACAGGGTTTTTGTTTCCCTGCACATTTAAATAGTGTAGCTCTGTGCATCCATTTAACCCTTTCAACAGCAAAGTTACAGAACATGATCATTAAAGTCAGGAAGCACACCCCCCCCCCCCCTCCCCCCAGGAATAATTAAAGTCAGAATTCATATGCTGCTACTCTCATCTTTTTCAAAAGACATAAGTTAGACCCATGTGCAGGGCCTCCTCTTCCTCCTCCTCCTCTTCTTCCTCCTCATCTTCCTCCTCCTCCTCCTCTTCTTCCTCCTCCTGCTACCCCTACAACTCCTACAACCATTGTCATTGTTTTGTAAAGCTGCGGTACTAAGATGTTTCTGTCCACTTCCTGTTTTTTGCCCGTGGTTCCCGTGGGTAATACAGAGTAAACATCTTGTGTGTGTGTGTGTGTGTGTGTGTGTGTGTGTGCTGGTGGTCCTTTCCTTAATGAGTTCATTCCTTGACTATAGTACATCTAAAAAAAAAATTCTCAGTGGGGTGGGTTTGGTTTTATGTTTGTTTGTTTGTTTTATTTTTCTTTTCTTTTTCGATCCTCTGCTAAAACCCCCAAGGTTCCACTAATGGTGAGCTTGTACACGCATGTGACCGTTTATTGCCTCACCATTAAAAGTAGCGGCATTCCAGACTAAAGAGTGCTAACATTACTCAAGACGTCACTTTCAAGGTTTTGGGGTGTTGTTGTTTGTTTTTTTCAAAGAAATCTGTTGTCCTTGGCTTAAATCTGTTCCAGTGCCATGCTGGTGTAGAAAGAGTTAAAGTGCTAAACCTAAAGCACTTGAGGTGGGGTGGGGTGGGGTTCTTTTTTGGTGTGTGAGTTGTATATTGTGTGTGTGAGTGTAAGTGTGTGTGTGTGTGTGTGTATTCGTACGTATCTGTGTGTGTGTGTGTGTGTGTTCGTACGTATCTGCGTGTGTGCGTGCGTGCTTGCTTGCTTCCTTGAGTGTGTATGCGTGCTTGTGTGTGTGCGTGTGTATGTGCGTGTGTCTCTGTCTGTCTGTATCTGTGTGTTGGTTTTGGTTTTCTTTTTTTTTCTTTTTTGTTTTTCATCTCTCGACTTATCAGTTGATCTGCAGGGCTAACTAACTAACTGAACGCAACGACCCGGGGTTAAAGTCATTATACGATCGTTTGTCTTGCGCTAGATAGGGTGTTTTGCTAATAGCAGGGCTGGCTGTTGCGTGCCGACTTGTGTGCTGTCGCAAGGTGGGGGAAAAGGGAGGGGTGGAGGTGGGAGTACTGGGTGGGATGTGTGTGTGGGGGGTGGAGAAGCACGGACTAGATGTGTGTCGTATTATATATATATATATATATATATATATATATATATATATATATATAATATATATATATATATATATAATAATTTATATATAAAATGGTGTAAATGGAATTTAGTACTGACAGAGTGTAGTAGGCTGAAGAACAAAAACCCAACTGGGATCAAAAGATAAAGGACTTTGTTTGGGCCGATGACAAAGCAAAAACAGCACACTATCGATGGGTTTAAAACTACACAATTGTGGGTTCTGTATTGACCTCCCTTCCATCTGCCCCCTTCCCCCTTTCTCTCTCTCTCACAACACAACACAACACAACACAACACACACCACACACACACACACACACACACACACACACACACACACACACACGACACACACACACACACACACACACACACACACACACACATACACACACACACACACACACAACACACACACACACACACACACACACACACACACACACACACACACACACACACACACACACACACACACTTGATCGATAAAGCATCAACGCATAAACAAAACAAAACCAACAAAAAAACCCAACCAACAACCCCAACCAAATCAAACAGTGTTGAAGATCTGAAACTGATGTAAGCGACTCTTGACAATAACGACAAGAGGGACAGCCAAGAGCCCTTAGTCTAGAAAACAGGCAGGCAGGGCAGGCAGGCAGGCAGGCAGGTAGGTAAGAGACAGATAGAGGGTCACTTCTACCAAGGACTTTATGAGCCTGCAAGGCCTTTCATCTTCAAGAGCTGAAGGATAATAAATTACAGACAGCACTTCAGGATTCAGTCTCCAAGACTTTGAGCGGGTTGGGGAGTGGGGGGGGGGGGGGGGGGGGGGGGGGGGGGTAGGGGGGGTGGGGGATAGGGGGGGGGGGTAGGAGGTGAGGGGTGGGGGTGGGAAGGATTCAACAGTCTCATTGAACTACAGGTTGTCTTGTCCAAACAAACCCAAAGGTCGTGATGGTAAGTGGAGTGGGGGTTCGACATGATGGTTCTGAGTGTTTTTGTCTTGTTGTTTTTGTTGCTGTGTGTGTGTGTGTGTGTTTGTGTTCTTTTTAAATTCATTTTTTATTTACTATTTTTTTCTCTCTGAGGAGTAAAGGGTCTATTTTCAGATAGAAAAGGATGTATGGGAGTACAATCCAATGCAATGTAATACCATGAAATAAAATATAACGGAATACAACAAAACAACATGATCCAACACGAAGAACACAACACAATACGATACAAAAACAACACAACTCCACACAACTCAAAACAACACAACACAACTCAACACAACACAAACAACACAACTCAAAACATCTCAACACAATACAACACAACACAATTCCACCCCTACTGTTTCACCAGGAAATTCGGTCAGCTACCCACGATATCAACATGAATGGGTGGACTGAACTAGAACGAAAATATTTGTACTTTTTTGTGTTGTTGTTCATTTCTCCTTTCTTTCCTTCATCCTTTCTTTCTTTCCTTTCTTTCCTGATCCCTCCCTACTTTAGTAAGCAAGAATTCTAATCACCCGACCTACTGTTGTTCGAATGGACCTTGTTTTTTCTTCTTATCATTCTATTTTCCCCCTTCTCTCTCTCTCTCTCTCTCTCTCTCTCTCTCTCTCTCTCTCTCTCTCTCTCTCCCCTCTCTCTCTCCCCCCTCTCTCTCTCTCCCCCCCTCTCTCTCTCTCTCTCTCTCCTCTCTCTCTCTCTCCTCTCCTCTCTCTCTCTCTCTCCTCTCTCTCTCTCTCCTCTTCTCTCTCCTGTTCTTTGAAAACGAATTCCTCAGCACGGTGGTATCTGATACGTGAAAGAAAACTGATCCCACAAGACACCTGTTTAATCCGTCTTACAAGCATTAATTATTTTCCTCTGTCTGTCTGTCTGTCTGTCTGTCTGTCTGTCTGTCTGTCTGTCTGTCTGTCTCTCTCTCTCTCTCTCTCTCTCTCTCTCTCTCTCTCCTCTCTCTCTCTCTCTCTCTCTCTCTCTCTCTCCTCTCTCTCTGTGCGGTTATTCGGTGTGTGTGTGTGTGTGTGTGTGTGTGTGTGTGTGTGTGTGTGTGTAAAGTCAAGCCAAGTCAAGTCAAGTCAAGTCGAGTCAAATTTCAATTCCTTATGGTACATTGAATAAGCAATGCATTTGCTTTTACTCATCAAGCCATCTACCTAGGAACAAAACAACAAACAAGCAAAAGCAAACCATTACAACAACGACAATAAGAATATTTTTTAAAAACCATCATCTACCAACAAAAAAAACCCCCAATAGCAACACAGGACAACCCCATCCCCCACGCCCCCCGCAAAAAAACCCAAAAGAAACTCAACAACTGCAACACACACAACAACAACAACAACAGCAACAGCTACAGGAAGAACAACAACTACCACAGCAACAAGAACAAAAAGGTATATGCATGCATGTATGTATGTATGTATGCATGTATGTTTGTTTCTATGTGGGTCAAGCTGTCTCCTGAACTTACAACAGTTATCAGTCAGTGAGTGCTTTGCTCTCCACCGATGATAGCTACAGATGGTGCAACCAGGAGAGAGAGCGAGTGAGAGGGAGAGAGAGAGGGGGGGAGAGAGGGAGAGGAGAGAGAGAGAGAGAGAGAGGGGAGAGAGGGGGAGAAGGAAGAGAGAGGAGAGAGAGGGAGAGGGGAGGGAGAGAGGAGAGAAGAGAGAGAGGGAGAGAGGGGTGAGGAGAGAGAGAGAGAGGGAGAGGGGAAGAGAGGGAGAGAGAGAGGGGGGGGTGAGGGAGAAAGAGAGAGGGGTGAGGGAGAGAGGGTGAGGGAGAGAGTGAGAGAGAAGAGAGAGAGAGAGAGAGAGAGAGAGAGAGAGAGAGAGAGAGAAGAGAGAGAGAGAGAGAGAGAGAGAACAATTCAATCTTTGTCGGCAATCCTTTACATGTATCTATATCACAAACACAGAGAGGCGTGCGTCCGCGACCGCCTACACACACTCACACACACACACACACACACACACACACATAGACACAAACACACACACACATAGACACAAACACACACACATAGACACAAACACACACACACATAGACACAAACACACACACAAACACACACAACATAGACACAAACACACACACAAACACACACAAACAACACACATAGACACAAACACACACACACACATAGACACAAACACACACACATACACACACAGCACACACAATGACGACAAACACACACACACACACACATAGACAAAACAAAACACACAAACACATATAGACACAAAACATACAAAACACAACACATAGACACAAACAAACACACACCATCTCACAACGCGCACACATCACACTAGATCACACACAATACACAAAACATCCACATAGACACAAACCACACACACACTCACACACCACACACACACAAAATAGACACACAACACACATACACAAACACACTAAGACACAAACACACACACACATACCCACAACGCGCACACACACACACATAGACACACACACTAGACACAAACACCCCACACACACACAACACACACACATAACATAGACACACACACACACAACCCCACACACGCACGCACGCACGCACCACACACTTACACACACAACCCTTACAAAACACACTTCAAAACCATAATGTAAAACAAACAGACCCACAAAAACAGCCTACAGATAAACCAACCAACACACAAAACACACAGAAAGGGAAGGACCTATATATTTTAAAAAAAAAACCAAACAACTTTTTTCTTTCTTTTTTGCTAAACCGTCAGACAGATAGACAGACAGACAGACAGACGGCAGACAACGGGCAGGCAGACAGGCAAGCCAGCAGTCAGGCTATTTTGTATATTGTGTATATAATATATCACATCTTTTGTCAGGCAGAAGCGCTGTGGCCTGCTTTTGTCTGAATCTCCGTTCTACCCTGCATGACAAGCAAGCGGCCTGAAATGCGACCAGACAGCCTGTCTGTCTGTCTGTCTGTCTGTGTGTGTCTGTCTGTGTCTGTCTGTCTTTGTCTGTCTGTCCTCAGGTAAACAGCCTACATACACTTCAGCCCTCTCTTCCTAAGACATGCTGTACTCATGCATAGATATTATATCTATATAATATTATAATATTGACAGACGGGCCTTACACACACACACACCACACGACACACCACACACACACACACACACACACACACACACACACACACACACACACACACACACACACACACACACACACACACAGAAACAGACAGACGAACAGAGACAGAGACAAAGAGAGAGACAGGCATAGACATAATTATATACAGAGGCAGACTGAAGATAAGCGTTCACGGCTGCGTACGTCCACGTGTATGTACATGCGTGCGATTGTTCGCACGACTGATCGTGCGATTACTACTCTCTCTATCTCTCTGTATAAAGCATATATATATATATATATATATATATATATATATATATATATATATATATATATATATATATATATATAGCCTGCATGTGTGTGCCTGCGCAAGAATACACACACACACACCATTACCACCACCACCAATCCCCTTCCACCACCAACCACTAACACCACCAACCACACACCACCAACCACACCACCACCACCAACCATAACACCACCAATCCCCTCCCCCTCCCATCACACCAACCACCAACACCACCCCAACCCACCACCCAACCCCCCATCAAACCACCACCAAATCCACCACCACCATCCCCACCAATCCCCTCCCTCCCCCTCACCCACCAACCACCAACACCACCAACCATCAACCACCAACCACCAACCATCACCACCACAACCATCCCACCACCAACCCACATCACCACCACCCCTACCACCAACACCACCAACCATCACACCACCAATCCCCTCCCAACCCCATCACCACCATCACCAACCACCAACCATCCCACCCATCCCCTCACCCCATCCCCAACACAACCAACCACCAACACCACCACCAACCATCACCACCACCAATCCCCTACCCCCCCCCCCCCCCCCACACCACCAACCACCAACCACCATCACCAACACCACCAACCAACCACCACCAACCAACCACCGAAACCCCAGCACCGCCACAAGCAGACTCTTACCAAAGCTACTGGCAGCACTGCCCCTGGCGTTGATGGCGTAGCGACCTCGGCTTGTCATGATCTGCACGTGCTCCCCGCATTGAGAGATGAGGTGGTAGTTGAGGGCCAGAGGGGTGCCCCCTGTCAGGTGGGAGGATGTCAGCAACTGTTCGACCCCGAGGTTGGCACTACCTGAGGGGGAAGAGCCACCCACCTGCCACAGCCACACACAAACACACACAACCACATGTAATGAAGGACTTGAGGACTATTGAGTCTATACTAGCGCGCGCACAAGCGAACATGTGTGTGTGTGTGTGTGTGTGAGAGAGAGATAGAGACAGAGAGAACAGAGAGTGTTGGTGTGTTATAGGATAGAGAGAGACATAGAGAGGAGAGAGAGAGTGAGAGTGAGTGTGTGTGTGTGTGTGTGTGTGAGAGAGAGATGGAGAGGAGAGAGAGAGAAGAGAGAGAGAGAGAGAGAGAGAGAGAGGAAGGCCATAAAGTTGGGAGAAGACCAAACACCTCAAACAAACCAGTGAACTCACTAAAGAACCTAAATAATGCAGAAGCTATCCAACAAACCAGTTACAGCATAACAGTTAGCAAGCTAACCCAACCCCAACAGCCAACCAACCAAGCAAGCTAACCAAACCCCCAACCAACCAGCCAATCATAATCTAAAATTATCAACCAACAAGCCAATCGTAATGTACCAGTTAACAAACTTATCAACCAGCCAGCCAATCATAATGTACTAGAAAACAAACTTATCAATCAACCAGCCAATCGTACCTTACTAGTTAAAAGGCTTATCAACCAACTAGCCAATCATGACCTACCAGTTAAAAACCTTATCAACCAATCAGCCAATCACAACCTACCAGTCAATGCCTAATCAACCACCCGGCCAACCAACTAACTAGCCAACTAACCAAGCAACCAATAGACTAAGTAACTCTAAAAGACATATCAGGCGCCAGCTAAGAGGGCTATGGTGGTTCTATGGTTGTCCTGGTGGAGACATTACCACAGCTTGTTGTATGAGGATGGTTCCTGGTTGTTCTTGACTTGACAATCTGCTCTTTCCTTTTGGTTTTCGTTTCATTTGTTTCTTTCTTTGTTTCTGATATGTTCACAGTGGTAACAGGTTGGTGAGGTCACCTTATTTCCCATGGATATGTCACACTGTTGTGCTGCAGCCTAGTTTTTTGCACACCCGTTTTCTAGGTAACTTTTTTTTTTTTTAAGGCTATGGTTGTTATACTCATATTTCATTGGTGACTGCTCTGTTGCTTTGATCAATTAGAATTCGGTCTTTTAACCTGATAGCCACGCCTGATAGGGAAACAAATACAGCTGCAGAGAAAAAAAAAAAAAAAAAAAAAAAAAAAAAGGTGAAAGGGTGGCGCAGCGCTAAGTGGCGACGCGTTCTCCCGCTCTCCCCGGGGAGAGCAGCCCGAATTTCACAGAGAAAAATCTGCCGTGACTTAAAGTGGTATGAAATAAAATCTGAGCGCTTTGATTTGTTGCTTTACAAGATTCAGCGCTATATAAATTCCATACATTATTATTATTATTATTATTATTATTATTATTATTATTATTATTATAGCCAGTTGTGGTAGGACAGTTACAGTCAATGTTCACACATTGATGAACGGCCATTATCGCCCATTTAGCGGGTCTGGGCCAGAGTCTTGGTCATTGGAGGAAGACCGGGGATACATAAGTCACTGCTGACGTGACCATGACCCACTTTTCGGGTCAAAGGGGTGGCGGAATGCTGAAATGTTCCAGGAGGCTAACGTCTTTAATTGTTCGTCTGCTTCTATAGTGCTCAGCCTGTTTCTGTAGAAAAGAGCAAGAGAATGGTGAGCTGTGGTGCTGGGCACACAGTCAGGGGGGAAAAAAGGAGGGTGTAGACAAAAAAAGGTGTTCTTGTATCTGCCCCTCTCCCCATTCATTTGTAAGCAGGCAGGGGAGCCCATGAGTAAGAGAGGATTCATCGGTTTCAGATACGTTTTGCATTAATGGGCCGACAGGCTTTGGGTCGTTTGTTGGGTGGTTAAGTGGCTATTGTCGTAAAGTGGACAGGCTGAATGGAGATAAGAACTTCTCCCGGGGCGTGGACACTGCTCATGAAAAATAAAACCTCACCCCTTCTTCTCTCCTTCACCACATGGGCTGCCGATGCAGAGACTGCAGATCCCAAGACAAACTTTTCCTAATCTGACATTGCCTGTTGTCTTTGTGAGCGTGTGACTCCGGTAAAACAACACATTCCCCCCCACCCCCCCCCCCCCCCACCCCCCCCGGGAAAAGTCGGGAGTACTGGTTTTACGTTCGCAGTCTCGAATGTGATTTTACTTATGTAATATCTTTTATTTCCATTATTTTGGGTCATGCTTTCATAATGTGTTGATAGTAAACGATGTGTGCTTACAGTTTTAAGAATAATTTTCAGTTTCGTTTTGGACCAGGTTCGCGTATTTGAAGATCTTAATGCAGTTAGAAACAAGAAAACTATTCAACGACACCACAGACATTTTATACCAGACATAATGGACGGAGTGGGGCATTCGTGTTTAGTACAAACACTTTGGCTTTTACTTCTCTCTCTCTCTCTCTCTCTCTCTCTCTCTCTCTCTCTCTCTCTCTCTCTCTCGCTCTTAAAGCAGGTAGTGTTCTGTGACAAATGGCTGACTGTGTCAGGCAAGGCAGCCAGCATTCAAAGGAACAGAGAGATTGTCCCACTACCTGCCTGCCTGCCTGTCTGCCTAGCTAGCTAGTGTCTTCAGCTTCCTCCAAAACACCGCCACCACCTGATGATTTATCGCTGGGCTCCACAAATTCGCGCCTCCTAAAGCACACAGCCCCCCCTCTCCCCCCCCCCCCCCCCCCCCCCCCCCCCCCCCCCAACCCCAACCACTACCCGAGGGAAATAGTGGATGAATAAAAATGCACGCTAGAAAATAGTGTGCTTTTTTTGTGTAGTCATAATGGAAGTGTGGTGGATGGTGAGGTGAGGTGGGGAGTGGGGGGGGGGGGATGATTACAGTGGGGGATGGGGTGGGGTTGGGGGGAGAGAGGGGGGGGGGTGAGAGCGGTGTAAAAGGTTTACTGGGAATCAGCACGAGTCTTGTCTGTTTGGAGTTTGAGCAAAGTTGAAGGGAATTTCTTTTTTTGTTTTGTTCGTTTTATGGGGAATGCTAGTTTTTTTTTCTCTTTTTGTGCTCTTCTCTTTTCCTTTCTTTCTGTTTTATTTCTGTGTCTTTCTACCTGTGAGTATATTTGCGTGCGCGTGCCTGCGCGCGTGTGTATGCGTGCGTGCGTGTGTGTGTGTGCATTCGTTGTACGCGTGCGCGTGTGTGTAGCTTGCAATGAGGAAATGTCTTCCTGAGGCTTTTGAGCGTAAAGAAATTGTATGGTTCAAAGATACCAATTCTATAAAAAGACCAGCTTCAGCGAAGGGACTGAGAAGGAAAACTTCGCCAACTAGCTGGCAGTCCTGAACAAAATAACCTCCTCCCTCCCTCCCTTCCTCCCTACCAGCCTTTAACTTGAGGTTTTCTCTGTCAGAAGAAAGGGACCTTTTTTATCCCCTGCATGAGAAATCTATGAGCCCGTACAAGCTTGGCCTGGAGTGGAGCGGAGTGGGCCGCTTTAAATGATGTGGAAATGCGATAGGGAGATTCCTTGATAGCAATCAGTGTCTGATGACAATCACCGCTCTTCAGATTAGCCCGCCATGTTTGCTGCTTCATCCACACCCCCCCCCCCCCCTCCCCTCCTTCCCCCAAGGTCTATTATTAGTCTCGGACATTCTTCACAGCAGTGACGCACCTTGTCGAGCAGGTGTGTGTGTGTGTGTGTGTGTGGAGGGGAGGGTAGTGTTTGTGTGTGGTGAAGTGAGACATATTTGTGTAAACTGAAAGAGAGAGAGAGAGAGAGAGAGAGAGAGAGAGAGAGAGAGAGATGAGAGAGGAGAAGAGAGAGAGAAGAGAGAGAGAGAGAGAAGAGATAAAGAACCCACCGATAAAATCAAACAGATAGATCAAAGGGACTTACAGAAGAGACGCCTGAAAATTATCAGGCTAGCGCCAAATGCCTGAAATTCTCTTCATCCATATTACACGACCAACAAGTCCACAAAAGCAGCTCTACGATCACAGGCCTTCTATTGACTTATTATTATAGACTCTACCACGAACAAGTACCAAAAACAACATCAACAACAACAATAACGAAACTGTAGGACAACAAACAAAAGCGGGGATCTAAAGCAAGCGTCGAGACTGCACAACGTCACAGGGGGGACATGACACAGGTAGGTATGTGAGGAATGCCTTTGGTGTAGGAAGGGGGAGGGAGGGGGGAGGAGGGCATCATCCACAAGCTCTGGACAACACCCGGACCTGTGTGAAGGAGGATGGAACAATGCCCTCTTGACACACCGCCCCTGAGGCCCACAGAGGTCAGCCCTGTGACAAGCTCTCCTCTGTGTGTCAGACCTATGCTGCCTATCTGCTAATGGTCTGAAAAGCTGCCTCAGTTTTCCTGCTTCTTTGTTGTCACATCATCCTCTGTTCCCTGTTTTTCTTCTGGTCTCCCCCTCCCTCCCCCTCCCTTCCCCTCCCCTCCCCTTCCTTCCTATGCGCCATCTTGTTCACCGGAAGTCGCCCTAAATCATAGGATTATTTTCTTTGTAGGTAGTGGAAGCAAAAATTTGATCATTATTACGGTCGTGCAGTTTGGGTATGTTTTAAACGTGGTAAATTGCTTGCTGCAACATGTTCATTAAGTGTTCCTCCAAACAAGAAGGAAAAAAAAGTTGTTTTGTCGTTCTTAAAACGCATGGATGAATCCTCTGCGATTCCTCTGAAACTGCAAAATTTGCTCGATTTCCGTTTTCGTCAAACAGATCTGGTTTCAAGATCAGCAAAGTATCTCTTTGCAGCACACCCCCCCCCCCCCCCCCCCAACCAAAAAAACAAACAAAAAAACACCAACCCAAGCAAAAAATCCCTCCCAATCTTGCAAATGCTTGTCTACAGTCTGAATCAATATACTACAATTCTGCTATTGTCCACGATGACCACAAACAAGCGAGAGAAAAAAAAGTAAAAGGGAACGCGTAGAGATAAAGATCAGATCACACTGACCCAGCATGTCACGGAGGCCTGCTGCTTGACCACTTGTTTATGCGCTGGACAACGGCCTCCGCAGACAGGCAAAAGGTCAGCAGGACGAAGCGAAAGTAGGTAGGCGGCTGTGACTTCAAACGTTTGTGTATGTATAAATTCACAAGAGCGGCAAAACAAAGCTGCCCTCTTGGTTGGAGGAGAAGTCATGGTAATGCCGGAGTGCCACCAGCGCCAGAGTGGAGTTTCAAAGACTGGGGACTGATTGTTTTATTCCCTCTGTCGATGGGCACGGGCTCAGTTTTATGAGGAAGGACATAAAAGGAAGGACGTGGATGGCCTTTCAGCTTGACGTCGTGGACAACAGGCCAGTCTGGAGATGTCATCTTCAATGGCCCAGGCATCTCAGGGCAGAAATAATGGGTGTTTTCCATAAGCCCGGCCCTGTCCGGGCGCTGTGACGTCAGAGGTGGCGACGGGGGTGACAGTGACCGAATCACGGTGTGACTCAGTGAAGGATATATATATATATATATATGTATATATATATATATATATATATATATATATATATATAGTAATATATATGGCTCCGACCTCAGGATATAATACTCACTCTCCCGGTGTGAAGGAAAAGGCGGCAGGCAGGGGAGGAGAAGCCCAATCCCCACCCAGCCTCAGGGCTAATGCTCAGGTTTGTTGCTTGTTTCCTTCCACACGGCCCTCCTCTGCCTGCAGTGCTGGAGGGACAGACGGCACACGGACCGTGGCTGACCCTGGGGCCGCCAGCACAGACAATGTCCGCGCTGAGGACTCAATGAATGCCTGGTTAAACACAGACCCCTACACCACCACCCCAGTCTGTGGCGCTCTGAATGGAGGAGATGTTGCCTGCCTGCCTGCCTGCCCTTTACACTGCTACTACTTCTTGAGCTCTCTGCCTCAAGCCTCTGGGCGCAAAAACGACACCACAGCTACGGTGTTGAAGGGTAAGTTGTACAAGAAAGACTAACACCTCCCCCCCCCCCCCCCCCTCACTCTCCTCCTTCCAAAAACAAATCCCCCAAAATAAAACCTGAAGTTGCATTCCACACGTGACACACACACAAACGTAACCAGCTGTACATCCCTACTAGAAAGAAAATCGGACTTTGCCTCTTTCATAGATCTGCGCAAGTTGGGGGGTTTCAGCATTCAAAACTTCAAGAAATGTTGACGATTTTATAGGATTTGGGGATGACCTATCCAGCCCGAATTTCTAAATAACAGATGTTCTTCTCTTATTTTTTCATCACAAAAACGCCCTGTCACACACACTTGAGGCTGTTTGTGTTGAAGAGCAGCATGTTTGTAGAGAAAGAACGCGAGCTGTTCATCGCTGTTTACCTAGCCCTGCGGTGTTCTCTGCGGATGGCCGGACCATAAACACCTTGAACATGATACCGCTTGCCACACACAATGAGAGAGCGAGTGAGAGAGAGACAGAGAGAGAGAGAGAGTCACCATCCGCAAGAAGGGGATTTGAAATCGAGAATAGGGTAAAAGCATTTTCACCACCCTGTGGAAGGGAGAAGAGAAGAGAGGAGAGGAGAAGAGAGAAAACTTCTTCAAATCAAAGGTTTGCTGAAGTGTCACCTTCCAGCTCACCAATTATTTGACTAAGGATTTGGGCCAGGGCGCGTGTACTGAGCTAACACTAACACACCACTCCTCGCCGACAACAGTCTCGGGGCAGCCAGCCAGGCCAAATATTGATCCACCTTCAAGCAAAGGCGATGGACTGAAGCCACAGCGTGTCTGCCCTCAGGTCCTCCCTCCCTCCTTCCTTCCAATGCCTGCCCGCAGTGCCAGAGGACAGACAGAAGAGAAGGCGCCTGCCTGTCCGCTAGCCGTTCACTGGATGACCCCCTGATCAGCCATTCATCCAGCTACTGTCCCCCCCTCAGAAAAACTGGACCAACAAATCAAGGCCACTTGAGGCCTCAAAGGGCTTGTGTGTTGATGCACGACTTCACCCTGGGTCCAAATTCCAGAGGTGGGAATCCCAGCAAAGGATCGGGACAAGGGCCTGAATGAGGGTGCCTTTCCCCGCTGATGCCCTTGTAAGGGTCCTCACGTAATCCCTGTTTTCTTAGCGGCCAGCTATTCCCGGTCCTACACCACCAGGAGCAAGTGGCGATTATGAAGAAAACATGGTGTTCAGGAGAGGTGAAAACAAGTCTGTGTGGTCTTTGGTATTAACTTTGTCTGGCTGTTTGTGCCGATCTTGGGGTAACTTTTGACCTGGTTTTTCAATGACTGTCTTCACTTGATGCGTTTTACCATTACGATACGGCTGAGTTTCTTTTAAAAGTCCATTGATTTGACATACTATGTCAAGTACGTATATTATTATGCGTATGGCCGGAAAGAGAAGAAGCGAGAAATTATGCGTATAGACATAGCCATTGAGGTTATTAGCAAGAAGCGGAAGGCTCAAGCTTAACAGATCGCACGTTTTTTTCTGATTATTCATACGACCATGAAATATAATGGCACCCAGGCCTTTCCCAAATAACACTCTGAACACTTGAACAAATCTGATGACTTCAAATGCTTTCAAAAGTTTAGAGTTCATGACAAAACAAAGGAAAGATTGTTTTTCTAGAAAAAAATCTCTGATTGACGTGACTCCTAAAAAAAAAAGTTCGTTTTGTCGATTTTTTCCCCAGGTGGAGAGAAGTGGAGATTAGAAGCCGACTCTCTTATCCATGTTGAAGCTGCCACTTAGCACAGTACTCCTGTGAAGTTAGAGTATGGCTGCCTAAATGGCGAGGTATTTTTAAAAACCATCATACAGGCAAACTTCTCATCCAGAGTGTACTTACAGCCCACAGCTATTCTCAAGCACAATGAGGCAGACAACGTGCTAATTCTAGGTGGACCCCAGGGTGTTCAGCCAAGGAACACCCAACAACAACTTGGCACAGTGCAATCTTTAAACTTGTCGATGCTGTGTTGTTCATAAAGGTAACAGGTAGAGGTGTCCTATAATATGGTCGTAGGGGAGCCAGGAATCTGAGGACTCAGCTTCTCTAGGAGCCAGCATATTGAGGGCGGCGCCCTTCTCTCCCTCGCTACTTTACCTTCCCTGACCCTAAAGAGAGCAAATACCCATTACATTTACAGCTGGGTGAACTGGGGGACCGTACTAATGCCAAGGTGCGCAAACGGTCACCCATCCACTTGGTACCACGCTCAATACTGCTTCATATACCTTCATATACTTTTAGTTAAAACAAACCCTTTTCGGTTTAATAAATGACCAAAAATCTGTTTCAAACAAATCGAAAAGGTTCAAAACTAAGCAATGTTCACCCCCCACAGGCGAATTTAGGACCTCCTTTTGAAGTGGGGACCAACAGCGTGTTATAATTATTCCTGGAGAAAGAAAGAGAGAGAAGAGCCGGCAGACTAAAAGCTCAGATTTCATGATAAGCAAACTTGAGACCTCTGCAGAAATAAAAGACTCAAAGCGAACATAAACAGTTCAAGGTTTCAACCGACGTACATTTACCTGCATGACTGGGCTCTGTGTTGTGTGTGTGTGTGAATTGTGTGTGTGTGTGTGTGTGTGTGGCTGCGCACGCGCGCGTGATGACAGAGAGAGAGAGAGAGAGAGAGAGAGAGAGAGAGAGAGAGAGAGAGAGAGAGGAGAGAGAGAGAGAGAAGAGAGAACAGGAAGACAGAGAAGACACAGACAACAGAGAGACAGACAGACAAGACAGACACCAACACACACACAACAACACACAACACACACACACACACACTTATTGACACACACTACTACAAACACCCCCCCCCCCTACACCTGCCCCCCCCCCAAAAAAAAAAAAACAAAACCACCAAAAAAAACCACCCCAACAAACGAACAAACAAACAAACAAGACAGACAGGCCTGCTGACTGGGTTAAACTGCAGAAACCAAGCAAGGAAGAAACAAGGAAGGAGACACACACACACACACACAACACACACAACAAAGGCATGCACACGGGCCAATGCAGCAGCACTAACTACCCCCCCCCCCCCCCCCCCCCCCTTAAAATACACCCAGGAGACCTTGGTCACAAGAAGCGACACTTGGCAAGTTGCCTGATGTCTATCGCTGAGCGCTAGAGCGTGGCTTACTGACTGAACAACCCTGCCTACCTGTGTGAGTGTGAGAGAGAGAGAGAGAGAGAGAGAGAGAGAGACAGACAGACAGACAGACAGACAGACAGAAAGACAGTCAGACAGAGAGAGAGAGAGAGAGAGAGAGAGAGAGAGAGAGAGGGGAGAGAGAGAGAGAGAGAGACAAACAGAGACAGAAAGACAGTCAAACAGAGACAGTGAGAGACAGAGAGAGAGATTGTGTTAGAGAGAGTGAGAGAGAGAGAGAGGGGAGGGAGGGGGGTGGAGACAGAGACAGAGACACAGACAGACAGAGAAGAGAAAAGAGAGACTGTGTGTGTGTGTGAGCGCGAGCATGCGCGAGTGCGTGCGTATAGGTGTATGTGTTTGTGTGTGTGTGTGTGTGGGTGGGTGCGTGCTCGCAGGGGTAAGGTTTAGTTTCATGGCCTACCACCTATCTCCCCCATCCCCCATCTACCCCCCTTCCCCCCCAACCTCCACCCCCACCCCTACTCTCTATTCCAGGGACGACAACCCCCTTTTTGCTTTAAGTCTTTGCTTTTAAGTTTTATTTTTGTCTGAAATTTTTTTGGTTAACCTGTTACGCACGCTTGCCTCTTCATTTTACTGAATAGCAAGAGCACTTGCTGACTTAGTAAAAGACGTAGACACGCATGGAAGCGCGCACGTGTGCACAAACGCACACACGTGTGTGCGTGCACGCGCGCGTTTGCCCACACACGCATGCACACACATACGCACGCACACACACGTGCACGCAGGCAGGCACGCGTACACGCACAAGCACACACATAAAAACACACACATACAAACACACACAGAGACCAAATTGCACGCAAGCATGCAGAACATCTAGCGCACACGGTAAAAACCCGTTCCACTTTTCGGAAGAGTAGGCCACTGTGTGCCAGTGGGAACGGAAGACAAAATTTACAAAACCGCATACACACGGGGACGGGATGTAAAAAATTGTACATGAGTACTTATTCCATTATTCTCGAAGTAAAGGAATAAATAAATAAATAAATAAGCACACATAAACACACACACACACACACACAACACAACACAACACACACACACACACAACACAACACAACACACACAACACACCACACACACACACAACACACGCAGACACAACACAACACACACACACAACACACACACACACACACACACACTTCACAGGGACATGTTGAGGAAATGTGAGATTTACCCAACACAAAAAGCTCTTTCTTGCTCTGCTCACACCTCCCCCCCCCCCCCTAACCCCACCCCCACCCCCTTTCACTGTCCACCCCCACTCTGCCCCGTTTTTTACCTACCCCACCACCATTATAAAAGATTGCAATCAAGTAGATCATCTGTTACACCACAACGTTTGCACTCTCTCTCTCTCTCTTTCTCTCTCTGTTTCTCTCTCTCTCTCTCTCTCTCCTCTCTCCCTCCTCTCTCCTCTCTCTCCCCCTCTCTCTCTCATCTCTCTCTCTCTCTCCTCTCTCTCTCCTTCTCTCACATCTCTCTCTCTCTTCTCTCTCTCTCTCTCTCTCTCTCTCTCTTTGTTTTTTTTGGGGGGTTGGTTAGTTGTTTCGTGGGTTGTTTTTTTCTTATATTTATAGTTTAATGTCCCCGAGTATGACAAGACTATTAACAAGCATAACAACAACAACAACACATACACACTTACAAACACACAACGCACACACTTATACACACACACAACACACACACACAAACACACACACACACACACACACTCCTCCACTCTCCTTCCCCCACCCACCCTCTCCTCTTCCCCCCTCTTCCCTCCTAACCCCCCCCCCCACCCCCCCCCCCGCCCCCCACCACCACACACACACAGAGGAGGAAGAGGGTCAGATGAAAGGAGGCCTGACTATGAGGAGAATCCCTATTGAAAAATCCAGTTCAAAGGCAGGGTGACACGTTGTGCAGGAAAGCATTGACCCACCAACGCAAAACTGCAGGAAAGCCTTGACCCACCAATGCAAGACTGCAGGAAAGCATTGACCCACCAATGCAAGACTGCAGGAAAGCATTGACCCACCAATGCAAGACTGCGGGAAAGCCTTGACCCACCAATGCAAGACTGCAGGAAAGCCTTGACCCACCAATGCAAGACTGCACCCAGCCAACTTGTCCTCAGCTACATCCTGATCCTAGGCCTGCCTGAAAATCGCTATCCGCCTTCGGCTGAACAGGACAAGCATTCCAAAAGACTGGGGGAAGGAAAGGGGGACGGAGAGAAAGCCAGAAGGAACACTGTTGTAGTGATTTAACTACTAGGCCTACCTTCACCACCACCACCGCGGTAATAGTAGTAATCATTCTCGCGACATTAGCGTGACAGAAATAGAATCCCTCCCGAGGACGAAACTGGAGATCAATGGTCTGTGTATTTTAAAACACGCGTATAAGATCTTGCCTGTACGGCTAAAAAGAAAAAACAACAACAAAAAGGCAAGAACACTCCCTACTCCCCACCCTCCAACAAACAAACAAACCACAAACCACACACACACACATACACAACACAGACACAGACACAACACACACACACACACACACACACACACACACACACACACCACACACACAACGCACACACACACGCACGCACGCACGCACGCACGCACCCACAAAAAAGCCAACAAAACCAACTTATCAAACAAACAAACCCTATCTATCTTCTATGGTACTGAAGCCCAGTTACGGTCCGGGCAGGCAACAATCTGAGACGCCAGGGACCAAACATGGTGCAAGTAGCAAAGCATTCATTTCTGAAGGGGGCCAACACATGGGAGTATAAGCGTGGAGAACTATCCTGACTGCAGTGATGTTTTCAGAAAACCCACACAACGTGGAAAGTAAAGTTGTATTATCTATAAGAGTGTTATAATTAATTATCTAGTATATCAATATCAGTGGAGAGAAGTGAAGGAACTCCCCCAAAACTGAAAGACAGAAGAAGCCGCAGGAAGGAAGGAAGGAGAGACAGCGAAACCAGGCCATCAACCGGCCATCCATCTGCCTGCAACATCCTTCGGATGAGACTATAAACCGAGGTCCCGTGTGCGAACGCATGCAGAACATCTTGCGCACGCGTTAAATCCTGTTCCGCTTTTCGAAAGAGTAGGCCATTGTGTGCCGGTGGGAACAGATGACAAAATTTACAAAACCGCATACACACGGGGACTGGATGTAAAAAAAGCACATGAGTGCTTATTCCATTATCCTCGATATAAAAGAATAAATAAATAAAACAGTGGCACAGACTGCCATGCACGAATATCGGCCTGCTGACCCACTCCTGACGTTGCTCCAAACAAGGCTGATGACATGACCAAAACAAGGCGTAGCCAGGGTCTCCCAAGACACAAGGGGGCCTACTTCTATAATCTATACTCTTAGCCACACAGCCATCACTTTTGCATCTCCTGAGATTCGCAGTCTTGCTCTTTGCATCAGCAAAATGCTGAGCTAACAATAGAGGGCATAGCCCACCTAGCACTCCTGGATACTGTCTGGTATTCTACTTGTTTCTGGTATTCTACTTGTTTCTGGTATTCCACTCTTGTTAACACCACCCACAAGTTCGGGGGAATTTAATTCATTGACAATAAACATCCCGAAATGGGATCCCAGAGGCTCGAAATAGTGTATGTATGTATGGAGGGAGGGAGGGAGGGCAGGTAGGCAGGAGAGGGTGATAGATTGAGCTTGTACTTTGATGTCATCTGAGCAACACAGACAAACACGGATTTAAAAAAAAAAAAAAAAAGAAAATTGAGCATCGAGCAACACAAAACAAACACGGATTTAAAAAAAAAGAAAAAAAAAGAAAGGGGGGGGGGGGGGGGCTAATGATGTGGCTCCCACTCACGAAAAAAGGGAGGTGGGGTGGGGAGACTGGAACACAGGGCGTTAGGTTTCCTGACAAGATAGCATGCTCCTGATGTGGACACGCTGCAGGTAGCAAAGAGGATGACGTAGGTCAGACGGTAAAACCCCAGTCTGTCTGTTCGGCCCTGAGGTTTGATTTCTCTCTCTCTGTCTGTCTGTCTGTCTCTCTCTCTGTCTCTGTCTCTCTCTGTCTGTCTGTCTCTCTCTCTCCTCTGTCTCTCTCTTCTCTCCTCTCTCTTCTGTCTCTCTCTCCTCCCCTCTCTCTTCTCTCCCTCTCTCTCGTCTCTCTCTCCCCCCCTCTCTCTCTCTCCCCCTCTCTCTCTCTCCCTCCCTCCCTCTTCCTCCTCCTCCCTCTCTCTCTCCCTCCCTCCTCTCTCCATCCCTCACTCTCTCTCTCCCCTCCCTCCCTCTCTCTCTCTCCCCCTTTCTCTCTCCCTCTCTGTCTCCTTCTCCCTCCCCTCCCTCTCTCTCTCCCTCCTTCTCTCTCTCCCTCCCTCCCTCTTCCCTCCCCCTCCCTCTCTCCTCCCTCTCTCTCTCTCCCCCTCTCTCTCTCCCTCCCTCTCTCTTCCCTCCCCCCCTCTCTCTCTCCCCCCCCCTCTCTCTCTCCCTCCCTCCCTCTCTCTCTCTCTCCTCCCTCTCTCCTCCCTCCCTCTCTCTCCTCCCCCTCTCTCCTCCCTCCCTCTCTCTCTCTCCTCCCTCTCCTCCTTCTCCCCTCTCTCTCCCTCCCTCCCCTCTCTCTCTCTCTCCCTCCCTCCTCTCCCCCTCTCTCCTCTCCCTCTCTCTCTCTCCCCCCTCTCATCTCTCTCTCCCTCTCTCCCTCCCTCCCTCCCTCACTCTCCTTCTCTCTCCCTCCCCCCCCCCTCTCTCTCCTCCCTCCCCCTCTCTCTCTCTCCCTCTCTCTCCCTCCCCTCCCTCCCTCTCTCTCTCTCTCCCTCCCTCCCTCTCCCCCCTCCCCTCTCTCTCCTTCTCTCTCCCTCCCCCCCCTCTCTCTCTCCTCCCTCTCTATCTCTCTCTCCCTCCCTCTCTCCTCCCCCCTCTCTCCCTCCCTCTCCCCCTCCTCATCCCCTCCCCCTCTCTCTCTCTCCCTCTCTCTCTCTCCCTCCCTCTCTCTCTCCCTCCCCCCCTCTCTCCTGGTCCCTATGAGCTGATTTTGTTTTAGGGGGAGCCATTTAAAGACTCCAGGGCCGCTTGCTCGCTCACTGCACAGTCTGCGTTTCCCTGTAATCCTTCCTAATCCCTGACCACATTCCCAGCCACACAGCAAACAGAAACAACAAGTGATGGCCCTCCACACCAGCCCCCCAGCCCCCCCCGCCCTCGTCTCTTCTCCCCCTCCCCTCCCCTCCCCATCTTTTACTCTTCATGACGAAAACAGATCCCTGTGGATGAGGGATGAGAAGGCAGACGGGAAAATCCCACCCCCCCCTCCCCCTTCCTCCGCTAGCTATGGGGTGTGGGAAGAGGGGATGTGTGTGTGGGCCTCCGAATGGGAAAGAAGGGTGGGGGGTGGGGGTTGGGGGTGAGTGTGGTGGTGGTGGTGGGGTGGGGGGGGGAGGGCGGCTATATTGAACTACAGACATTCAAAATAATGCTCATGAATGCTTTGCATACACGCCCACGCATTAGAGAGAGAGAGAGAGAAGAGAGAGAAGAGAGAGAGAGAGAGAGGAGGCGAACAAACACAGACATTCAAAACCAACAGACAGAATAGTAGGAGAGTCAATAGAAAAGAAAGAAAGAAAGAAAAATATAAAAAAAACACTCAACGTAAGGCTTTAAATGAAAACAGCACTAACAAATCCTCCCCACTAAAAGCCCATTTTCACTTCTTCGCGATACTCCTCCACTTGCCCCTACTCCTACTACAAGCACAAACATCACACACACACACACACACACACACACACACAACACACACACACACACACACACACACACACACACACACACGCCCCTACGTGAGACGACGACGACTACAAGGATAAAAAACAAAAAACAAAAACCCAACAAAAGCAAGAGAAGACAACTGCAGGCGGCCATGTCACCCAAGGGGAGTTAATAGCCAAACCCAGCATGCGTGCATACAACAGGGGAGACAAGCAGACGAATACAGTCCCCCTTCCTCCTCTTCCTCCTCCTCCTCCTCCCCACCACCACCAACCACCACCACCACCAACCACGACTCTGTAGCGGACGGGACGAACGGCTTTGAACTGGTGTTCCTTCCTGTAGAATGCAATCGTAAAGTTTGTGGCATAGCTTTGGCAATTTACAGCCTAACTGACATACACATTACTGGGCTGGCCCGAAGAAGAAGAAGAAGAAGAAGAAGGAAAAAAAGAAAAATCCCAGACTGCACAACAAGCTGTTTTCTTGCTGTCTGCTAAATTTACGAGCTTACAGACAGCCGTTTAATATAGAGGCCTATACAAGTTATGTGGTTATGTGGTTTGTCGTTATACTTATGGCTCTCTCTCTCTCTGACAAGGCTTAGCCGTTTTGGGGTGTGTGCTTACTTAGACCTTTACGTAGCTGTACAGAGGCAGTTTTGTTGTAGTTGGGTGTTTTTTGTGTGTTTTGTTGTTGTTGTTGTTGTTGATGAGTGTGTGTGTGTGTGGGGGGGGGGGGGGTCCTTATTTGTTCGTTTTTGTATTCAAAACTTGTTAGTTGCTTTGTTTGCTTGGTCATTTGTGTATCAACAAAGAAAATCGTGTTTTTGATTGAGGAAAATTAACACGAAAGAGAACTCAATTATTAGTTGAAAAGAACCCTTCAAGCAAGCCTATCATCTTTTAAAAAGCTCATTAATAATAAGGGGTGAAATCTAAAATACATCTGAATGAGTTCTTAATGAAATCACGATACAGTCGTTGAAAGTACGATAATAGTTCTTGCCAAATATATGACAGGTTTTTCTTTTTTTTCTATTTTATTATAAACGTGAGAATGCTTCATACTCTCACACCCTACTACCTATAATCAAATCATATTACAAGTCCTTATTTAAAGAATGATAAGGTTTTCTGGATTTTTTTTTTTACTTCTTCTCACGTTTGGTTTTTGATTTATTTTGATAATTATACTGTGAATCGTCTTCATAATTTTGATACTATTTTCTGGTATTGGGCTTTCTTTTGAAGTCCTGGAGGAAAAAGCGGAGTCAGCAGCAGGCCCTAAGACCCTGCCTGGCCTAACGAGCAGGGCAGCTCGCTCCCCTCGTGCTGGGTGGGCCTGTCAGCCTTCGCCAGGCCACTGGGGGGTTTGACACTGCAGGCAGACAGTGTCCTTACTGACTGACAGACAGACTGACAGACAGACAGACAGACTGACAGACAGCCAAGTCACTTGCCAGGCAGGACTGGGAGGGATGGATGGAGGGAGGGAGTTAGTTAGTTGTCAGGGTGTTAACAACCTACCGCGCTGCAAGGCAAGCAGCTTCGCTGTCGTGGTTTTGACTTTGACTTCTTGTTTGATTTTCGACTTTGACATTTTTTTTAAAAATTTGGTTTTGACTTTTTGTTTGGGTTTGATTTTGACTTCTTATTTGAGTTTGACTTCTTTGGTTTTGACTTCTTTGTTTTGACTTATTTAGTTTCTACTTTGACTTCTTGTTTGGCTTTGACTTTGATTTCTTCTTTGACATTGATTTCTTCTTTGCCTTTGATGATTATCTTCTTTGACTTTGACTTCTTCTTTGGTTTTGACTTTGACTTCTTCTTTGGTTTTGACTTTGACTTCTTTGGTTTTGACTTTGACTTCTTCTTTGACTTCTTCTTTGACTCGACTTCTTTGGTTTTGACTTCTCCTGTGACTCGTTTCTGAAGGAGTCATTGCAGCACTGCACTGAATAATGATAGGCAGTGTGTCATGGGCATGTTGAACTTGGCAGAGTCCGTCTATCGACAGGCAGCAGGGTGCATGCTGGGTATATTCCTGACATCCATCCCAACCGTCATAATCTGGTCTTCTCCTCTACCAATGGTGGATAGGTTGTGAATTGCGCACGCACGCACGCACGCACGCACGCAGAGAGAGAGAGAGAGAGAGAGAGAGAGAGAGAGAGAGAGAGAGAGAGAGAGAGAGAGAGAGAGAGAGAGAGAGAGAGAGAGAGAGAGAGAGAGAGACGGAGAGAGGGAGAAGATGAAAAAAAAGCCAACTCACTGTTTGAGCGCAGTATATTCCAAGCAGTAGGGCGAGCAGCGACGTCAACAACCTGCCACAAACACGTGTAGGTATGATGAGTATTGAACCATGATATCCCTGCACCACCACCATCATCAACAACAACAACAACAACAACAGCAGCAGCGACGTCAACAACCTGCCACAAACACGTATAGGTATGATGAGTATTGAACCATAATATCCCTGCACCACCATCATCATCAACAATAACAACAACCTGCCACAAACACGTGTAGGTATGATGAGTATTGAACCATGATATCTCTGCACTACCATCATCACCAACAACAACAACAACAACCTGCCACAAACACGTATAGGTGTGATGAGTATTGAACCATACTATCCCTGCACCACACATCAACATCAACAACAACAACAACGGCGCAACAACAACTACACAAAAAAACATAAATGATGTGACAACAACATCAAAGTCCGCACCACAAAATCAAAAATCAAAACAACATAACAACAACAGGCTAGCAGCAACAAAAAAACAACAATATAAAAAACAATACAAAAACACACAAGTAGCCTAGCAACAAAAAACAAGATGATAACATAACATCAGTAGCACCAGAACAAAAAACAACAAAAAACACGACAGCAGCATCAACAGATCTAGCAGAGCAGCAGCAACAACACAACAGGAAGAAAGAGAATAACAATAACAAAAGAAAGAACAACAACGACAATATTAACAACAAACAAACACATCATCTGCACGCTCCTGACCAAGAGTGAATTTGCCAATGTAACAAGAAACTTAGCAAAACAAAACTCAGGGGAAAATAAGATAACTTTCTACAATGTAAACGATCAACACAACCTGGTGACATAAACAAACGACAACAACCCCCCCCCCCCCTCCCCCCCCCCTCAACCCTCCCACCCCATCCCCAAACAATCTTAAGTTAAGAGTCATTGTGTGCCGGTGGAAACAGATGAGATTTTACAAAACCGCATACACACGGCGACTGGATGTAAAAAAGCAGATAAGTGCTTATTCCATTATCCTCGATATAAAAGAATAAAAAAAAATAAAACAAATCAAGATCACACACACACACACACACATACACAACAGAAACGACACAGACAGACAAGACACAACAGACAAGACAAGACAACACAGACAGACAGAAGACAGACACAGACAGACAAGACATGGACAAGACACACAGAACAGACAGACAGACACACAGACAAGAACACAAAAGACAGACACACAGAGACAGAGACAGTACTGGTAAGGAGTAGAAAAGTTTCGAGAGGAAAGTCGTTTGATCCGTTATTGGAAGAAGAGGGCAAGAAGAATTCCATGATAACGCTAGCTATTAAAGAGCCTATTCCGCGTCTTATTCCAAGTCCCTCCCAAAATGATTACAGCGAAGGGAAAAGAGACACTTCAATGCTACACATCGTAAATCATGCGTGCGGCCTGGAGACAAACAAAGAAGAAAAGAAGAAGAAGAAAAGGAAAGAAAGACAGAGGGATAGAAAGAAAGAAGAAACCCGGGCTTAAAGCTTTAGCTACCTCAACGCTTCAGCACTATAGGCAGCTTATGTGAGTAGACTTGACAGGTCCAGGCTTGGGTGAGGTAGAGGAAGGAGGAGGGGAACAGAGAAAGAGAAAGAAAGAAAGAAAGAGAGAAGAGAGAAAGGAGGAAGGGAGGAAGAAGAGAGAGGGAGGAGAGAGAGAGGAGAGAGCGAGAGAGAGAGCGAGAGAGCGAGAGAGACAAGCAGGCAGAGACAGACAGAGATATAGATAGAGACACATACAGACAGACAGATAGATAGATAAACACAGAGAGAGAGAGACAGAGAGAGAGAGGAAGAGAGAAAGAAAGAGAGAGAGAAAAAGAAAGAAAGAGAGGAAGAGAGAAAGCAAGAGAGAAAGAAAGAAAGAAAGAAAGAGAGAAAGAAAGAGAGAGAGAGAGAGAGAGAGAGAGAGAGAGAGAGAGAGAGAGAGAGAGAGAGAGAGAGAGAGAGAGAGAGAGAAAGAAAGAAAGAAAGAAAGAGAAAGAAAGAAAGAAAGAGAGAAAGAAAGAAAGAGAGAGAGAGAGAGAGGAGAGAGAGAGAGAGAGAGAGGAGAGAGAGAGAAAGAGAGAGAAGAAAGAAGAGAGACGAAAGATAGAAAAGAAGCAGAATACAGAAAGAGAGAGAGAAAGGAAAGACGAGCGAGAGAGACGAAAGAGAGAACGAACAGAAGAAGCTAATGGTACAGACAAAAGAGAGAGAGAGAACGGAGAAACACGCGGCGGAGAAACAGACCCACGAACGAACGAACGAACGAACGACCAGAGCGTCGTGCGTGCACGAGCAACAGACAGACAGACAGACAGACAGCTGAGCTACAGACACAGCAGACAAGACTCACAAAACAACAACAACAACCAACTCCAACAAGCGACAATGGAATCCCCGTAGACTTGAATGAAATTGACTGAAGCGAGCGAAGGAGCCGTCCCCCCCCCTTCCCCTCCCCGCCCCAGTCTCCTGCATGTAGGTACACACAGATTGTGTACCGCAGCGGTGGCAAAGCGAGATGGAGCTTTGTGTTGTGGAAAAAGACAAGAGAAGACACGACAAGACAAGACAAGAATAGACAAAGAAGGGAAAAGAAAAGAAGACAAAAGAAGCCTCGGCACTATTTCTTCTTTTTCTTCTATAAGAGAGAGAGATATATATATGTACACACACGTGTTCACGTGTACTTGTTAGGCGAGGTCTTGATGAAATAAAACATATGTTGTAAAGAATACGAAATCTTTTAATATCTCAAAAGGGCGATAAATTCGTGTGGGTTAAAAACATAATCCTTCGTGTATGACGGTGTCTACAATAAAGTATGGAGATTATCAACGTAATGTCAAAAAAAAAAAAACCCCAACAAAAAACCCAAACCACCCAAAAGTTGCAAAATTCACAAATGAGAATTGAACCATAGTATCACTGTACAATCAACAACAGCAGCAGCAACAAAACAAAACAAAACAAAAACAAACAAAAAACCCAACAAAAAACGATGACAATTCAATGAACAACATGACATTACCCCCCCCCCCCCCCCCCCCCAAAAAAAAAAAAAAAAAAAAATTCTTCAATTTCTGGTTAAAAAACACCCACATACCGAATACTAACATTCCATCACAATCATGTATGAGGGTTTTACATGACCAAGAAAAAGAAAAAGAAGAAGAAAATAAAAGTAGAGCTTCAGAAGGATTATGTAGCAAGACATATTTCATGAGAATCTCGCCCCTAGGCTACCCCACAGCACAGCACAGCACAGCACAGCACAGCACAGCACAGATTTTCAGGGCTGACGTGGAGGGGACGGGCACGAAGCATGCAAAGCCTGACACCTGTAATTAATCACACCCAGACCCTGGAACAATGCCCACCCTTGTCCACAAGATTCTCTACCCTCCTCCTCCCCCCTCCCCCCCCCCCCCTCCACTCCTTAGACACCCTCACACCCCTCTCTCCCTTCCCTTTGAAATCCTCCTTCCCTCCCTCCCTCCCTCCCTCCAGTCCCTTCTTTCTCTATCCATCCCCCCCCCCCCCCCTATTCTTTTTAAAAGAAAGAAAAGAAATTGAATAAAAAGATATTGTTAAGTGTTACAGTTTTCCTTGCAGTATTTTGTTATTGATGTGTAACTCTTGTGGTTTTTTAATGTCTCTCTCTTTCCTGGCTGAGTTCTATTATTGGAGCACTATATATAAACCTAATATTATGTATATTTTCAGCCTATGTTTTTGCCTTTTTTTTTTTTGTTTTTTGTTTTTTTTTTTCTTCCTCGCTGACTAGGAATTCGCCTATGGCAAAGATTTTGTGTCTAGACAGCTATAGCCACCTTTCACCGCTGCATTCCGACTTCGGAATGTATGTCTGTGTGACTTTAAACCCCCCCCCCCCCCCCCTCTCCTCTCTTGTTCTCTGTCTCTCTCTCTGTCTGTCCTCCTCTCTCTCTCTCCTCCTCTCTCTTTCTCCTCCTGTTTCTCTCTGTCTGTCTCTGTCCTGTCTGTCTGTCTGTCTGTCTCATCTCTTCTCTCTCTGTGTCTCTCTCTGTCTCTCTCTGTCTGTCTCTGTCTGTCTGTCGTCTCTCTCTCTTTCTTCGTTCTGGATCTGTCTCTCCTCTCTCTTACTCTCTTCTCTCACTGTCTCTCTTCTTGTCTCTTACTCTTTGTTCATCTCATGTCTCATCTAATTTCTACTCTCCATCACTCCTCATGTCGCTTTATATAATATTATTTAACTAGTCTCTTGGTTGCATTAGAGAAGTGAATATCAACTATTTGTTCATTGGAAGGATTTTACCAGTATATGAGTGAAAAGTAAATATTACCATGCTGTTAAATTATATACGACAGATTCTGCATGGAGTTTGTTGAAAATTTAACTGTTGGTAAAATGATTGTTACATATGTTGCATTAGTTTTCTTACATGTTTGTATCATGTGTCAAAGTTATATGAAAAGTAGGGCATGATAATAACTGCGCTTTGGTGTGGTTGTTGAGTACGAAGTTATTTAACTGCAGTTTGGTGTGGTTGATGAGTACGAAGTTATTTAACTGCAGTTTGGTGTGGTTGTTGAGTAGGAAGTTATTTAACTGCAGTTTGGTGTGGTTGTTGAGTAGGAAGTTATTTAACTGCACTTTGGTGTGGTTGTTGAGTAGGACGTTATTTAACTGCAGTTTGGTGTGGTTGATGAGTAGGAAGTTATTTAACTGCAGTTTGGCGTGGTTGTTGAGTAGGAAGTTATTTAACTGCAGTTTGGCGTGGTTGATGAGTAGGAAGTTATTTAACTGCAGTTTGGCGTGGTTGTTGAGTAGGAAGTTATTTAACTGCAGTTTGGCGTGGTTGTTGAGTAGGAAGTTATTTAACTGCAGTTTGATGTGGTTGTTGAGTACGAAGTTATTTAACTGCAGTTTGGTGTGGTTGTTGAGTAGGACGTTATTTAACTGCAGTTTGGTGTGGTTGATGAGCGTCCTCCTCCCCCTCCCCCCCCCCCCCCCCCCCCTCCCCCTCTCCTCCAGCACTGCAAGAGGCGAGGAGAAGGAAGACAGAGAGAGAGGAGAGGAGAGGGCTGAGATGGACAGGAGTGGCTGGTTGTCGAGTCATCATCCATAGTACCCCTGTACTACGACGACGGCTGAGAAGAGTAGGGGTTAGGTAATGTAGGTAATGTAGGTAATGTAGTAATGTATTCTGGTCAATGCCAAAGAAAAAGAAAACAGGAACAATGAGGGGAAAGGGTCTTCACCTGACCGTACTGAGAGTTCAGCCTAGCATACAGGAATATGCACTTTTAAACTGTTTGAATACCAGTGATGTGTGTGTGTGAGGGGGATGGGGGTTGGTTGTGTGTGTGTGTGTGTGCGCGCGCGTGCGTGTACATGTGTGTGAATGTGTATGAGTGTGTCAACGGCGCGCAGAGTATGTGTGTGTGTGTTTGTGTGTGTGTGTGTGTGTGTGTGTGTGTGTGCGCGTGCAGTGTGTGTGTGTTTGTTTGTATATATGTGTGTGTGTGCGTGCTTGCGCGCGTGAATGATGAAAGAGTGAGTGTGTGTTTGAGTACATGCATGTGATATTTGTATGTATGTATACGTGTGTGCACGCGCGCGTACACGCGAGCGTTTGTGTTTGCGTGCATGCGTGACGTGCGTGCTGCGCGTGCATGTTGCGTGTGCATGCGTGGTGTCTGTGTCTGCCTCTGTGGTCTATGCTCCCGTGTGTTTCTGTATCTCTCTGTCCTTGCCTTGTGTGTGGTGCCTCTGTGTGTGGTGTGTGCCTCGTGTGTGTGTGTGTGTGCCTCTGTGTGTGTGTCAGTGTGTGTGTGTGTGTGTGTTTGTGTGTGTATGTGTGTGTGTGTGTGCCTCTGTGTGTGTGTGTGTGTGTATTTCAGTGTGTGTGTCACAGTGTGCATACAAGAGTTCTCTTTTGAAGTTCATTACAAACTGGACCCCGGGGTTGCGCCAGGATTCCCACTTGTTAGACAAATACACAGCTGAGCGGCTTAGATCAACACCAGGGCAGTGGTGGACACAGGCCAGAGAGGCACAGGGCTGGCTCTCCCTCCACTCCTCCCTCCCTCCCTCACAGGGCCACTGCTATGCTATCCTACAGCAGAAGGGTGACCTGGGCTTTCTGCAGGGCCGGGCCTCCTGAGAGACTTGAGCTGAGGGACCTGCAGGCGTCAGAGCGAACACATCAAAACTCCGCTTTGTGGTTAACAACTGCGTTACACTAGTTAAAGCATTGGGGTTTTTTTGGGGTTTTTTTTTGGGGGGGGGAGGTGGGTAGTTTTAGCCCTGTAGAAAGGTTTTGTTATGGGTTCGTCACATAACGCATGTGTGCATATATACGAAGAGAGACAGACACATGCACATATGCACGAACACGTAAGAATGCGCGCGCGCCTAAACACTTCATGCACGCGCGCACCACACACAAAATCGCGCACGTGTGCGCGCGCACACACACATATACACACACGTACGCATACATACACATGCACGCACACTGCACGCGCGCACGTATGCATGAGCACACGCATGTGCGCGAGCACACAAACAAACAAACAAACACACGCACACACACAGACAGACACTGAGAGAGACAGACAGAGAGAGAGACAGACAGAGACAGAGAGAGACAGAACAGACAGACACAGAGAGACAGAGACGGAAAAAAGAGAGAGAAAGAGAGACAGACAGACATACACACACACAGACACACACACACACAAACCACCACCATATACACACACACACAAACACACACACAAACATACACACAACCCCCCCCCCCCCCCCCCCCACACACACCACACACACACACACGAGACACAGATTAAAACAGAAAAAGAGAGAGAGAGAGAGAACAACCCCATTAGCAGGCCTCACATAAAAAGCCAAGGGAGGATTGGGATCGTGTTGCGTGCGGTCTTAGAGAAAGGCGATCTGCAGTGGTCGTAGCCTCGCCGACGAATGAGCCAGAGAGAGGACTTAGGGCAGTAGTTCATAAATTAAATACAGTTGAAAGGGTCACTATACCACAGGTATTAAGGCGAGGACATAAAAAGCCCGCATACCGCCGCTAGTAGAACTGCATGCAGCCGACAGTAAAACTGGTGAGGGGTAACTGAACGCTTCTGACATGCTGAGATTGCAGGATGGGGGTTAGTATCATCCGGTATTTTGGATGGAGCGTCTTTGTTTCGTCTTTTTTTTTTGGGGGGGGGGGATAGGAGAAAGGAGGGGGCGGTTTTGGTCTAGTTTTGTTTTAGTGTGGTTTTATTGTTGTTGGTTTATATGTTGTTGTTGATGTTTGTTTCTTCAGTCTTTTTTTGTGTTTTGTTTTGTTGTGGGTTTTTTTTCTTCCACTTCCTCTTCTTTTTTCCTTTCCTCTTCTTCTTCTTTTACTTTTACATTGCATTCTTTGCATTCTTCTTCGTCTTTTTGCATTTTTTTGTGTGTGCATTCTACTTGTTGTGGTTGTTGTTGTTGTGGTTCTTCTTCTCTCTTCTTCTTCTTCTTCTTCTTCTTCTTCTTCTTCTTCTTCTTCTTCTTCTTCTTCCTCCTCCTCCCTCTTCTTCTTGTTCTTCTGTTCTTCTCTTGTTCTTCTTCTTGTTCTTCTTTCTTCTTCTTCTTTTCTTTTTCTTCTTCTTCTTTGCTTCTCCTCCAGCCTTCTTGCTTGTTGTTTCTTGTCTGCTTTTCTTTTTGGCCCAGGCTAAAAGCTTATCAGTTATTCAGTCAGCAAAGTACCAGCTATATAAATATTGTGATGTTTTAGAATGTTCGTTAAGGTCATCTTCATCCTTGATAGGCTGCTAGTATAACAATTATGATGCTGTAGTCTCCATGAAAGGAGATTAAAAAAAAATCCTCTGAAGTCGGAGCATGGTTGCCTGTGTGTGTGTGTGTGTGTGTGTGTGTGTGTGTGTGTGTGTGTGTGTACGCGGTGTGTGTGTGTGGGTGGTGGGGTGGGGTGGGGGGAGGAGATTGTTCAGACAGGGGACCGAGGTGGGGGAGGGGGGGGTAGAGGGGGGGTACTGTACTGCATCTTTCTAGCAAACCAAAACATGGGCTACAGACATATCATAACAAGTGTCATACAACTATAGACAATCTACACCAACACTGGATTAAACGTGAGAGGATCGGTTTTCGTGAAAACACACAAACCCCAACCACACACAACCACACACACACACACACACACACACACACACACACACACACACACAACAAACAAAACACACAACAACACAATATATATATATATTATATATATATATATATATATATATATATATATATATATATATTATATATATATAAACAGCCACCACAACCCCCACCCCAATCCCCACCATTCACTCCCCCCACCCCTTCCATTCCAAAACACACAACTGCAATGTGAATGTGTGAGCGAGTGTATGTGTGTATATATGTGTG
>CM054139.1:42233740-42251240 GCA_028751875.1 Rapana venosa
CAAGAGAAGAAGAACTGGGTGGACAATAAATTATACACAGTGAATGAGCTGGACACATGTATCCCGGCCATCCTGCTGTGCACGACAGAAGACAGAATGTCACGGAGAGTCCTGGCAACTTAATCTTCCATCACAGTATCCTCTACGACCTTTGGTCGCGGAATGCATGCCACAGGACAACGCAGTTTTCAAGACTAACCTACCAGGCAAAAGTATCGAGGGCAACATATTTGAAGGTGGCTGCTGACATCCATGTGAACGATAAATTAGTCAAAGGATAGAAAAAAAAAAAAAAAAACTCGATAGAGAAATTCGTCTGCTTGACCATCCCAAAAAGATTGGTTAATGATACCGATAAAAAAGAAATGTGCACCCTTCCCTCAACATTCCATTCCCACACTTACACAAAAAATATAATTGTGTTAAAGTTTCTGCCATTAGCTCTATTCTCTTTGGTAGGGTATTGTGTGCGCGTGGACACACACACACACACACACACACACACACACCACACACCACACACACACACACACACACACAACACACACACACTCACAGAGAGCAATTTCAGAAAGCCTGTCGTGACGGATACGTTAAAAACAACAACCACAACAGTCTAACTAACGACTGGGGGTAGGCCTAAGACACTAAACGGGAGCAGACAGCTACATTCCCAGGCAACACCCTCTCTTACGTCGGCATGCGGAAGCTTGTTCTTTTTTTCTTCTTTCTTTCTTTCTTTCCTAAAAGCTGTTTGAAATGTTTAACCGACAGATCTCACAGCTCTTTATCACGCTGCCCTGGACATTTGAAACGGAAATGGGTATTTATATACGACTTCTGAACCTTTTTCTTTTTCTTCTTTTTGTGCTGGGGGTTGGTCTCTCCCTCATTCTTCCGTTGTATACACCGCACACAATCTCCCGTCACTATGTGGGCAAGTCAGGAAATGCATTGCAGGTACTGTGGTGTGTGTGATGGTGAGTTGTGCTGCGCCGTAGTTGCTGCGTTATGTTGTGTTCCGTTGTGTTGTGGTTGGTGATCTTGAGCAGCAGCCCCTCACTGTTCTGTGCTGTGTTTCATTGCTCCACACAGCGCTGCATTGCGCTGCACTTCATTGTATTGCTTTACTTACATAACACTACATTACACTTCACTTTGATGTATTGCTTTACTTACATAACACTACATTACACTTCACTTTGATGTATTGCTTTACGCAACACTACATTACGCTGCACTTTGATGTATTGCTTTACACAACACTACATTACGCTGCACTTTGATGTATTGCTTTACACCACGATACATTGCGCTGCACTTCAATGTGTTGCTTTACACAACACTACATTACACTGCACTTCAAGGTATTGCTTTACACAACACTCTATTACACTGCACTTTGATGTGTTGCTTTACACCACACTACATTACGCTGCACTTTGATGTGTTGCTTTACACCACACTACATTACACTGCACTTCAATGTGTTGCTTTACACAACACTACATTACACTGCACTTCAAGGTATTGCTTTACACAACACTATATTACACTGCACTTCAAGGTATTGCTTTACACAACACAATTACACTGCACTCAAGGTATTGCTTTACACAACACTATATTACACTGCACTTCAAGGTATTGCTTTACACAATACTACATTACACTGCACTTCAAGGTATTATTGCTTTACACGACCTACACTACACTGCACTTCAAGGTATTGCTTTACACAACACTATATTACACTGCACTTCAAGGTATTGCTTTACACAACACTATATTACACTGCACTTCAAGGTATTGCTTTACACAACACTATATTACACTGCACTTCAAGGTATTGCTTTACACAACACTATATTACACTGCACTTCAAGGTATTGCTTTACACAATACTACATTACACTGCACTTCAAGGTATTGCTTTACACGACACTACACTACACTGCACTTCAAGGTATTGCTTTACACAACACTATATTACACTGCACTTCAAGGTATTGCTTTTTTTACACACCACTACATCACACTGCACTTCAAGGTATTCCTTTTCTACACAACTCTACACTACACTGCACTTCGATGCACTGCTTTACACAACGTCTACACTGCACAGCACTTCGATGCACTGCTCTGACAACAGTACACAGTGCTATAATGACTGCACTACGCAACACTGCAATCTGCACTGTGTTGCTTCACATAACACTTCTTCGCATACTTTTGCGAAGGACTGCTTTGTATTGTTTTGCGTTAGGGTGTAGTATAGTATAACATGTTGTGCAAACACCCCCCACCCTTTTTGTAAAAGAAGGTTGGGCCGTTTCACACACCTAGAGGAGATTTCGCCTTTAAATGCGCGCCATCCATCTTTTTGTGTGTGTTATTTTATTTTTATTTTTTTGGGGGGGTGGTGGTGGGGGGGGGGGGGGGGGGAGGGGTGTTTGCTTTATTTGTTTGTTTTCATTTTGTGTGAGTAAGTTAAATTAACCCATAAGAGTCAAATGTTTACAGATACATTTTATCGGAAGACAACTCCCGTGTTGTCGCGGGTCTATAACGCGCGCTATGGACGCGTGTCTCACTGTCGGTCTCAAGTGTATCCTCTCCTCTGATAAGCTAGCATCCAGCCAGACCTTCACTGAAGGCTTTTGCAGAACAGGGATGATGCAAAAAGAAAATCTAGAGACTTTGTCCAGAGAATTAGCGAGAGAAAACTCGGGTGGAAAGAAAAGGGGTCGGGTGTGAACTGTAAAGACGGGATGCAGGCAGCGTTTAAGTAATGTTAAGCGAGTTAGGAAAGCGAGTTTTTCCAAAGATGGATTTACATCGTGAAGGCTTGCAGTTCTCCAAGAGGTGGTTTTCCATGCAAACAGGAGTCTGGCACCACACACACACACAACACACACACACACACACACACACACACACACACACACACACACACACACACACACACACACATACACACACACACGCACGCACGCACGCACACACACACACACACGCACGCACGCACGCACGCACGCACGCATATGATACATGTATACTATCCAACACACAGACAATGGATGGGTGGTCTAGAGGTAACGCGCCTGTCTAGAAAGCGGAAAATCCGGGTCGGAAGTATGCAGTGGTTCGAATCCCATTTGGACCCGAAACTTTTCCCCCATCCATTAGACCATGAGTGGTGGTGTGGGCGCTAGTCTTTCGGATGAGACGATAAACCGAGGTCCCGTGTGTTACACATACTTATTTAGCGCACGTAAAAGAACCCACGGCAACAAGAGAGTTGACCCTGGCAAAATTATGTAGAAAAAAGCCACTCTGATAGGGAACCAAATACAGTTGCAGACAGGAAAAAGAAAAAAAAAAAGGGCGGCGCTGCTCTTGTGGCGACGCGCTCTCCCCGGAGAGAGCAGCCCGAATTTCACGCAGATAACTCTGCCGTGACTGAAAGTAGTATAAAGGAATAAGGAAACAAACACACATGCACACACAGAATAACAACAGCAGCAGCAGCAACAACAACAAAATCAACAACAAACACTCTCTCTCTCTCTCACGCACGCACATACACACACAATACCCCCCCCCCCCCCCCCCACACACACACACACATCCCCCCCCCCCCCACACACACACATCCCCCCCACACACACACACAAATATCCCCCCCCCCACCACACACATGCACACACACATCCCCCCCCCCCCCCCCCCCCCCCCCCCCCCCCCGCCATCCTCCCCCCCCCCCTCAACCACACAAACACAACATACAAGATTAAAAAAAAAAAGAACCCTTAACAACCCAATTAAATCGCTGATGCTTAGTGCTATACCTACCTACCCATCTTCTATTCAGAACCAAAAGAAAAAAAAACAACAAGCAAGAAACCCTGAAAGGCTACGGCAAGATTTGATCTCCGAGTATATACATATACTAATATCTAGTCGACTACTGGGTTACACGATCTTCCCTTTCACCCTTTCTTTGCGGAGCACACTAGCAGCTCAGAAAGTGGCTACAATGGCGTGGATTCAGCCCTGACAACCCCTTTTACAACTTCAACGTGGGCCATAGAAACTGGCAGGCCAACAACTCCGATCCGCACTGGTTTGTTGTAGGTAGTTAGACCAAGCTGGATGGATGCCTTTTGTTTATGCACGCGCGCGTGCGAGCGTGTCACGCACGCTCGTACGCCACTAATATACACGCACGTTCGTACATGCACACACTCGTGCATCCGATTCATTCTCTCTGTCTCTGTTTTGCTGTTTGTCTGATTTTGTGTGTGTGTGTGTGTGTGTGTGTGTGTGTGTGTGTGTCTGTCACACACAGACACACAGACATACACACGCACGCACGCACACCAAACAGAGAGACAGAGAGAGAGACAGACAGACAAGACAGACAGACAGACAGAGAGAGTATACAAAGCTAAAGGAAAGATGTGTATGATGCTATGTATGTATGTGGTCGATTTTCTTCAGAATACCACATAGAGAAAGAGACAACAGTTAAATTATCTCATGAACAGACGTTGACTGAAACTACTACTACTACTACTACTACTGCTGCTGCTGCTGCTGCTGCTACTGCTACTGCTGCTGCTGCTGCTACTACTACTACTACTACTACTACTACTACTAGGCCTACTACTACTACTACCACTACTACTACTACCACTACCACTACTACTTCAGGGTTCTATTAAATGCTACTGACAAGAACAGTACAATTATGCGTGATCGTGTATTCCATCCTCTATGTTGTCCAAAACTATGGACAAACTTATTGATCAAGTTGCTATACTTTTTACATCGTTTCTACGAAAACAAAACATTTTGATCCACGGCAGCGCAACGCATTTTCACTTATAATGACAGGCAACAATAGTTGCCGTCTGAGCGTTCGACGACGATTAAGAAGAAAGAACAGTCCAACAGGGTTTTTTTTTTTCTTTGTCCTTTTTTTCCCCGTCGAAGCAAAACGTTGATGAAGTTGCATTTGTGACAAAAACAAAATCAAATTTCCATACAGTGAGGTCTTCTGAAAGTAACGTACATCAGAAGTATAATATATTCAGTCTCCTTTAAAAAAAAAAAAGAGTGTTTTTTCAACCGAACACTTCTTTTCTCCTACTCCCCACCATCCCATCTCCTCTCTCTCTCTCTCCCTCTCTCTCTCTCTCTCCCACTTGAACTCCAAACCCCTACCGCTAAAGCCTAACACACACGCACACAAACATGTTAATACTGCATGCTGTACGCGCTTAACTTGCCCCACCCTTCATTCAAGTCGTTGAGTTCAAATCTGTATATACCGCGTTGTTGTTTTTCTTTTCTTGTCTTGTCTTGTCTTCTTTTCTTCTTGTCTTTTCTTTTGTTGTTGTTGAAGGTCAAAAAACAAACGGAATGAAAAAAACCGAAATAAGGACATTTCTCATTTTAGTTTTTTGAATTGCAAATCAGCAGTAAGAGACCGGGCTAAAGAAAGGAAAAGAATAGGAGAGACACTCGGGGATGCATAATTTGGCAACAGGTGAACTGATTCAACCAAAGACCGGCTACTGGCGTTCATTCATTCATGCTCCTTTCTCGCTAAACCAGTCATGCCACTAAGGTAATGATAATATTATCATTATCTGAACTGCACGACTGAGGTATGGCGAATCGTACACATTGAATCTCTCGCACAGCCCCCAAAAAGAAAAAAAATCAACTTTAATAACAAAATGGCCAAGATATGAACATTTAGATCGTTGCCAATTCTTTCGCTGACAAAAAACCCCCACTCGTAGTGTGTATGTGTGTGTGTGTGTGTGTGTGTGTGTGAGAGAGAGAGAGAGAGAGAGAGAGAGAGAGAGAGAGAGAGATACAGAGACAGAGAGAAAGAAAAAAAAAGGGAGAAAGACAGAAACAGAAACACAACACACACACACACACACACACACACACACACACACACACACACACACACACACACAGATAGACCAAACGCCCGAGAAACGACAGAGAAACGACAGAGAGACGCAATATAATTAATAATGACAACAAAATTGAGCATCCAAACCAGAATGGCACTGCGGAAAAGTAACACTTTTGTTTTCTTCGTATATAATTATTCCTTTGTTTTTCTCCTCTGTGCTATTTCATTGAACTGTGACCAAAAGGCCATATGTAGTGATGATGGTGATGATGGCGGTGATGGTAATGATTGTGATGGTGAGGATGGTGGTGGTGATTGTGATGGTGAGGATGGTGATGGTGGTGATTGTGATGGTGAGGATGGTGGTGGTGATTGTGATGGTAACGGTGGTGGTGATTGGGATGGTGAGGATGGTGGTGATGGTGGTGGTGGTGTGGTGGGGTGATGGTGGCCCCAGCACTATCATCATTTCGAGTATCGGAACCCCCTGCTGCGAGTCAACCACTTGTGTGCACAGATAACTGCTGACTTATCGCACGCCACACTCTCTGCTTGGGGGCTGGCTGGCTACCTGTCATGTCAGCCTATCTCGTCTCCCGGTCTCTTGTGCGTGTAGGCCCATACCACACGGGCAGGTTTTAGTGCGTGTGTGCGTGCGTGTGTTTTGTGTGTGTGTTTGTGTGTGTTTTGAGTGTGTGTGTGTGTGTAAGAGTGTGTGTGTGTGTTTTGAGTGTGTGTGTGTGTGTGTGTGTGTAAGAGTGTGTGTGTGTGTGTTTTGAGTGTGTGTGTGGTGTGTGTGTGTGTGTGTGTGTGTGTGTGATGGGGACTTTGAGGGGGGTTAGTGGTGTGTTTTGTGGTGCGTGTGTCAAATTTCTCATTCTGAGATAATAAAGTGTTCTTGAATCTCGAGTCTTAAGTGTCGGAAGTGGAGGGAGGGGGACAGGATGATACTGAAGTGGTGTACGTGTGTGTGTGTGTGTGTATGTGTGTGTGTGTGCGTGTGTGTGCTTGCATGCTCGCGTGCACGCGTGTGTATGTGTATGTGTGTGTATGTATATGTGTGAGCGCTTGCCTGCTTGTGTATGTGTGTGCGTGCGTGCGTGCGTGCGCGAGCGTCTGTGGACTGCGAATGCATGGAAGCTACACTGAGGGAAGCAAACTGTAATGTTTGACAAAGACACAGAGAGAGTGTACACAAACGAGAGAAAAGAAATGTGGAAAGCCAACATCTCTCTCTTCCTCTCTCTCTCTCTATCCCTTCCCCCTCTCTCTCCCTCTCTCCCCCCCCCTCTCTCTCTCCCTCCCTCCCATTCACAGAAAGGAAAAGTGGATGTGGTTGGGAAAAAGTTCACACCGAATCGTGACTTCCTACCGCTTGTGATATTGAAATAATGAATCAAGCGGACGTATGGTCGCCTTCTCTCTTTGTAGATGTGCCTTCAAGGGGCTGGGATGGATGGATGGATGCCCCTGTGTGTGAAAGACAGGAAGAAGGAGGAAATATTGCGATCTGTGTGAGTTAGGTCCATCTTAGCAGGACGTGTAGCAGGCTTACCGAATCGATGGTGAGCAGAGAAGCAAGATGAAACTCCCGAGTAAACTTTCTACTGCATTCATATTATAATAAAATCATACGAAGAACAGCACTGCTGGACAAAGCCAAACGTAACCTTTCATAACATCACACGCATTAGTTTAAAGAATACAGCCACACAAGCAGGCTCCTTCGCGCACATATGCACTCACACACATGTATGCGCGAGCTTGTGTCCCCGTGCACACAGATGCACACGCACGCACACACACACGCGGGAAAGATAGAGAGGGAGAGACACAACATACACTCATAGACAAACACACACGCGCACACGCACACACACACAGACAAACACACATTTCTATACACAAAAAGCACACATGCATGCACACGGACGTGTGCACTTACAAGACGCTCACACACACATACACACACACACGCGCGCGCGCGCACAGACGAGTACCCAACACTGACAAGACAAACTGTCAACAGGGGCTTGGTTTGCGTTTGCATTCAATCTGTAAAGATCAGGAGAGAAGCCCACTCTTTATATATTTGAATACACGGTAAGTGAAAGGGCGCGTGAGTGCGAAAGAGAAGTGGAACACACACACACACACACACACACACAACCACGCACACACAACACACACACGCACGCACGCACACACGCACACACACGCACACACGCACAACACATACACACCACACACAAGAGTTTGCATAACCTTTTCTCCTTTTAAAAAAAATCCTAAATTTTTTAAATGAAAGGATGAATGCCAAATCAGAGAGGAAGAGAGAGAGAGAGAAGGAGAGAGAGAGAGAGAGACACAGAGAGAGAGACAGACAGACAGACAGAGGGAGACAGAGAGAGAGAGAGAGAGAGAGAGAGAAGAGAGAGAGAGAGAGAGAGAGAGAGAGAGAGAGAGAGAGAGAGAGAGAGAGAGAGAGAGAGAGAGAGAAAGAGAGAGAGAGAATCTTGAATGGGACGTGTGTGGATCAGAGACACTAAGGAGACTGAGGAAAAGAAGGAAAAATATTATGAAATAAAAACCAGTACTGAATGAATGAGGAGGTCAGCAACAGAGACAGACAGACAGACAAAGTCCCCCCCCTCCACCCCCTACCCCTCCACAGGTACACACACAGGCATTTTCAGAATTAACACCCTTAAAAAAATGTTTAGGTGTGTGTATATGTGTGTGTGTGCATTGCGTGCGCGTGTATGTATGTGCACATGTATGTGTGTGCATGTGTGTGTGCATGTATGTCCCAGCATGCTTGCGTGCTCGAGTGCGTGTGTCTGCACGCGAGTGCAGGTGTGCGTGCAAGTGCGCTTAAACACACACACACACACACACACACGCGCGCGCGCGCTTACTCTCTCTCTCTCTCTCACACACACGCGCGCACGCACGCATGTGTGCGTTTGCACCCAAAGATGGCTCAGAGGCGCGAAACTGGCTTTTGAAGGAACGGCTTGAAGTAAAGTAGACAGGCCAGGGTGGGAGTGAGTGAGTGGAAGATTTTGAGAGAGAGAGAGGGATAGAGAGAGAGGGGGAGAAAGGGAGAGAGGGGGAGAGAGAAGGGGAGAGAGAGGAGGGGAAGAGGGAGTGAGAGGGAGGGAGGAGAGAGAGAGGGAGAGGGAGGGAGGAGAGAGAGAGAGAGAGAGAGAGAGGGGGGGGGGGGGGGGAGAGAGAGGGAGAAAGAGAAAGGGAGAGAGAGACAGAGCGAGGGAGAAAGAGAGAGACAGAAAGAGAGAAAGAGACAGAGAGGGAGAAAGAGAGAGACAGAGACAGACAGAGAGACAGGAGACAGACAGAGAGACAGGAGACGACAGAGAGACAGAGACAGACAGAGACACAGGAGACAGAGAGAGAGGAGAGAGAGGAAGAAAGAGAAAGAGAAGGGGTATAGAGTAGGGGGGGGTGCGGTAGTGGGGCAGAGGTGGGGTAAGGGGGGGGGGGGTAGGGGTAGGGGTAGGGGTACAGTCAGTGCCATAGCGTGCCAGGTCTTCTCTCCTCTCACAGCCCAGACCCTTTTGTCAACACCTAACACAAAAGACAGGACACCCCCTGTTTCAACCCCCCCCCCTCCACCCCCCATCCTTCCTCAACACACACACACACACACACCCTGTCTATAGCAACCCCCCCCCCTCCCCCCTCCACCCCCCCCCCCCCCCCATCCCTTCAAGCCTGAGGATCAAGTTTTTCACGACTGTTGCACCACTTTCTTAGTCTTGTTTTTTTTTTCTATTTTTGTCTTTGTTTCTTAGGGGAGAAAAAATGAAGAAGACGCAAAAAAAAGAGGAAAAGGAAGGAAGGAAGGAAGAATGAATTGAAAGAAAGTAAGGAAGAAAGAAAGGAAGACAGAAAGTAAGGAGGGAAGGATTTTTGAACGAAAGAAAGAACGAAAGGAAGAAAGGAAAGTAAGTAAGGAAATAAGAAAGAAAGATAGAAAGAAAGAAAGGGGGGAAAAAGAAAGAAAAAAGAAATGAAGGAAGGAAGGGGGATAGAATGAAAGAAAGTTAGAAAGAAGGTAAGAAAGAAAGGAAAGTAAGTAAGCAAGTAAGAAGGAAAGATATAAAGAAAGAAAGAAAGGAAAGAAATAATAAAAGAAAGAAAGAAAGAAGGAAAGAAAGAAAAAAGAAAAAAAGAAAGGAAAGAAAGGAAAAAAAGAAAAAAAAAAAGACAGACAGAAAGAAAAGACGGAAAGAAACAACCAGTAGAGAGAATGAAAGAAAGACCGAAAAAGAAAGAAAAAGAAAGATGCAGTGAAAGAGAAAGAAAAGGCAAATATCATTTTTAACCAACCTTGATCTTTTGCTGAGTGGACAGACTCTTCTTCCCTTCCCTTCCCTCCCCTTCCCTCCAGAGAGAGAGAGAGAGAGAGAGAGAGAGAGAGAGAGAGAGAGAGAGAGGAGAGAGAGAGAGAGAGAGAGGAGAGAGAGAGAGAGAGAGAGAGAGAGAGAGAGAGAGAGAGAACATTTCTCACACTGGTTCGACAATTGGAAAAAGGGCGGGGAATGTTTTTGGTGTGATTTTTTTTTCTTTCTTTTTTTTTGGACAAAAGGAATTTAATTCAGTAGCAGGGCTCTTCACAGGTATGTAAGAACTAGTGTGTCCTGGACGTGTTAATGTGCACTATTCTGTGGTGTAAAAAAAAAGTCAATTAAAAAACCCTCCTATGCAAAAAGAACACACACACACTCAGAGAGAGACAGAGAGAGAGAGAGAGAGAGAGGAGAGAGAGAGAGAGAGAGAGAGAGAGAGAGAGAGACAGAGAGAGAGAGACAGACAGACAGAAAGACACGCAGGCATACAGACACACAGATAGACAGACGACGAGAAAGAGAGAGAGAGAGAGAGAGAGAGAGAGAGAGAGAGAGAGAGAGAGAGAGAGAGAGAGAGAGAGAGAGAGAGAGAGAGCCAGAGAGGAAGACAGGAAAAGGCTGTTCTTTTTCAAAGTGACTTGAACGAGAAAATGACAGAAGAAAATGTCGAGAATCAAGCAACAAACCAAAATCTCACAAACTTTATTTCTACATCGAAAACAATAACCACCCAACTAGCCAGCCAACCCAATCAAAAACAACAACAACAGAAATTTCCACAAAACATAGAACAATCCTTCCCCCTACCCCCCCACATCCAAACCACCCACCCCCACCCTACACCCCACGCAAACTTCGAACCAGGAATTCAAAAGCCGTGTTCGTGACAGACACCACAGCACTATACCATGCCATGCCAGCATACCATACCATACCATACCATACCATACCATACCATACCATACCATACCATACCATACCACATCTTACCGTACCCTACAGGAGGTATAAGACGTATGTACGTATAAGGCCAAACCTCCTCCACATAACAGTACGGGAGAACAGAACGAATGGGGAATGTTGATGAATTGCCAGGCCTACTGTTTATGCCTGAACAGGTTAATGGGCCCAGCAGCTGGCTTCGCCTACCTGTCCGTAAAGTGATGTCACCTTTATGGCCCCAAACCTGAAAGTGCTTCCAAAAACCGCCGCCGTATGGTCAACACAGTTTTGAACATGTCGCCCAGCCTCCCTCTAAATCAGTTTCCCCCTGTTCCAGGCCAAAAAGCGTTTACAGTCAGTTATTGATGGTTTAATTAAAGCTAAGTTGTCAATGTCCACATGTACATTAAAATGGTTTGTGATTGTAAAAAGATAGTCTATCTTCAGACCAGTACTATGGTTTCCCGGTATAACCGATCCTTAGTTTCTGGTAAAAGGAGGAAAACAAAGGATCTGAAGTCGGAGTATCGCTGCCTGTTTTGATGAAGTCTTTGTGAAAAAACCCCAGCCATGCACGCAAACGTGTCATCTAGTAGTGTGTATTTAATTAATAGTCTCAAGGTGATTTCCAGGTGGGATGAGTGAGTCAGTCTGTATATTTTGGGTGACAATACCCCCCTGCCCCCCCCCCACCATGTTAAGCTGGGGAACGTTCAACAACAACAGCAGTAACAACAGCAACATCATTATTCATAACAACAGCAACAACAACATCATCAACAACACCAAGTCAGTGGTAAGGTAAAGGTAAAGGTGTCCCATAACCTATAAGGTCGTAGGGGAGCGAGGCGTCAGAGACCTCACTTCTCTAGGGCCAGCATATTGAGGGCGGCGCCCATCTCCTCTCCCTCGCTGCTTTACCTTCCCTGACCCTAAAGAGGACAGGTACCCATTTACAGCTGGGTGAACTGGGGGAACTGTACTAAAGCCAAGGCGCGCAAACGGTCACCCATCCAACTGGTAACCACGCTCGATGCTGCTTAACTTGGCTGGGGAAAGCAAGTGCTTCGACCACTGAGCTATCCCGTCCCCGTCAAAAGATTGAGGTGTGATTAAAAATCCTTTCTACGTCGTGAAAGATCATCAGTTCATGGGTTTTCCCACAACTTCTTCATTAAAAGCTGGGCGAAGATCTGTGTGCTTGTCTTTCTTCAGAAACATGCTGGTGTTTTTTTTACATGGACCTATCTATAGGCTGGTCTAACTTTTTTGTTGTTGTTTTCTTCGGTTATCATTATTTGTCTGACATTACTGGAAAAAAACCCACTTTGTGCTTTTTTGTTGTTGTTGTGAATTCTGGGTTGCTTTGTCCCCCCCCCCCACCCCTTCCTTCCCCCCACCCCCACCCTCCCCTCCTTCCACCCCCACCCTCTTCTCCCATCCATACAGGGTATCATCTAAACTTTCGAAAAAAAGAGAACTGAACTCCACCAGCAGCACCATTGGAAGGAAAACCCGTCACCCGTCACACCATTTAGTGAATGACAGGGAAGGGAGAAATTGACAGCGGAATGCATGACGACCTGAAATTGACCTGACACAGCATTGCGTGCTGACGACGACTTTAGAGCGCTCTCTCTCTTCACCCCCCTCCCCTTCTCTCTCTCTCTCCTCTCTTTTCTCTCTCTCTTCTCTCTTCTTCTCTCTCTCTCTCTCTCTCTCTCTGCCAGAGTGAAACTGACTGACAAGGCTGACAAGTCAGGAAGGCTTGCAGTTGAGCGGTCGGTTTTACCTGAAATTGACACACGATTGCGTGACGGTTGGTGAGGGGGGGGGGGGGGGGGGTGGAAGGCTGGTGGATGGACTGTCCTGAAGCTGACAAGTTGAGAGCATTATGTATGCATGCCTGCCTGGAAATCGGGCAGAAGCGACACTGCTAGTGACATGACTGCACCGCTCTGCTGGTGACGAAGCGTGCAGAGCTGGCTGTAGTGTATCAGAGTGAATACCGAGTGTTGTTGATCATGTCGCGTAGGTCTGGATCGCAAAGTGATTTAGCGGCCTCTTACCGTCATCGCTGATCCTCTGTTAGAGGGATCATACCAGTTCGCCGCTTTCCGCTTGTTGTCTCTGTCAGGCAGGAGTTGTCCATCCATCCATCCATCCATCCATCTCTCTCTGTCTCTCTGTGTCTCTCTCTCTCCCTCTCTCTCTCCCTCTCTCTCTGTCTCCCTCTCTCTCTCTCTCTCTCTCTCTCTCTCTCCCTCTCTCTCCCCCCCTCTCTCTCTCTCCCTCTCTCTCTCGGTTAGTTGTGAAAACTTGAGGTAGTGAGGTGTTCTTTTTTCTACAATGAAATGAATGACCCGGCGGAGTAATTTGATGATGGCGTATACATACATACATTCTTTCTCTTTTCTGGCGTCTGTGCCAAGTCTCTTTCGAAATCATGCATCCATGAACGAATGACAACGTGCGTGAGTGAGTGTATGCAAGTAAGCATGCACACGCACATGTGCGATGGACACACACACATTCACTCACACATTCACACACAAACTCCCTCACTCACTCACTCACTCCCTCTCTCCCTCCCCCTCTCTCTCTCTCTATCTATCTATCTCTCTTTCTGTCTCTCTCTTCCTTCTTCCTTCCACCAACCAACCAACCAACCAGCCAACCAACCAGCCGACAGACTACCTGGACTACCTGAGCACTAAACAGCGAGAAGAAATCCCTCCCACCTCTGCACATAAATCAGAAACACCTGCTATGCCATACCCGCTACTTCACCAAAAAAAAACCCAAACCCCACACACACACTCAACACCTGTCCGGACCCACTGGCCGTAGCAAAGCAATATCATCACCCGACTTGAGCATTCCAGAATTAGCCAAACCAGGCAGGCACCCCGGGTGGGTGGCGGTAGGTATACATGTATGCAAATAATTATCCGGGGAATGGATGATACCCAGGGTGGCATGCAAGTTCAGGTGTGTGTGTGTGGTCGTTTATTGGGTACCAGTTAGAAAAAACTGGACTCTTTGAGAGAGAGAGAGGGGGAGAAAGAGAGAGAGAGAGTGTGTGTGTGAGAGAGAGAAAGAGCGAGAGAGAGAGAGAGTGTGTGTGTGTGTGTGTTTGTGTGTGTGTGTGTGTGTGTGTGTGTGTGGTCGTTTATTGGGTAGCAGAAGGGAAACTGGACACGCACACTCTGTGTGTGTGTATGTGTGTGTGCGCGCGCCCTCGAGCGTGTGTGCGTGCGTGCGTCCGTGTGTGTGTGTGTGTGTGTGGTCGTTTATTGGCTATCAGCAGGAGAAAGTGGTCACTGCAGGGAAGAATTCGCTATGGTCATAGCTGTGTGAATGAACAGGTCCATAGCACACCTGACACCTGCCCTTCTCTCCCCTCAATGCTGCCAGACCTGTACGAAGGATAGTCATGATCATGATCATGATCATGAGCATACCGTAGAGGACGGGGACGAACGGTGCAGTCTTCTTCTGGAATTTCATTTCGAGTTGTTTGGTTTTTCCCCCTCTCCTTTCCCTTTACTGTGTTTTGATGTTATGATATGAACGGTCACATACAGGCATTTTGTTGTTGTTGTTGTTGTTGTTGTTTTTTGTTGTTGTTTTTTTTGGGGGGGGGGTTCAATCCATCTATTGTTCTGTTTTCTTCATTTTCTTTTCTTCTCTCTTCTTCTTCTTCTTCTTCTTCTTCTTCTTCCTTTTCGTTTTGTTGTTGTTGTTGGTCTTCTTCTACTACTTCTTTTTTTCTCTCCTTCTTCATTGTCTTCGTCTTCTTTTTCTTCTTGTTTTTCTCATCCTTCTTCGTCTTCTTCTTCGTTCTCTCTCTCTCTCTCTCTCTCTCTCTCTCTCTCTCTCTCTCTCTCTCTCTCTCTCTCTCTCTCTCTCTCTCTGTCTGTCTGCGCGAAAGGATGTGCATACTATATCTGTAGTTCAAATGTATTATTTGCTATTAAATTTCGAATTTTCCTTTGAAATAACGTTCTAAAGGTTTTAGTTGAAGTCTTTGATTTTCGATTTGAAAATGTTGATAGTCACAGTTGAAGAAGAGAAGAGATGAGGAGAAAGAAAAGGAAGGGGAGGAAGAGGGCAAGGAGGAGGAAGAGGAGAGAGAGAGAGAGAGGGAGAGAGGGAGAGGGAGAGAGGGAGAGGTGAGAGAGGAGAGAGAGAGAGAGACAGAGAGTATCAAGTGTGTTTGAGCTACATACTCGCACTCGAGTGTGTGTGTGTGTGTGTGTGTGTGCAATCGTGCGTGCGCGTGTGCATGTGAGCGTGTGCGTTGTGTGTCTGTGTATCTGCGCGCGCGCGCGAGAAAGAGAAAGAGAGAGTGTGTGTGTATATATATACTTACAGGTCAGAACTAATCTAGCTTTTCTTCTTCAAGTTCTCGAGAGTCATCAGCACACACTGATTTGTTTCCCCCCTTTTAAAATTCTTTTCTTCGGCCTCCCCCACAAAAAAACAACCCAACACAAGTTCGACAGTCACGTCGCTCTCTTTGTCACCGGGCAGTCCAATACAAAGGCGAAGGTTTTGAGGGCAAAACCCCAGAGGGCCTTGGTCCCCAGGTGTAGTGGCCATTTCGTGAGTGCTGCAGACGGGCCTGCAGCTTGTTGGAAAGAAAACGCACTTCTTCAATCTGGTGACAGTCATCTCAAGTCACGTTCTCTCTCTCTCTCTCTCTCTCTCTCTCTCTCTCTCTCTCTCTCTCTCTCTCTCTCTCTCTCTCTCTCTCTCTCTCTCTCTCTCTCTCTCTCTCTCTCTGTGGACACAGGACCTTAGTCAAAGTCACACACACACACACACACACACTCTACGCACACGTTAAATCCTGTTACACTTTTCGAAAGAGTAGGCCATTGTGTGCCGGTGGGAACAGATGACAAAATTTACAAAACCGCACACACACGGGGACTGGATGTTAAAAAAAAGCACATGAGTGCTTATTCCATTATCACCGATATAAAACAAATTATTAAAAAAAAGACTACACTACAGTACATTAGGTTAGACGATACTAGACTACTCTAGATTTACACTAAACTAGATTTGACTTGACTGCACTGCACTACACTGTACTACACTACACTGCACTGCACTGCACTGCACTGCACTACACTACACCACATTATACTTCACTGCACTGCACTATACTACACCACATTACTCTACTCACGCTACTCTACACTACACGACTACCACTACTCCTCCTCTCTCTTTCACACACACACACACACACACACACACACACACACACACACACACACACACCACACACCACACACACACACACACTCTCTCTCTCTCTCTCTCTCTCTCTCTCTCTTCTCTCTCTCTCTCTCTCTCTCTCTCTCTCTCACTGTTTTGTCACAATTATTCCACTACACAATCTGGCTCAGTAATACTAATAGTGGAAACGACTTGCATCATGTGCGTGCGTGAGAGCGTGCGTGCGTGCGTGCGTGTGTGTGTGTGTGTGTGTGTGTGTATTTTGGTCATTTCTTTTTGATCAGTTGACGGGCTCAACTCCATTTAGATTTATTTCCTTTCTAGTTGTTCTCCTTTTAGTTTTTGTCAGGGTTAAAAATCAGAATAAAGCATTAAATTAGGTACACACGTACACGCACGCACGCGCGCGCGCGCGCACGCTCACACACACACAGATAATGTGAGAAAGGCAGGTCTTTCGAAATGTCTTGAACGCACACACACACACACACACTGTGAGATAGGCAGCTCTTTCGAAAGATCTTGACAGTGACAACTTCTGTGATTTAAACAAGGCTCTTGACAGAGAGAGAGAGAGAGAGAGGAGAGGAGAGAGAGATAGAGAGAGAGAGAGAGAGAGAGAGAGAGAGAGAGAGAGAGAGAGACAGACAGAGACAGAGACAGAGAGAGAGAGAGACAAAGAGAGAGAGAGAGAGAGAAAGAGAGAGACAGAGAGAGACAGAGACAGAGAGACAGACAGATACACACACACAGAGACAAACAGACATACAGATTTCAACATGACTTGTCCCCAAACAGTAGCAAGCAGTTTGTGTATTGCTGTGTGGACATTCTTTTATTGCGTGCTATGAGCGTTTGCTCCGAGAAAGAAAGAAAGAAAAGAAAAGAACGAAAAGAAAGAAAAGAAAAGAACGAAAAGAAAGAAAAGAAAAGGAAAGAAAAATAAGGACAGTGACTGTCTGATAACCCCAGGTAAAAGCCAGTCAACTGC
>CM054139.1:42253740-42276240 GCA_028751875.1 Rapana venosa
ACATACACACACAACATAACTCCACACACACACACACACACATTACAATACAACCAACACACACACACACACCACCACCACCACCACATACCACCACCACCACCACATACCACCACCACCACCACCACTCTCTCTCTCTCTCCCTCTCTCTCTCTCTCTCTCTCTCCCTCTCACCTGTAGCGGCTAGATTGACAAGAAGAAGCGCTTGGCCTCATACTGTGCCACCCGGCCTGTAGACAGCATCCCTTCCTTCCATTCTAGCACCCCGGGTAGGGAGCCTGCCACCACTATCCACACCGTCGGCAACCATCCATGTACATGCCTTCACCTTCACTCACCCCCAACAACAACAAAAGCAACAACTACACTAACACCCACCACTCCAAAAAAGAACAAACTGTCTTCTTGTCAAGAAGCACAGTACTCCTTCTTTCTTTCTCTCTTTCTCTCTGTGGCGGGGTGTGTTTTTTCGCGGATGACTTGATTTCACTTTGTGACGCTACCCTGGTGTTGTTGACCCAGTGAAAGAGAGAGAGAGGGAGGGGGGGAGGGAGAGAGGGAGAGGGGGAGGGGGAAAATATGATACCTAACCCTTGAGGAAGAAGAAGGAGGCCAACTTGGGGACTCAACTTTTTTGCTAAAATATCGCGTTGACGTCTTCCTATTTTGAGAAGAGAAAAAAACAACACGTAGTTGTTACGTCCGTTAGCACACACCAGCGGTTTTTTTTATTCTGTATTTGGTGTGGGTTGTTGTTGTTGTTGTTGCTTACGGGAGCTCTGTCACTTCCTTTGAGAATCACTGCCACAATTTTCTTGGTCATACGTGCGTGAAGAAGTGAAGAGAGAAGTTCTGTATATATAGCAAAGACTGGCAGAGCCCTCTCCGTGAAACAAGCACCCGTTAGGGGACAAACTCCAAACACAGAACGACTGACTGTTAGGATGTGTCTGGTCTTCAGCAGAGTGGAGAGAGAGAAACACGCTTTACCGGGGAAGTGTAGGGTGGCAAGCTTCCACACTGGGCAACACAGAGCCAAGTAGATCCAAGAAGAAGAGCAGATGTATTTTTTTGTATTAACGTTAGTCAACGAAGCAGCCAATAAATCCAGATAAAACAGACACTCGGTATTTCTCTGACGTCGATATGAAATTCACTGCCCAGGCTGGTGGTACGTAGTCTAGTGCAGTACAACACGTGCTAGCACCCACACATGCGCACACAGGTTTGCGTTCAGCTCTGCTTCACATGGTAAAGTCCTTGGTGTGACAGACGAGGCACAAACAGCTACATCACAGAAACGAGTCGAGAAACAAAACAATCTTCGAACACGCGAAAAAACATTGTACACTTGTGCTTTCTTCTCTTAACTCATAACAACCGACGCACTAACGCCCAGTTCCAGAAAACAGAACTCCAGGGAAGCTGTGTCATTTTCGTTCTCTCAGAACAGGCAACCGTAGAAAACGAGAGAGAGAGGATGGATGTCAGAGCCCGCAGAAGCACCAACAGCGGCACCGGGGCCGGACAGGAGTGAACTGTGGCCTGGTATCATCTACCTGCACCAGCCATCACACGCCGCTGCAGCCACTCCCAGAAAGAAGCAGGGGCGGCAGGAGAGGAGGAGGAGGAGGAGGAGGCAGGAGAGGAGGAGGAGGAGGAGGCAGGAGAGGCAGGGTCAGTCAGTGGGGGGGATGCTCACAGCTCCGCCACCTTCTGCACCCAGCCAGCCACCAGTGCAGGGAGAAGCAGCCGGCAGTATCCTGTCATCACCATCCACGGAGGAAGCCCCCTCGCTGACGTAACTTTCTCCTCACTGTCTCACACTTCTAAGAAACTGGCTCTCTCCCGTACCAGTCAGTCTATCAGCACACGTTGACTGACGACACTCAATCCTCCCAACAGGATGTCAATTCTAGTTAAACTACTCGATTTCTGTACTAACACGTATCAAGTATTAAGGATAACCAAAAAAACACCTAACACCCAAAAAAAATCAATGAAAATCCTAGACACCACCACCAGACAAATTCCCGATCTCTTCGAAAAGTAGAGTCGTAACTCTCTTCCCCCTTAGTTCAGGAAAATCAGTGTTGACACCAAGTATGCGGCAGGCAGGCTGAATAGACAGAAGGCTGAATGAAGCAAGCAGGCAAGCAGTCAGTCACTTGTGTGTGTGTGTGTGTGTATATGTGGCTGGTCGTGGCTGGGCGCTGCGTTTTACCCCTACTGTAGCAAGTGGTGTGTGTGAGTGTGTGTGTGTGTGTGACGGAAGGGCCTCGGCCATACGGACCCGCACCACCTGAATTACAGACACCACCACCACCACACACACTGGCGCGCCCACACATAAGAAAACAGTGATGCGGCAGTGGTGTTTAGGGGGGCCTGGTGGTGGTGGGCAGGACACTACCAGGCCCTTTCATCTCTGCCCCCACTCCGTCCCTCCCTTCCACGTGAAGAAGACCAACCAGTCCACCACACTGCAGGCTTGGATATCAACAGCCAGTGACTGACAGGAGCAGGCAGACAGCCACTTACAGGACAGGACAGGACAGGGCAGGACCTGGTTTTAGTCCTTTTCCCCAGCCAACAGGGAGGTCAAGTCAACAGGGAGCAAAGCATTATCACTGCTTTGGGGTAGCCTAGCCTACAATGGAGAGATAGAAAGAGAGGGAGAGTGATAGAGAGAGAGAAGACAAGTCCATGAGAGGACTCACACATACAGGCCCCGCCACCCTCACTCACACCTGTAGGGCTCTCTCTCTCTCTCTCTCTCTCTCTCGCTCTCTCTCTCTCTCTCGCTGAGCTCTCTGTTGGGCTTCATGGACCTCCCCCTTTCCCTGTCGCCGTTTACCATTGGCTGTTCACTCCCTCCCTCCCTCCCTCCCTGCCCCCTTTTGCTGGGGGCCCCCCCAAGAGAAGGGGCTGGGTGGCTCTGTCTGTCTGTCTGTCTGGTAGGCCAGGTAGGGGTTGGGGCCAGCCAGGGGTGGATGTCATGTCATTCATTCATTCACTGGTGGAGAGAGGGAGAGAGAGAGAGAGAGAGAGGTTGGGGGTATTGGCGCCTTTAGGAAGAATGAGACTTTCATCTCCTAACTATTGTTTTCTCAGGATTTTATCATTTTATGACGTATGGGTTTCTTGTTGTTGTTTGGTTTGTTTTTTAAGGTTTCGTTTTTCATTCTAACAAGTTTATTAAAAAATACCTCAATAGTGAAATATATTAGGAAATTCGTTTCCGTTTTCTATTTTTTATGTAGTGTTAAAAGGATTTTTCACTGAATCAAAGCAAAAAAATTTCTGATTGCATGGTTTTCGCGTTACCTAAAATCTACAATTACAGGATATGAACATCCCTAAATTTTAACAACGATTTAGCCTTTGTGATTTGTCAAACATGGTGTGTGTGTGTGTGTGTGTGTGTGCTCGCGCGCGCATGTGTATGTGTATGTTTGTGTACTCAAGAAAGCATCACACACACACACGCGCGCGCGCCCGTACACACACATTATGTACACGCACTTAATTATAGTTGTGTGTGTGTGTGACGTGAGCACACACAGAGAGTTTTATATATATAATATATATATATATATATATATATATATAATATATATATATATATATATATATATATATATATATTCTTCATTGAGTTGTTCACCTGCGTTCCTTTTCTTCTTGTTCTCTTCTTAACAGATCTTGCAGGAAAGCCGGCCTATACATTCAACAAACACTTTCATTCAGATCAGACCAACCTCCACCCTTCTGGTCTCCCTCTTCTTTCTTTCTTTCCTTCCTTCTTTCTTAATTTCTTTTTAATATTTCCTGGTGTTTGAAACACGAGAACACACACACACTCACGCACAAACACACACACACACACACACACACCATACCACACACACACACACAGGTATGTGAAGTGAAATTTGAAAAAGAAAGTGAACAAATACAAGGGGCAGAAGAGCTTTTCCCTCCGGATGGGACCGCATAGATACCACCCCCTCCCCCTTTCCCCACCCCTTCCTTCCTCCGTCCCCCCCCCCCCCCCCCCCTCACCTCTCGCCCCTCTCTTCATGACCTCGACCTGCTAGTGAGTGAATAGCAGGAATAATAATAATACTGTATGAGATAGACAGGCTTTCTTCATGAATGAAAAGGTTTAGCAGCACAAGTTTTCTGTACAACTCTCAACTTAAAGCATATCCGGAATCCGTTTCTTCGTCTTTTTTTTTCTTGAATGAAATCTCCATCCAAACTTGTGTTCGATCTTTTTTTGATCTCGTAGATCAATATTTTGATAAATGTAAATTAATATCCTTATTTGACGAATGTGAATTTTTAAAAATATCTGACAGATATCAACTATTATTTTACAGATGGGAATGATTTTGTCTGAATCGACAGACATCAAAACTAAAGGACACTGTCATGGAGATTTTGAAGTCTTGGTTCCATCTAGTGTATTAAAAGGAGGTAGGTAAAGGAGTCCCACAACTTATAAGGTCGTAGGGGAGCGAGGCGTCAGAGACCTCACTTCTCTAGGGCCAGCATATTGAGGGCGGCGCCCATCTCCTCTCCCTCGCTGCTTTACCTTCCCTGACCCTAAAGAGGGCAGGTACCCATTTACAGCTGGGTGAACTGGGGGAACTGTACTGAAGCCAAGGCGCACGAACGGTCACCCATCCAACTGGCAACCACGCTCGACGCTGCTTAACTTGGCTGGGGGGAAAGAGAGTGCTCCGACCACTGAGCTATCCCGTCCCTCTAGTGTATTACATGGCATTATTAGAAACCTGCATGGTCCTGATATCGTTCAGAGAGCAATGAATTTTTTTTCTTTTTTTGTAAATAAGGTGGGACAAGGGCGGGTATAACCGACCAAAGAAATGGTGTCAAGTTGATGTAAAATCAACACTTCCAATAAAGAAAGCCTGACCTCACCCCAGTGGCCAAGAAGTTCTATGGGTGGAGACTGGGAGAGGACCTGCAGCCTACAGCTGTCTTCCTGACAGAGACCGAGCTGTCCACCTGACACCCCTTCTAAAAATAACAAAACAACACAACACACACACAAAACACAGCCCCAAATCCATATATTGCTCAATTCCATGCAGCCTTGTATTAGGAAACAATCCAACATGGCGGCCAAAAAATAGAAGTTTTAAATCCTCCCCGGCTTTTAACAAATAACAAATACAAGAATTTTGTTTTCACGGACATTTCATATAAACCAACATCTTAAAAATCTACACAGAAAAATCTTCAAACTTGCACACGACAACTTTTAACAGTGAAAAAAAATCCCACCACCATGATGTGGGCGAGGCTACATGTCTCATATATATATATATATATATATATATATATATATATATATATATAATATATATATATATATATATATATATTTCTTGCCTGCTGCTGGATCCTGGAACATTGTTAGCCACAGCAGAACATAATTATTCGCAAAGCTAGTGAATGCTCATGGCTACGATTGGCTGCCAAAACAACGCTTTTCATTCATCAGTTGTAACTGTACTGGTGTTGGTCAAGGTCTTTGTCATTGTATTGTTTACCGCTTTCAGTACCAGGGATCAATTTTTCCCTTCATGATGGAGGCTCTGTCTTGGAAGAGTGCGTCGCCACAAGAGCAGCGCCACCCTTTTTTTTTTGAAAAAAAAGTTCTGTCTGTATGTGTAGTTGTTTCCCTTTGAGAGGGGCTTTTGTTTTAAAGACAATTTTGTAAGGGACAATTATCTCTGGTTGTTGGCGGGCCTATATAAATGACAAGATTAGACTAGACTGTTGTCATGGGTTCTTTCATGTGTGCTGAATATGCGTTGCAAATGAGACCTTGGTTTATCGTCGGATCCGAAAGACGATCACCCAGACCACCAATCAAGGTCTAGAGAGTAGTGGACAGTTGGGATACAAATGGGAATCATAGTTGGTTTAGTCTGCTTAGAAAGACGGATGGGGTTTTTAACCGGTTAAATTTGGTATAAGGGATAACAATCCAAGACAAAAATGGGAAGTGTCTCACTGACGACCAGGATATTCTGAACAGATGGACAGAATACTGCTCCGACCTGTATAACTATAGAACCGCAGGAGATCCAGAAGTCCTTAATGTACCCGAAAGCAAAGACACAGACAGTCACCCTATCCTCCTAGAAGAAGTGGAAACAGCAGTCAGATCGCTGAAAAAGGGGAAGTCAGCAGGGGCTGACAACATTCCAGCTGAGTTGGTCCAAGCTGGAGGGGAAGCCATGATCAGCGCCCTACTAAGAATCTGCAACAAGATCTGGCAGACAGGAAAATGGCCAACACCATGGACGCAGTCACTCATCATCACCCTCCCCAAGAAAGGAAATCTACAACAATGCCATAATTACCGCACAATCAGCCTCATATGTCACCCAAGCAAGGTCATGCTGCAGATAATATTGAATAGACTGAAGCCACAAGCAGAGACCATCATTGCTGAGGAACAAGCAGGTTTCAGAGCAGGGCGCAGCACAACAGAACAGATATTCAACCTCAGAATACTATGTGAGCGGTACCTTCAACATCAACAAGACCTTTACCACGTATTTATCGATTTTAAGAAGGCATTTGACAGGGTGTGGCATGCAGCTTTGTGGGCAACCATGAATTTGTACAGCATCAATGCAAACCTGATCAGAGTCATCAAACAGCTGTACAGCGAGGCCACCAGTGCAGTGTACTACAACAACAACATTGGAGAATGGTTTCGAACAACAGTTGGAGTAAGGCAGGGCTGTCTACTCTCACCCACTCTTTTCAACATCTTCCTTGAGAGAATCATGGCTGATGCACTGGAACATCATGAAGGATCAGTCAGCATTGGTGGCAGAACGATCACAAACCTCCGCTTCGCAGATGACATTGATGGAATAGCAGGATCAGAAAAAGAGCTTGCCAGCCTAACAGAACACTTGGATAAGGCCTCCAAAACATACGGCATGGAAATCAGTGCAGAGAAGACCAAACTGATGACTAATAACACCAACGGCATTAGCACTGATATCAGGGTTAATGACCAGAAGCTGGAAACAGTTCAAAGCTTCAAGTACCTGGGAGCCATTGTAATCCGACCAGGGATCCAAGCCAGAAGTAGTATGCAGGACTGCACAGACAATAACAGCTTTGTCAAAACTAAACACCATCTGGAGAGATAAGAATATCTCACTTATCTCCAAGATCAGACTAATGCGCTCCCTTGTCATATCCATATTTCTGTATGCCTGTGAATCATGGACCCTGACTGCAGATTTGGAGAGAAGAGTACAGGCAGTGGAGATGAGATGCTTTCGGAGACTCCTTGGCATCTCCTACAAAGACCACATAAGCAACGAAAGCGTGCATAACAGAATCCAGCAAACCATTGGACCCTATGAGAACCTTCTAACGATCGTGAAAAAGCGTAAACTTAAGTGGTATGGGCATGTCACAAGATCCAAGGAATTACAAAGACATTTTTTGCAAGGCACTGTCCAAGGAGGAAGAAGAAGAGGCAGACCAAGGAAGAGCTGGGAGGATAACATCAGTGAATGGACAGGCCTAGAACTCAACAAAACCCTGAGAAAGGCAGAACAGAGAGAGGAATGGAGGGAACTGGTTGCTGAGTCTTTGAGGGTGCCCCCACGGTCGTCAGACTACGGGACAGATAGATAGATAGATAGATAATAGTTGGCTTACTCCTCTTCCCAAGACCCAGGGTGTTATGTCCTTATGTGGCTGTTGTTCTAAAGCGGACTGGCTAAATGGAGATAAGAACTGCTTGCCCGGTCTTGACATTTCCTGTGGAAAGTTCCGGTGCAATGCTGGTACTGCATGGTAAGGGAGTACTCGTTTTACAGTCGCAGTCTCGAAGGAGTTTCTAAAATGACAAATGTTACAAGATTTAGTGCTATAAGATTTCCATGCATCATCATCATCATCATCATCATCATCATCATCATCATCATCATTAATCGATAAGCTACAATGTCAATAATCACAACTGCTGGACTAGTATAAAATTAACAGAAAAGAAAAAAAAATGTCACTCAAACAAAAAAGCATTGACAATCTGCTGTAAAACAGATCTAAACAGAGTAAGAGAAAAATATAAAGCTGATTCGAGTACAAAAAAAAGTAAAGGGAAAAATGTAAAACACACCAAAGATACATTTACAAAAATAAAACAAAATATGAAAAAAACACGTGATTACATGAATGTAACACATAATTATTATTAAATGGTTCTAATCTTACTGGAGGTCATATCAACCCCCCCCCCCCCCCCCCCCCCCCCCCCCCCCCCCCCCCCCCCCCCCCCTCCATCCTTTTTATTTCTGTTCCGCTAAGAGTCTTAACCATGGTCAGGATAATAACTGATTATCAGTGTTTTTGGGTGAGGCTTCAAACTGAGGTTCCGTGCGCAACAACAGGCACGTAGCACTGACAGAATTCTGGGGAACATGTAAACTTCACTTGACAGACAGCTCCTTCCTTCCTTCCTCCTTCCTTCCTTCCCCACGCTTCCTGTGACGAGGAATAAGCCAGATAATGATGAGCAGGATGACAGTGATGTAAAAGTGACGGCCAAAGTCCCACCGTTTGGGTTCCTGCGGTCCTAACAAAAAAGACTGTTTTGAGGAAAAGAAGTCAAGGGCCGCTCGCATTCCTGCCCCTGCCTTGCCCTGCCTTGCCCTGCCCTGCCCTGCCGCCACTTGATGCATGTGACCTGTGACTCCTGCCCTCTCTGGCTGTCATCGGCACTGCCGAATTCCGCGGTCACAACCGTTTCCTCTTTGGCTGTACTCACAGCAGCTGACAGCCACAGACAGTCATCCCAGTTACACATACTGTACTCATTAATGACACGACTCATACGCGCCCATCTCTTGCTCACACCAAGAGCTGATTGAAGTGACTCAGCTTAGTTACGTAGTAGTTAGTTAGTTCCCACGTGGTTGGCTTCGTTCTTCCTTTTTATTTGGAGGTCATTCGAGTGCTGCTGCTGCTGCTGCTGCTGCTGCGTCATTGATGGTGAGCTAATGTAGCATGTAGCATAAGTGCTAAAGTCAGCAGCAAACAGCGTGATCGATTAATGGATCGGTGGTCTAAGAGGTAACACACCTACCTGCCTAGAAAGCCAAACGTCCGGGTGCAGTGTGCAGTGGATCGATCTCAGTTTGGGCCCGAAACTTTTCTCCTATCCATGAGTGGTGGTCTAGGTGCTAGTCTTTCGGATGAGACGATAAATCGAGGTCCCGAGTGTTTTACACATAATTATTTAGCGCATGTAAAAGAACCCACGGCCACTAAAGAGTTATCCCTGGCAAATTTTTGTAGAAAAACCCCCACTCTCTGATAGGGAAACAAATACAACTGCAGATAGGAAAATAAAAGTAATGGGTGGCGCTGCTCTTGTGGCGACGCGCTTTCCCCAGGGAGGGGAGATGAGCCCGAATTTCACGCAGAGAAATCTGCCGTGACTTAAAGTGGCATAAAATAAATGAAAGTTAAAAAAAAATAATGAAACGTAGCAACTTCACCATCCCACTTGAGCGCTTATTCCATTTTCCTCGATATAAAAGAATAAATAAAAATAAATAAATAAATAAATGACGGTTAAATCTGACAGCAGTGCTGTTTGTCCTAAGCTCTAACCACTGGGGCTACCCTGTTCCCGACGCAGGTGTTCAAACACGGGACCGTGGTTTGAGATAGCCTACAGTCTTCTCCGAAAGACATGCAGGGGAGAAGACTCGTAGCCAGTGTTAATGCCAAGGGAAACAATCCCCTCTAATTGAGTAGCGTGTAACTATTGTCATGTTGTATTGTATTGTATTATGTTGTGTTGCATTGCATTGCATTCATCGTAATGTATTGTATATTGTAGTTCGCATTATATTGTATTATCACTTGTAGTCAAAAGGTTCTTCTCCCCGGGTATACGCATAGCCATAAGAGCAGCGCCACTCATTTAAAAAGAAATCTATTGGCTCGTTTGTTTGTTTGTTTCCCTATTTACGAAACTGGCTCTTTGCTACCAAATTTTGCCAGGGACAAGTCTCTTGTTGTCCTAGGCTCTTTTACAAGCACTAAATGTGTTGCACACGGGACCTCGGTTTATTGTCTCATCCAAAACACTAGCACCCAGAGCAGTAGTCAAGGTCTAGGGGGGTTTGTGGCTTAAATAGGGATCAAACCCACGCTTTCTCGCTCTCGAGACCAGCGCTTTACCGCTGAGCTACCGATCCACGGTTAAAATTGACGTCAACAGCACACACACAACACCACACACACTCAACACACACACACACACACACACACACACACACACACACACACACACACACACACACACACCACACACACACCGCACATACACACACAACACCACCCCCCACCCCCCCCCCCCCCCCCCCCCCCCCCCACACAACACAACATACTAATTCTCTCCTCTCTCCCTCCTCACAAACATTCACATCTTTCAGCCACCACCTCCTACCTCTTCTTACAGAAAAAGCATACTCATGGAAAAACTATTCCGCCCCCCCCCCCCCCCCCCCCCCCTCCACCCCCGAATCCCCCCCCCGAAAAACCCTACCCCTCAACAAAAAACAAACAGCTAAAAAATCCCCACCCATCCAAACAAACAAAGAAACAAACAAAATAACAAAAAAAAAAGGAGAAAAACCCTTAAACAAAAAACAACAGAAATATAAACCCCCCCCCCCCCCCCCCCACACACACCACACTCTCTCTCTCTCCTAAATAAAACAACCATCCAACCCAACACAATAACATCTCAACAACAACAACATCAACAACAACAACAACAACAAACACGCGTGAGAAATCAGAATCACAGACAGCAAGGGGGGGGTACCCCACCGCCTCACCAGATGCAGACCTCCCAACAAGGTTACACGGCCTGACACGTAACACTGGCTTGGCCTGGTATGGCCTGGCCTGGCCTGGTATGGCCTGGCCTGGCCTGGTATGGCCTGGTCTGGCCTGGACTGTCCAGGAGCCAGTAGAGTAGCGCCTAGACCCCAAGCCCAGAATTCTCGTTGCTCGCTCAGGTAAAAGATCCCTTTCTTCTTGGAGTGTTAGGATTCCCGCTTGGTCCCCCTTCCTTTCCCCCTCTGTACCTAGGTCCATAGAAAGTCGGCTAGTGTGTAATACTGTTACCACGGACACCATTCATCCTCTGTTAGTCCTGTGTTGTCAGCCTCCAGCCTCCAGACACCTCCAAAATAAGTAAACATAGAGAGATAGATAAGAGGAGGAGGAGGAGAGGGGAAGGGGAAGAGGAGGGGGAAAAAGGACAAGGGGTGGGGGGGGGGGGGGAGTGAGTGGGGAGGGGGGGGGGGGGTGAGTGGGGGAGAAAGCGGGTAGAGGAGGGTGGTGGGGGAAAGGTAGGTGGGGAGAAAGAGAGAGTGTGGCTGTGGAAGAGGAGAGGAGAGAAGAAGAAGCAGAAGAAGAACAGAGAGACAGACAGACAGAAGACAGATAGAAGATAGAGAGAGAGAGAGAGAGAGAGAGAGAGAGAGAGAGAGACAGCAGACAGACAGACAGAAGACAGACAGACAGACAGAGACAGAGAGAGTGACAGACAGACAGAGACAGATAGAGAGACAGAGACAGACAGAGACAGACAGAGAGGCAGGCAGGTAGGCAGACAGGCAGAAAGAGAAGAATATTTGAATCGGAACTCCGATATTGTATTGGGGATAATTGGATGACCATAATAGGCTTATTATCTTTTCTTTAACACCAGGCCCTCATAACACACACAAAAAAAGAACAGATATACAGAATTAAAACTATTAAGGTTAATCAGTAAATTTTATATGCAACCAACTGCTTGATATTCCAGCTGGTTCCTTAAGAAATCAATCTATGTACAAGTAGACTGGATGCATATTCATACACATGTAATTTCGTGTACACACACACACACTCACCACCACCACCACCACCACCACCACAAACAACAACAACAACAACAAGGTGTTTTTTTTTTTAAATGGATAGAGAAAAAAAGTGAAAGTAATTTGAAAGAAGCAAAACTTTTGTTTTTCATTCCTTCTCATAAGAACGTTTCCATTTCAAATGAAAAGAAAAGCCAACTGATGGATAAGCCTGGACATGCTCACGCTGCTGTACACAGAACCAGCCCATCAACATCAACTTTGCATCGTCCTGTGCGAGGCATACTCGTACGTACTCATGGCTCGCTTTGCCCTTGAGTCAAAGAAAAGTAACAAGGTTGGACTGTGCGTTCGGTTTGTAATGCTGATTCTTGTTTTTTGTTTTGTTTTGTTTAATGTCTTTTCACTACATGGTGATTTAGACACACCCGCATTCATACCAAAGCACCTATTATTACACACCCTATCTCTCTCTATCTCTCTCTTTTGCTCTCCCTTACACATGCTAATTCTTTTCCTTTTCTGTATGACTTATTTTCTTTGCGTTGTTTTTGTACAGGGGCTTCTGGAAAGATAGGTAAGTAGTATACGGGCTTATGTGTGTAGCACTGGCACCAAAGTGATTGGCTTGCTGACTTATTCACTCATCTAATGCATCCAGCCACTCCATCTATCCAATCCTATCCAATCCTGTTCAATCAAACCAAATCCAACCCATTCATCCATCCATCCATCCATCTATCCATCCACCAAACCAAACCAAACGTACGAACTAACGAATAAACGAACGAACGAACAAACGAACAAACCAGCAACCCACCTATCCATACACCCACTTAACCAAATAACCAATCAACCAGCCAACTAACCATCCAGCCATCCAACCATCCAACCAACCATCCAACCAACCAGCCAACCAACCAGCCAACCAACCAGCCAACCAGCCAGCCAACCAACCACCCAACCAACTAACCAACCAACCATCCAACCAACCATCCATCCAACCAACCAATCAACCAACCAACCAGCCAACCAACCACCCAACCAACTAACCAACCAACCATCCAACCAACCATCCATCCAACCAACCAATCAACCAACCAACCAGCCAACCAACCACCCAACCAACTAACCAACCAACCATCCAACCAACCAACCATCCAACCAATCAACCATCCAACCAAACAACCAACAAACCAACCACCCAACCAACCAATCAATCAATCAATCAATCAATCAGTCAATCAATCAAAACACTGCTGTTTCAAACTTCCTGAACTGCACTGCACTGCACGGCCGAACACCGGCTTGCAGATAAGGTCGGCCATCAGGCAGACGGCCAGGCGACACAACATCACTTAGCCTGACAATATCGCCATCCACCGCGCCAGATAGATAACGAACGGGCTGGATGGCTGACTTTATCCGGCCAGACTGTTTTCTTCATCACGAAAACACTACATAGTTACTGACCCTTTCCAGTTTATACACACACGCGCGCGCGCACGCGCGTACACACATACCCCCCCCCCTCCACACACACACATAGGACGCGCACACACAGACACACACATAGACAAAAACACACACACACACACACTAGCACGCGCGCGCACTCACACACACAAATCAGGAGTGGGGGGGGGGGGGGGGGAACTTGTTCACTTTGGCTGCTTGTTGTTGTTTTTGTTGCTGTTGTTGTTGTTGTTGTTGTTCTTCTTCTTCTTCTTCTCTTCTTCTTTCTTCTTCTTCTTCTTCTTCTTCTTTATGTTTCTGCCTGTCAAGATGATATCTTGATGATTGGGTATCTTATTCAAATATCTTTGATTACCAATAATAATCCTATGTGTAAAGTAATGTTAAACTCACACCTATTTTTCTTGTTGTTGTTCTTGTTTTTCTGGTTGTTCTTTTTGTTCCTGGTCTTGTCCTTGCTGTTGTTGTTGTTGTTGTTGTTGTTGTTCTTGTTCTTGTAATTGTTCTTGTTTTTCTTCTTCTTTCTCCTCCTCCTCCTCCTCGTCTTCTTAAAAGAGTTTTAGGAGAAGAATTAAAACAACCCATTTTGTAAACCAGAAAGTGTGTGGGGGGTGGAGGATGGGGGGGGGGGGGGGGGGGGGGGGGGGGGGGGAGGGGGAGGGGGGGGGCGTGAGGCTTAAGCAAGGAAGGGAACGTAAGAGGAATAGGATTAAGACTGTATCACGACGCAGTAGTGCAATCTTTACCTTGTAAGCGAATGTTATAGAGAGATCTCGATAGCACTAAAGAGCAGGGTAGGGCGGGAATAGAGAGGATTGATTCTATAGCTTTTCTGTGGGTAAAAATCGAAACCTTACAAGTGTCAGGGTGCCAGGAGTTCATAAGCAAACTTTCTATGCAGCCGTATGCCGATAATGGAGTTGCAATGGTTTTTGTCCGGTGAGTGCAACAGGGAGTGCCGCTCACACGCCGTCTGTTTGCATTCTTCTGTCTACCCTATATCGTATTTTAAGAGAGGGAGAGAGAGAGAGAGCCCCTTTGATAGAAAAAACCCAACTAAGTTGTCAAAACTATAATTGGACAAAAAGCCCTTTGAATTGAAAACCTTAGCTGCAAAACGATCATTTTCTTCCTAAATATATGACGTGGGAAGCAAAGAGAGAAAGGAAAGGGTAAACCTAACAAAGAAATTGCCATTTCCATGTGAGCAGATTAGAAAAAATGAGGATATAATTATCGTCTTGAAGTGTATTTTATGGATACGGTACCTATTGCCATAATATATATTTTTACCTTGGGCAAAATGTTACCAATTTCTGTCACTTTTCAAGAAGCGTACTTTCTTTGATTAGTGTCAACGCGCAGTAAGGGATTTTGACTATGTTCTGGTTAACAGCGTGGTGTTGTGTTATCTTCAGTTTGACGTCTATTCACGTTTAGTGATTTTACACACACACACACACACACACACACACACACACACACACACACACACACACACACACACACACACACACACACACACCAAAAAACAACAAAACAAGTCGTATTGTGTGCTGTAGTGTGATTCTTTGTGTTATATTGCATTGTATTGCATTCTGTTGCATTGCCTTGTATTGCATTGTATTGCATTATATTGTATTGCGTTGTGTTTTAGTGCGTTGCATTGCGTTACTTTGTATTACATTATATTGTGTTGCGTAACATTACGTTGCTTTGTATTGCATTGTACTGTTATACATTGTATGGTATCATATCACATTGTATTAAATGTATGAGCAAAAGAGCTCTGCACGAAATTTGGGTCATCCTCCGCTTGAAAAGTATGCCATCCTATTCTGGCACCATCCTGTCTTCTCTCCTCATCTTCATTCGTTACTGGTAGTGGGTTGTGAGGTTACCAGTTGACAGGACAAATTAGCTGCGTTCTTGTCGAATTGCAACAGCATAAGGCTTTTTAGGGGGGTTGTTTTTAGCTATATTCGTCGAATATCGTAATGATTTTTTTTAATCATATGCCAAATATCACGGGGAGGGGACAGCTCAGTGGTCAGAGTACTCGCTTTCCCCCAGCCAAGGTTAAGCAGCATCGAGCGTGGTTACCTAGCGGGTGGGTGGCGGTTTGTACGCCTTGGCTTCAGTACAGTCTCCCAGTTCACCGATCTGCAAATGGGTGCCTGCCCTCTTTAGGGTCAGGGAAGGTAAAGCAGCGAGGGAGAGGAGATTGGGTGCCGCCCTCAATATGCTGGCCCCTGGAGAAGCTGAGGTCTCCGATACCTCTCTCCCCAGCCTCCATGTAGGTTATGGAACACCTTGTCCTTTACCTTTACTTTTTTTACCTTTTAGAATACACCGTTGATGAACGTGAGCGCTAGCCGAGGAACGAAGAGAAAGAAAGAAAGAAGAAGGAACCCTCGTAAATAAGGCAATTTCTGTTGAAGAAACCAGTTAGTTAGAAACATGTGATCTTTAACACAGCACTTTTTCAACTTTCGTTCCTGACAGTTCACAATACTATGAACAGCCAAAACAAAAGAAAAGAGAAGAATGTGTTCACAGATGACCAAGTAGAGTGCAGACAGCGAGGGGAGTGGGAAGGGACAGACAGGCTTGAGGAAGGAAGGAGTCAGTCAGCAGGAAGCGTGGCAGTGCAGCGCGCCACAGTCTGTATCATGATTATTATTTTAAGAAAAACATAACAAAACCTGCATTATATTGTATTGAGTAGGAGGCAGGGGTAAGGGTAAAGGTGTTAAATTGGCAGTTGGGGATTAGGAAGGGAGGAGAGGCAGGGGATGAATGGGGATTAGGTCTGCCTGTCTGCGCAGTGCACTGAGCATTGTTGCCATCCTGCTCGCCACAGGAGTGTGTGAATGGAGATTTCCATAAAGGAACAACAGCGTGGCAGGTGCCAAGCGTCCACAGGCGACCTGCCTTCCTCTGCTGCAGTACAGTGCAGTACAGTACAGTGTACAGTACAGTACAGTGCAGTACAGCACAGTGCAGTACAGTATACAGTACAGTGCAGTGTGCTGATGGATAGTGGAGGTTGACTGGTTCTGTAGGGTAATGTAAGTGGGATGGCCAGTGAAGGTTACACATAGTAGTAATTACGGAATCGGTGTTCAGTTATTTTTCTGTAAAAGTGGCCACGTATCTCAACTTCTGATGTAGACATAAGTCTCTTTTCTATTGTTCATTTTATCTATTTTCTGTAGGAGAAGTTCCTTTCGTTCTTATAAGCTGACATGGTATATATACGGTACAGGTGGCCAAGAGGAAAAGTGTATATCTACCATGACCTTGTCTGCTGAAGTAAACTTAGTATTCTACACGTAAACAACCTAAAAGTTTCCATGTTCTCCATAATCGCAATAAAACCGCTGATCAACACTCTGCTCTTCCATCCATCACCACCCTCCCTCTTCCTTTGAAGATGAAAGACAACACAATTACTCACACGCGGCGAAGACTAAAGCCATTGAAAGCATTTTCTCTCAGGACGCGAGAGGCACGATTGCAACAACCCTTCCCTTTGCCACCCAAGCACCAAGATCTGCCCCAAAGACAGACTGTGTTCATATTAGGCAAACATGTAGGGGTGCAGACTGGGTTGGGAGAGAGAGAGAGAGAGAGAGAAGCGACACAGGTTTTGAAGAAAGCATATAGGCAGGAAGCGGGGTAGTGAACAGCAGTCTTTTCATTGCACTCCCCCCAAAAAAGAAAGAAAGAACCAAACAAAAGTTTGAAAAGAGAGTGCTAGGAAAGGTACGTTAGGACCAAAGGTAGGGTAGGTGTGTGTGTGTGTGTGTGTGTGTGTGTGTGAAGCAGGGATATACAAGGTATGGAATGGCAGTGGATGAATAGGGGGTTTAGTTTGCCTTGCTACGCAGTCCTTAGGTTTTCCTTGTTGCAGTCTTGCTCCCTACATGTGTGTCATGTATTGGCAGAGGTTCAATCACTGTGCAGAGCCGAAAGAAGAGCAGAGGAGGGGAGCCCACTGCTTGTCCTGGGGGAGGAGAGCTCAAACCTTAACAAGTGCCGCACGCTCAACAACAGGTCCTAAGCGACTGTTCTATGTGGACTGGTATAATTATGCCAACAATGGAGCAACGCGGGTTCTGTGGAATACACATGTCAACCAGCAGTGCGTGCATTTTATTTCCTGTTCAAAGAATCTTGTCTGATGTAAAATGTATACTTCACAAAGACTTGTGCGCCATGGGGTGTGGTGGGTGGTTGGATGAGCCTGAAAAAAAGGCAAAACCTCACAAAATCAGCGACATTGTCTAAACGCTTGTCATGAATGAAGACGACCTAACTGAACAGGTCAAAGCAGGACAACATTGTGATGCAGGCCTTGGCCCTTAGGTCCTGACCGTATATCCCGTAACTGACGAGGGTTTGAACCTGGGCTAAGAACAAATAGTTTGTATGATGTGTAAGTTGCCAATGCAGCTGATTAACACTAGCACTTTCAAAATGTTCTTGCTGGTTCTAGCCGAAAGAGTAGAAAGTAGCTTTGCCATTGTTCCTGCAATGAACTTTTCAAATAACAGCGCTTCTGAATACACATTTATTAAAAAGAAAGATCTTTGATCAGCTTACCCCTCCGCGTCTGTCACATCTTATCCTGTCCATCAAACAATAAAGTCTGCACGTAATTATGTTTGTGGGGAACAAGCTAGTTAGTGAAATTATTTCCTTTTAAACAGCGACACTGGCCCAAGCCAAAGGCTTTTGATGAAGGCAAAGGGCCAAGGTCTACATTAAAATGTTGTTATGATTTGAAACGTTTTGATGAGATGGTCTTTATCATAACAACATGCACTCCTCCCCTATCTTCTTTTATTCCTTATAGCTCCTAGCGGAGCATAGGGCCTCAACAGCGTCCCTCCACCTTCTCCTGTCTCTGGCAAGGGTCTTGGCCTCTTCATGTCAGGCTGGAGTCTCTCAATAACTATAAAAATCCAATGAAGTTGGAGTGCGGCTACCCATAAATTATGGTCATGGAAAACAGGCATACTCGCAAACTTCTCATCAAGAGTGTATCCCATACTTACATTCTCATTGATTTGCTGATTGGACGAGTGAGGCAGAGTGCATGTTCTGGGTAATTCCCAGGGTGTAAAGCTGCAGAACATGCAAGAAGAAGAAGAAGAAACACAAAACAACAACAACAACAAAATAACTAATGAAAATAACAGCAACTTTAGCAACAACAAGTAGAACAGCATCATTTTAAACCTTGCTCTTTCCCACCCAAGACCTGACATATGAACAACAACATCAACAACAACAACAACAGCAACAACAACAGCAACAACCACAGCAACAACAACAACACCAACACTAACACCAACATCATTTTCAACCTTGCTCTTTCCCACCCAAGACCTGACATATGACAACAACAACAACAACAACAACAACAGCAACAACAACAGCAACAACCACAGCAACAACAACACCAACACTAACACCAGCATCCTTTTCAACCCCTTTCTCTTCACCACCCCAAAACCTGTAATCTGTCACCCCCCAAAAAAAAAACCGAACTGTTTTGGCAACAGAAATATGTTCAGTGCAGAAAGTAAGGCGGGAGTGGGAGTGGGAAGGGCTACTAGGATTGCAACAAAGATAGCAGACAGGCAGACAGACAAGACAGGCAGACAAGACAGGCAGACAGACAGGCAGACAAGACAGACAGGAAGACAGGCAGGCAGGCAGACAAGACAGACAGGAAGACAGGCAGACAGGCAGACAAGACAGGCAGACAAGACAGACAGGCAGACAAGACAGACAGACAGACAAGACAGACAGGCAGCGGCAGGCAGGCAGACAGACAGGCAAGACAAGACAGACAGGCAAGACAAGACAGACAGGCAGGCAGGCAGGCAGGCAGGCAGGCAGGCAAGACAAGACAGACAGGCAGACAGACAGGCAGGCAGACAAGACAGACAGACAGGCATACAAGACAGGCAGGCAGGCAGGCAGGCAGGCAGCAGGACAGACAGACAGACAGGCAGACAAGACAGGCAGACAGACAGGCAGGCAGACAGGTAGGAAGGCGGGATGGTGCGCAGCAAGTCTTTTATGACATTAACAGCTCTATACTTTAGAAAAAGACAGCTTGAGGAAAGGTGGGAGAGGATCAAAGGGGAGGGAGGTATTGTGTGCCAGGCAGGCGTGTTGGTTTTTTCCACCGGGGGAAGGAGAGTGGAGGAGGATAACCCAAAAAATGAGGGTGTCAGTTTCCTTTTGCTTTATGTATGCAGCGCACTTTTCCGTGATGGCAATCATGTGCTCTCCACAGGAGAGTATTTATCGGTGGAAACTCAGTGACTATAGACAGAGTGAAATGAATTTGAAGAACTCGATCAATCCGCACTGATTCAAGGAAAATATTAAAGAATGTAAGAAATAGTTAAGGGAAGGAAGAGTCTAATATGTTATATGGCGTTGCCACCCAATGGAATTAAAGACATTACTTATGTCATAGTGCCAGAGTTTATGAGCGATCTTTGTTGTATGCAGTGGCATACTTAATAAAGTCCACTCGGGTTCGGGGACACAGAGTATAGTATAGCGGCCAATAGTCACTGTAGACATGCAGTCACTTAGTGTTTCTTTGTTCAGGTGACTAGCAGTTTGAGCTTTTGAATCATCAATCTCCGCTCCACGAGGACATTCTCCATGATGGGAGGAGAGTCAAAGAGTGACAATGCAGCTGACCTGTCTTGTCCCTGTAAGTGCACTAAAACCAAACACAGTGTCGTCATATTTGCCTTTTGGGGATAATTCGGGTTTTTTTTAATGATACAAAGCCTTTACTTGGCCCTAACAACGTTTTTCACATAAATATTTTGTGCATATACTCGTTTGAGATTCTAAGTAATCGATGATTATATCTATCTATCTATCTATCTATCTATCTATCTATCTATCTATCTATCTATCTATCTATCTATCTATCTATCTATCTATCTATCTATCTATCTATCTATCTATCTATCTATCTATCTATCTATCTATCTATCTATTACATGTGTGTGTATGTATGTATGTATGTATAGTGGCTATGTCTCTGTACCAATTTATCAAAATTGCGGTGCTGTATTGCATTGTACTGTGCAGCATAGCATTGAGAAAACGATTACCCCTTAAACAGTTGGCTTATTCTCCCTTTAAACACCAGGTCATTATAACGTAAAACCATTTCTCATTTCCCACTTCCATTTCACCAAAGGTAGGGACCCAAACTGCTGAATGGTTAAGACAAGGGCAACGACTTCGTTGCTGTAGCATAGGTAGAGTCAGCTCATCTTTGTTGTTCGGTTCAAAACAGGCTTTTGTCTGGCTGGGCACTCTGCATACTAGGAACTTGAGATGGCCTCATAAGACACAACAGCATCATCTCTAAACTGTCACCCCTTCTATACCACACACAAAAGCATCATCTCTAAAAAACAACAACAAGCCACCCGTTCTATACCACACACAACTGCATCATCTCTAAAAAACAAGCCACCCCTTCTATACCCCACACACAACTGCATCATCTCTAAACTGCCACTCCTCCTATAGCACACACAACAGCATCATCTCTAAAAAAACAACAAGCCACCCGTTCTATACCACACACAACAGCATCATCTCTAAACTGTCACCCGTTCTATACCACACACAACAGCATCATCTCTAAACTGTCACCCGTTCTATACCACACACAACTGCATCATCTCTAAACTGTCACCCGTTCTATACCACACACAACTGCATCATCTCTAAACTGCCACCCTCCAGGGGAAAAAAACGACCGAGTTTTTTTCATGAACTAAGAAAACAGCATAATGTTAGATACACTGAAATACCACAAAAATTTCATACAATAATACCACACACAACTGCATCATCTCTAAACTGCCACCCTTCTATACCACACACAACTGCATCATCTCTAAACTGCCACCCCTTCTATACCATCACTTTCGTAGACATAATTCTGCTTATAACCCTTTACACCTTGAGAAAAGTTTGATAATATTGATCAAAGTGACTCTAACCCCTTGAAAACCAGAATGTTCATTTTTTCCTGCTAAGTTTGCAGCAGTGCTGTGAAATTGTGCTCAGCTGGTGCTTCTAACCAATCCTGATCGATCCATTAAAACTTTACAACAATGGTATAATATTTACAACAATGGTATACTATCATTAACATCAACCATCCTCTTTTTATGAAATACGAAAATTTACATCAGTTCATTTGCCTCCCCTTCCTCCCCCCCCCCCCCCCCCCCCCCCCCCCAAAAAAAAAAAAAAAAATTCCAGTTAATTGAAATCTTTTTCTCTCAAATAGCGCTATTTCCAAACCTTTCTGTTCGCCACCCAAGAACTAAGCTGTGTGAAAAAAGAAAGAATGTTTTGATACATGAAATATGACAGTGCAGAAAGAGTGGGAGTGAGAAGGGACATTATTGGGGGGAAAAAGGGGGGGGGGGGGGGCAATGCACAGCGGTCTTTTTACGACAGGAAATGATTTGAAAAGACATCGTGAGGGAAGGTGCGTCAGGGCTTCAAGTTTGGAGAGAGAGAGAGAGAGAGAGGAGGGGGGGGGGGGGCGATGACAAGGCTGGGAATGGGACGGATGAATGGAGGGTTAGTTTGCTTTGCTATGCAGTGCACATTTTTCTTTTCTTTTTTGCAATCTTTCTCGCTTCCAGCGTGTGTTGGTTGGAACAGACTTCAATGAATACAAAGAACAATATAGCAGGGAGGAGGGAAGGAGCGCGTCTAGAGCAGAGATGGACAACTTGACCTGTGTCCTTGTGCCAAGAGTTAAAAAAGAAATGGCTACCAGCAGTGATATGGAAATGATGGGTTGCACTTGGTCCGAAAATAATGGCAAAGATACCGGCCAATGAGAGATGCATTTAACATTTTTGTTTCCAGTTCAAGTGATTGAATTGAAAATTCTGATAGAAAAGAAAAGAAAACTGGGTTAAACTTTCTCTATCTGAAAAGTGGCTTAGATTGATGGAGGAGGAATAAATCAGAAGAA
>CM054139.1:42283740-42298740 GCA_028751875.1 Rapana venosa
AAGAAAGAAGAATGGAAAAAAAAGACGAATGTAAAGAGAAAGAACGTAAAGAAGAACGGGGAAAAGAAGAAGAAGAAGAAGGTGTAGAAGGAGAAGGGAACACTGTCTTTATCAAATAAATAACAGGCACGGGAGATTGAGATTGCTGGTGCTTCTTTTCATTCAGTATAGTCACCACATGCTTATACAAACACTGCGATAAACGGGTCACGTCTCCTTTCTTAGACTTCAAACTGTGCAGACGAAACCGAGCCAAAAAAACATGTTGCCCAGACACACTTAACTATTTTGCGTTTATTTCTGGTTGATCTACTGTGATGTTTTCTCTTGTGCAACAATACAGTTTCAGACATATCAAGTGTACGACACTGTGGTGGGTTATTTGCTCAAAGTGTGCATTCAAAAAATTAGGCGTTGGTCATAAAACTTGAATTGCGTGTGAGGATTAGCGAGGTGAATGATGCAATAATACAGAAAGACATTATGAGGGGAACACACACAAACACATTTCTCCACATGTACCTACCTACCTACCTACCTACCCACACACACACACACACACACACACATACACGCACACACACGCACACACACACACACACACACACACACAAACACGTATGCTTATATGAATACACACCATCTGAAATGCATTAGAAAGACCAAAAGACAGACTAGTGTCTAACATATCTTTCCTTTCACATTTGCTTCCTTCATATTTCAAAATGATATTATTTGCAGACGACAGAAACAAAAAGAATTTGGCCCCGGTGTGTCTGTGTGCGTGCATGCGTACGTGCGCTTAAGCTGCGTTTGGTCAAGCGTTTGCACGTGCGTACTAAGCATACGCGCGCGTTTTGGTGTTTTTAAAAAAAAAAACAGTTTTCAGAACAAGGTTTCGAGTTTGCCTTTTTTTTTTTTTTTACTACCCCACCCCCACCCCCCAATTTAACAAAGGAGAACAAAAGACAACATACACCTACTAACTTTTAACACTTTACATAAGACTGGATTGTTCACAAAGACAACCTCCCCAAACCCTATCCCTCATCCCTACCCCCCCCCCCCCCACACCCCTCCTCTTTTCATCCATCCATCCATCCATCCATCTTGAGAAGGGCCGTTCACCCTGAAAGTTGTTCCCCCTGCCCAGCCTGGCCCGCACTGTCTGTCACCGAGTGAACTTGATTGAAATCACTGCTGGAAAAGCCCAGCCCGGTTCAAAGGAATGCTTTGCCTTCCTGGCCTCATTAAACGGTCCTGCCTGTATGCTACCTTGCTTAGCTAGCCTGGCTGAATAATTAGGCCATCCGACACCAACGCCGCCACAATGTGCATGCCAGGGATGCGTTCAACAACTAAGTGGTTTTGTTGTTGGTTTGGTTTTTTTTTTAGAGATAAAAGTTTTGATGCTTGCTTGGTTTGTTCGTTTGTTTGATTGCTATGGTTTGGTTGGTTGGTTGGCTGGTTTGGTTTGGTTTGGTTTCTTTGGGTGGGTGGGTGTGTGGGTGGTTGGGGGAGAAGGAAAGGGGGTATTGGGTTTTTTTTCTTTTCGTTTTTGTGTTACTGTAAACGAGAGTTTGTTAGCTGCACGGCAACGAAACTTGTGTATGTGATGCAACAGTGGCTGCACACTTGCTGTTAAGCGGCAGTGGGTTTTTTTGTGTGTGAACGTCAATTGTGTTAAAAAATGCATACATAGAATGCCACGCCACGCCATGCCACGCCACGCCACGCCAAGTCAAGTCAAGTCAAGTCAAGTCATCATCATCTTCTTCTTCTTCTCCCATCATCGCCCCCATCATCATTATCATCACCATCATCATCGTCCGTCGTCGTCACATCATCATCGTCATTGTTATCGCCGCCGTCGTCATAATTACTATCATCGCCGTGGTCGTCGTCAACATCATCATCATCGTCGTCGTCATCATCATCATCATCATCATCATCATCATCATCAACATCATCATCATCATCATCTTCTTCTTCTTCTTCGCATTCTTCTTCTTCTTCGCATTCTTCTTCTTCTTCGCATTCTTCTTCTGCTCCTGCAGGTTCTTCTTTGATAGCTACTTAAGCAGTTATGGCGGGGGGGGGGGGGGGGGGGGGGGGAATCAAGCCAATCCACGCCACGCCACGCCACGCCACGCCAAGTCAAGTCAAATCAAAGTCATATCAAGTTATGTGACGTTAAGCTGCACCAAGTCACGTCGTGACAAGTCAACTCATGTGCAAGTCAAGGCAAGTCAAGGCAAGGCAAGGCAAGCAAGTCAAGTCAAGGCAAGCCCCATCAGGGGCATGCAGGGCAGCCCAGTGGTTAGAGCCTTGTGCTCGTGGCCTGACTGCCCGGGACTGAGCCACAAGGGAGGCGCCCGCTACAGGGGATTCTACCTGGGAGTTAACATCCGTATTGGCTCCACTCCCCCAACAGTCCTTCGGATGAGACTCTAAACCGAGGCTCCGTGGCGGAACATATTGCGCACACGTTAGAAACCCAGTCCGCCTTTTTTGGAAGAGCGGGCCATTTCGAGCTGGTAAGAACGATGACAAATAATTTTTAAAAACCTGAAACAATAATTACTAGAAAAAAACCTACCTGCACACAGGTGTCATGTTCAAACACCATCCCACCTTGGTCACATTGCGGCGACTTTATATGATGGGTAAAAACAGTCACATACGCCAATGACCGGCATTGGTGAACCTGGGAGCTCTACCCGAGCAACGAAAACACACACACACACACAGTCCAGCCAAGCCAGAAAAGCGGAGGCCAGCCTCTTGAAGTGTTTTCTTGTCCATTGTGCGCTGGTGACGGTCAGTCCACCCTTGTCCCTCTGGTCTCCCCCTTCCTCAACAGTTTCCTCATTCTGATTGCATACTTTCTTGAAAACTATCTATACAACAAAAGATTACAAAAGACCAAAAAAAGCGTCATTCTATGGTCGCACCCTGTAGCTTAAGACAGAGGGCTTGGTTCATTCGTGAGACATTCATATCAAGGGCAGGGTTGAGGTTTTCCAGGAATTAACATTGGTTCTCACTCTACTCCACTCCCCTAAAAGTCCTTCAGATGAAACTACGCACCGAGGAGATGATTGCGTGCAAAACACACGCAGAAGACCCCCCGTACATGATATTGAAAGTCAGCCATCTTCCCCTAGAAAGCTCAGTGTTTGGTGGTATGGATGATACTAACATACCCAGCATGCAATCTTCAGCCTGCAGAAGGATGGAGCCTGCCATGTTCCTTTGTCAGACATACTGCCTACAACAAGTTTCAGATCGACCTATGTGTTAATGACTGGATGCCCTGGAAGTTAACAAAGAAGTCAGCCAGTCATGATTATGGGATCAGCGTTTTTGGTTACTGCTTTCTTCTCTTTTGTATGTAGACGCTGTATCGTCCTATGTTGCTTAAAAATGTATCTGAAAGTGTCAACACACACACACACACACACACACACACACACACACACACGAGCGCGCTCATACACACGCACAACTCATTCATTCAATAAATCAATTGACAAATCGATCAGCCTGTGAATAGCTTGAATAAAGGCCCAAACTCACGAGTCAGATAAAGCAAAATTAACTGTATCCTTACTGAAATCGTATAACCACTACCACCACCACCCTGCCCCATGAAGCCCGAGTAGACTTCCTTTCTTCTTTCTTTTTTAAAATCCCTTTTTCTTTTTGCACATCACATCCGGTCACCCGTCTCTCCCGTCCTCCTTTTTAAACAAAATCAAATGGAGAAAAGCATATTTCATAATAGCAAAGCACTTCTGATTTCACGCATTGAATAAAGGACAAACAGTGACACAAAATCAGCGATATTATGCCCACAAGTATGTATACATGTTCAAATACCATGTCTTAGCTTTGTCACAGAATTGACAAGTAATCTGATGTAATCAAAAGCCAATCCCCATGCATCTTTTCAAGCAAGTGTGACAACATTGTATTTTTCCTGCCGCACAGTCAGTGACATTAAGCCTCTATTGTTTTTGTCCAGACGACAACAGTGATACAGTAAACACTGGGATGGGCACAGGATGTCCATTGCCGCAGTGACATTTCGTATGGCTGTCAGTTTGAAGTGTTTGTTTTCGTTTTGTCCATGGGGTTTTGTTTGTTTGTTTGTTTTGGTAATCTGGAGATGGTGAATTAAGCGCAATGGCTGGTGTCCTCAGCACAGCCTGATTTGGTTTGCCGCAAGGAATAGACTAGTTACTGTATCGTGTTATGAAATGTGTAGGGTTTTTTTTATAGGTCGGCAGTATTGGACTTTTTAGGGTAGAAGTATCCATTGAATTGAAACTGGATGTGACTGCTTCTGTGAGGTTGGGTGTTTCTTTTATTTAACAGGGTGACAGACATGTTATCAGTGTGTGTGGGTGTTTTATTGGTGGTCAGGGTTGGATATTTTTTTTAGGATAGACTTAACCATTGAATTAAAATTGATGTGACTGTCCATGTAAGATCTTTTTCTTTATCATTATTCAACAGGATGACAGACCTAATAAGTATGACCCTTCAGATCAAATCAAGAGCCAGTCATACAATATCAGCAGCTTCATAATTCAAAAGTTATAATAAACTTTTTTTTAAAGGTCCGTTTTGAAGGGTCTGTTTCGTTCTCTAAGAATTATTTTCTATGTGAAATGCATTCAAAACCTAACCAGTTTCTGCACATTTGGCGAAAACCAATGTCCATTTCGCGATGATGACAGTATTTGACCATAACACCAACACAGCAATATCATCATCTGGGAGTATGTTTGAAACTTTTGCAGGTATGACGTCACTTACAAAAAATCCTTGTTTTTTTGTGTGTTTTTTTTATAGGGCAAACATGTACGTAATTTTCCCTCTCCATGAAAAAATTAAAGCTTACAAACATGGGATTTACATAATTACCTGAGCAGTTGACATGTTTTTCAGTGGACAGGGGGAAGGAAATTAATGTACATATTGCTGTTTGACGTTACACACCAGTGTGACTATTGGAGGAATGACCATAAGCCAAAGATGTACCTGTCCAGCAAAAGTAATACGTCCAAATCTCGATCTCTGTGTTTTTTCCCCAGTATGTACTATTTCTTTCCTTTTCTCTCTGTCGTTCGTCTCTATTCGGTCTTCATTTCACCTCTTCTCTCCTTTATTCCCTTCTATTTTGTCTGTATATCGTTGGCCTCCTCCCTCCCCACGCTACCCGATTTCTCTCATCCATTTTTTTGTTTTTCTTCATCTGTCTGCCTCTATCTCTGTATGTCTGTTTGTCTGTGTGTCTCTCTTTCTCTTTCATTCCACAGAACTTTTCTTTGCTCCGTTCTCTCTCTCTCTCTCTCTCTCTCTCTCTCTCTCTCTCTCTCTCTCTCTCTCTCTCTCTCTCTCTCTCTCTCTCTGTCTCTCCTCGTCTCCTTCTCTCTGTCTCTTTGTGTGTGTCTGTCTCTGTCTGTCTATATGTCTCTGTGTCGCTCTCTCTTTTTCCTCTGTCTCTCTTGTCTGTCTGTTTCTACTTCTCTCCGTCTCCCCCCCCCCCTCTCTCTCTTCTCTCTGTCTCTGTCTGTCTGCCTGTCTGTCTGTCTCTGTCTCTGTCTCTCTGTACACTGCACTAAGTTGTGGCGGGCTAGCCAGAGGCAGGCAGGATGTACCGACAGTACAGGGAATTAAAGCAAGCAGAAAAAAACACCCACCTACAAAGAATGCCATGACTCGGTAGACATTTCAACACCTTGACTGACTGACTGACTGACTGACTGCAGTGAGGCCGTGAAAGGGGGTGCATGTGGGCTTAGGATGGGCAAGAAGTGCAAGTGTGTTGTATCGTAAAGTGCTTTTTGTCCTAAAGTGAACAAGCTCAACAGAGATGGGGAAAAAAACTAACTCCTTTTTAAGTCCTGTCTGTCTCTGTCTTTTTAAGTCTGAAAACTCCCTGAGAGGAGAGAAAGCCTTCCCCTTTTCCTTTACCAAGTGACAGACTGTAATGTCTTCAATGTCACGTCTGTTCACCGTTAGTGATATTGGACAGACTGTAAATGGCGAGACTAATAATTCAAAATCTGAATATTCTTGTTGTTTTTGTGAGTGTGAAAGTCGAGTAAAACAACACCATTTGTGTTTTTGTTCCGGGAAAGTTAAGGAGCACTTGTTTCACCATGGCAGTCTCAACCGAGTTTTTAAGTTATGTAATGTATTTTTAATTGTCATTATTTTGGGGTTATCTGTTTATGTGTGTTATTTTATATAAAAAAAAACTTATGTGCTAAGCTATTTAAAAAGATAATTTAAAGTTATTTTTTGATTGTTTTCCCAGTTGAAGGTCTTGATCCAGTTAACGACAAGAACTTCGTTAAATGACACCACACATGTGGGGGGATAGATGTGTGTATGTGTGTGTGTGTGTGTGTGTGTGTGTGTGTGTGTGTGTGTGTGTGTGTGTGTGTGTGTGAAATTGAGAGAGAGACAGAAAATTGTACGAATCAGAGAGAGAGAGAGTGTGTGTGTATGAGTGTGTGTGTGTATGAAACGGAGAGAAACAGAGACAGAGAGACAGTGAAAGAGAGTGTATAAGAGTGTGTGTGTGTGTGTGTGTGGAAGTAATCACGTCGTCACAGGGACCTGTCTGTCATCATGTAGCAATTGTTGCTGCATCAACTTGCGTTTGACTGCAGGCAGACAGGCAGGCAGGCTGACAGGCAGACAGACAGGCAGGCAGGCAGGCAGACAGGCAGGCAGGCAGGCAGACCACAGAAATGGACCAAAGTTCAGCTAAACAGCAGGCTGCAGGGATAAGCTAGTTACCCAGCCGCAGTATAGCAGCCTGTATAATGATAATTATTGTACAGGGCATAATTTCCTGGGGCTTCCCTCGCCCACACCTTCCTTTGTTTGTCCTTCGTTCTTTCATTCTGTCTGGAGTTTTCTCCTTCTTCACCCTCACTCCTTCTCTTTCGTTGTCTCTCTGGTTGCTATTTCTGTCTGTTTGTCTATATCTCTCGGGTTTTGTCTCCATTTCTGCGTTCTGGGTTTTTTCTGTCTGTTTCGTGTCTGTCTGTCTGTCTGTCTGTTTCTCTATATCTGTCTCTGTCTTGGCGTCTGTTTCCATTTCTACCCATCTGTCTGCCTCTGCCTCTGTGCCTTAATCTTTTTCTGTTTCACGTTTATTTTGTGTCTCTGTATCTGTCTGTCTCTGCATGTTTTGCTATGTGGGTCCGTCTGTATGCCTCTCTGTCTCTCTGTCTGTATGTTCATCTGTCTCTGTGTACCAGTGTCTCTCACTCTCAGACAAAATAAAACAGCCCTGATGATGTTGGTGGGTTTGTTTTTTTATAGATTGGGTTAGCTACACAGTAACCTTTCTTCAAAAGGCATAGAAGTCTTGCAGCTTAATCAAATTTTTCGCAAATCTGGAAGAAATGTGAACCACATGGGAGGTAATGTAAATACCGCATGGGAGGTAATCTAATTACCGCCCCGTCACATCAGCATCACACGTTCAGCCTCCTCCTTCTAAAAAACAACAACAACAAACAGTCGACAACCAGGCCAAACAAGCGCAACAAAGCAAAAGCAGACAAACTTGGAGGCAAGCAAAACAAAGAAGTTCAAACAAACAAAGACTCCAATAAATAAACAAATAAACACACCAACAACCAAACCAGTCATCTACACTAAAGCCGTTCAAATGACCAACCGCCTTGGCACAATGGTTAGCAGGTTGAGGTCTTCGTTGGACAGTCGTGGGTTCGAATCCTATGAGAGTCATAGTGTTTGTTTTTTGTTGACAAGTTTGTTTGTTTGTTTGCTTGCTTGTTTTTGTTGTTGTTTTGTTTGGAATCCGGTCGGCTCCTGCCTTGAACGGTTAGCAGGCTGAGACCCTGGTTTGAAAGTCGTGAGTTCGAATCCTATGAGAGTCATCGTGTTTTTGTTTTGTTTGGTGTTGTTTCTTCGTCAGGAAGCCGGTGGGCTCTTGCTTAGAGTGAGGTTGCTCGGGCTCATTGGGAAGACTGGGATTACACAGTAGTGATTCATGCACTTTGTGGATGTAATTTTGAGAGTGTTGCTCAAACTACTTGACCAATACTGCAGGTGTTTGTATCTGTCAGGGCTTGTTGACACAAGGGTGTGATTGTCATGATGAAGGAAGCGTAGAGCATAGTCCTGTCGAGTAGTCTCAAAGCTGATACACTTCCATAGATATCATATTTATTATCATCTTATTACCATTGGTTATCTAGGACTACAGGAACATTTCGTCTTGCCCTGGTGTCATGGTGACTTCAGTTTGGTGACTTCAGTTTTGATTTTCCATACACTTCTGTGCCTGTGGTGAGTTTGTGTCAAAGCATTCTGGGTCACTATCAAAGATGGCATCTCACTTAATCTAGCTCTGCGACTAAGCTAAGTCAACCAGTCCACCATCCCAACACAACCTCACGCAACCAAACTCAACCCAGCATAGTCAACACACACATCTACACATCTATCTATCTATCTATCTATCTATCTATCTATCTATCTATCTATCTATCTATCTATCTATCTATCTATCTATCTATCTATCTCTCTCTCTCTCTCTCTCTCTCTCTATATTCATCTTTAACCCCCACCCCCCAAAAAAATAATTCCCAAAGAAATATTAAAAGAGCAGAAGCAAATTTAATTTCGCCCAAAAAACACTTTCAAATCAAGTGACCAAAACCTGTCGCCCACAAAACATGATGTTTCAGAGTACATATTATTCCATACTTACCTACATCATAAATCAACACATGTACCCCCTATTATATACAGGTAGCCTACGCATTCATGGAATGTGGGCGAAGAAGGCGAGGGGGGCGCGTGAGAAGCAATACAAGCATCAGGATGTTTGCCCTGGGATCACGGTGATAACCCGCGCAAGGCGGAAAGGCATCCGTCCGATAAATAAATCAGCACCGATGGAGGGTCTGTCTGTCTGTCTATCTATCTATCTCTGCTTTCTCTCTGCTGTCTGTCTGTTTGTATGTCCACACCTATGTACCGATTTTGAAGTAGGACCAATGGGGGGGGGTGGGGGGTGGGGAGGCGTGGGGCAGTGGGGGGGGGGGGGGGAGGGTGTTGGGGGAGGAGGAAAGAAGACGAGGAAGAGGAGGAGGAGGAGGGAGAGATGGGGGAGAGAGAGAGGGAGAGGAGAGGAGAGAGAGAGAGAGAGAGAGAGAGAGAGAGAGAGAAGAGAGAGAGAGAGAGAGAGAGAGAGAGAGAGAGAGAGAGAGAGAGAGAGAGAGAGAGAGAAGTGAGAGAGAACGAATGAACGAGATTGAACGAATTTTATTTGACAAGAGCTACAAGCCCATCAGTCAAAGGAAGTTAATTATAAACGTCATATTAACATAGGAATGGATATGAAAAGGACAAGAGTAATAACCCAAAGTCAAAAAAAAACCAACCGATATTTCAGTTAGAGAGAGAGAAAGACAGACAGACAGACTGACTGACTGACTGATTGACTGACTGACTGACAGACAGAGACAGACACAAAGAGAGACAGAGAGACAGAGACAGCGAAAGAAACATATAGAGACAGAAAGAAAGAGAGAGAGAAGAAAGAGGAAGGAAGAGAGTGGAAAAAAGGAAAGAAGAAGAAGAGAGAGGAGGAAGAAGAAGAGAGAGAGAGAGAGAGAGAGAGAGAGAGAGAGAGATGAGAGAGAGAGAGAGAGAGAGGAGAGAGAGAGAGCAGAAAACAGACGAAGACAGACAGACAGACAGACAGAGAGAAGAGACAGAAGCAGACAGCCAACGACAGAAGCAGAAGACAGAAACAGACAGAGAAAACATATTTTGTACCTATTCTTATTAAGCCTACCTTTCTGTTGATGAGGTTCATGCTATCAACAAATGAGTATCAATTCTTTGGTGACATTGTGTTCACACACACACACACACACACATCACAAAGTTAATGTTAGATCAGTCCAGGTGTGCCATTATCATAATCTGTTTAAATAATGCGACACAGGCCTTCGTGGCCCATATAGATTTATAAATACTATGAAGAAGAGAGAGAGAGGGGAGAGAGAGGAGAGAGAGAGAGAGAGAGAGAGAGAGAGAGAGAGAGGAGAGAGAGGAGGAGAGAGAGGTGAGAGAGAGAGGGAGGAGAGATCGTATGTATGTATATTGTATGATAGGTAGTGTATGTATGTATGTATGGTAGTAGGTAGGAGGTAGGTAAGAAGAAAGGGGAGAGAAGAAGGAGACAGGAAGACTTGAGATATGAGAGGAAGAATCGAGTAGAAGTAGCAATGAGTATGTTGGCAGAGTATATTTCTCATTTAGAGACGAGAGATATTGTGACGACTACGTATTGATTCGTAGTACTTCTTGTTATCATGAAGCAATGTATCACTAGTCATTCATTTCCCTAGACGTCAGAATCAAACTGGAGAAACTTAAGAAGTCTATTCTGATTATTTGAGTTGCACATGATTCTTCTTGCATCTTTTCAACACTTTCCTGCACTATTCCATACATTCTATCTCATGACATATCTATCGATCTAAAGCACTATCATCAACAATTTCATTAACGAAATTGATCTCTCATGTTCTTACACTTTTTTCTGCACATCTGCCTTAACTTCTCTACTAGGATCTTGTCAATGCACTTTAATCTTGCACTTTTTCACAGTTTTCACATCTATTCTAGATTACTTCCTCAGCATTACTTCCTACATTCTTCCTGCATTTTCTTCTGCACTTCTTCTACCTTCTTCTTCTCACTTCTCTCCTGCACATTCTTCTGCACTTTTCCTCACTTCTTCTCCTAGCACTTACTTCCTAGCACTTCTTCATGCATTCTTCACACTATTCTTCCTGCATTTATCTGATTCTCCTACACTTCTGTCCTAGCACTTCTTCCTGCACTTCTCCTGACATCTTCTTCTAATACTCACTACACTTCATTTTCTGACAAGTATCTTCCTAGCACTTCTTCTGTCACATGCAGCTTCTTCCTAGACTTCTTCAGCACTTTCTCCTCATCGATTCTTCCTGCACTTCTTCCTGACATTCTTCCTGACACTTTACATTCCTGACACTTCTTCTGAACTTCTTCTTCTGCACTTTTCCTACACTTCTTCCTGCACTTCTTTCCTACACTTTTCTTCCTGCACTTCTTCCCTGCACTTCTTCCTACACTTCTTCTTCCTGCACTTCTCCTCACTTCTTCCTCACTTCTTCTACACTTCTTCTTCCTGCATTCTTCTTCCTGCACTTTCTCCTACACTTTTCTTCCTACACTTCTTCTTCTGCACTTCTTCCTGCACTTCTTCCTATTCTTCACTCTTCTTCCTACACTTCTTCTTCCTGCACTTTCTCCCTACACTTCTTCCTAGCACTTCTTTCTTCCTGCACTTCTTCCTACACTTCTTCTTCCTCACTTCTTCCTCACTTCTTTTCCTGCATTTTTCTCCTCTTCACTTCTTCCTACACTTCTTCTTCCTGCACTTCTTCCATCTCTCCCTGCACTTCTTCCTACACTTCTTCTTCCTGCACTTCTTCTACCTTCTTCTTCCTGCACTTCTTCCTGCACTTCTTCCTACACTTCTCTTCTTCTCTGCCAACTTCTTCCTGCACTTCTTCCTACACTCTCTCTTCCTGCACTTTTCTTCCTGCACTTCTCTCACTTCTCTACACTTCTTCCTCACTTCTTCTCTGCCTTCTTCCTGCACTTCTTTCCTACACTTCTTCCTACACTTCTTCTCCTGCACTCCTCATTCTTCCTACACTTCTTCTCCTGCTTCTTCCACATTCTTTCTTCCTGCACTTCTTCACTTCTTCCTGCACTTCTCCATCCTACACTTCTTCTCATTCTTTCCTGCACTTCTTCCTGCACTTCTTCTCCTCTGCACTCTTCCTGCACTTCTTCCTCCACTTCTTCTCACTTCTTCCTGCATTCTTCCTGCACCTTTTCTTCCTGCACTTCTTCTCATTCTCCCTCACACTTCTTCCTCACTTCTCCTGCACTTCTCTCACTCTTCCTCCACTTTTCTCTCACTTCTTCTTCTGCACTTCTCCTACACTTTTCTTCCTACACTTCTTCCTGCACTTTCTTCTTCCTAGCATTCTCCTCACTTCTTCCTACATTCTTCTTCCTGCACTTCTTCCTGCACTTCTTCCTACACTTCTTCTTCCTGCACTTCTTCCTCACTTCTTCCTACACTTCTCCTTTTCACATCTTCTTCTCTACACTTCTTCTTCCTGACACTTCTTCCTGCATCTCCTACATTCTTCCTACCTTCTTCTTCCTGCACTTTCTTCTTCCTCACTTCTTCTGCACTTCTTCCTCACTTCTTCTCTTCCTCCTCTTTACACTTCTTCTTCCTGCACTTCTTCCTAGCACTCTTCCTCACTTCTTCCTACACTTTCTTCCTCCCCACTCTTCCTGCACTTCTTCCTGACTTCTTTCCTCACTTCTTCCATACTTCTTTCCTCTTCTTCTACTCTTCTTCCTCACTTCTTCCTGCACTTTCTTCCTGCACTCTTCTCCTCCTTCCTGCACTTCTTCCTGCACTTCTTCCTGCACTCTTCCTGATTCTCTTCCTACACTTCTTCTTCCTGCACTTCTTCCTACACTTCTTCTTCCTGCACTTCTTGTCCTACACTTCTTCTTCCTCACTTTTCTTCCTACACTTCTTCTTCCTGCACTTTTTCTTCCTACACTTCTTCCTACACTTCTTCTTCCTACACTTCTTCCTGCACTTCTTCCTGACTTCTTTTAGATACTACGATAACAAACACACTCTATTCTTAGAAATCTATTTTACAAGAGTCTGTTAACAGGATATGTGGCTAAGTGTACCCACAAATAATTATCTAGTCCTTCAGGCGAGACTGCTGTAAACCATAGTTGCGTCTGCGAACGCACGCAGGACATCTTGCGCAGTCATGTTAATAATCCGTTCCGCCTTTATTTATTTATTTTTAATTCTTTCTTTTATTTCGAGGATAACGGAATAAGCACTCACGTGCTTTTTTCATCCAGTCCCCGTGTGTATGCAGTTTTGTAAATTTTGTCATCCGTTCCCCTCGGCACACAATGGCCTACTCTTCCGAAAAGCGGAACGGGTTTTAACGTGTGTGCAAGATGTTCTGCGTGCGTTCGCACATGCGACCTCGGTTTACAGTCTCATCCGAAAGACTTTTGGGGGTAGTGGAGTCTGCACTGATGTTAACTCCAAGGAAAAATCCTCTCGAACGAGCATCGAACCCGGGTCAGCAGATCACGAATACATCACTGTAACCACTAAGGCTATCCCGTCCCTCATTCGGAAGAGTAGGTCATTGCGTAGTAGCACCGATAGGGACGGATGACAACGTTTTCAAAACACACGCACACTAGTGTGTTGATAATGAGTCAATGGTAGCATACGCAAAAATATCACTATTTGGCGGACCTTGGGGCTTTAGCAGAAGAATGAAAATAACAAAACAGAACAGAAGCAAAATACCAAAAACCTTAAGCTTAACGTCTTCAGGGTAAAAACATGATTTTAACAAAATTGAACATACAAAAGCAGGGGGGGGAGGGGGGGGGGGATAGCCTAGTGGTCAGAACATTGTGTTCGCAATCTGATGACCCGGGTTCGATTCCCGTTCAAAGGGATATTTTCCTCTGGAGTTAACATCAGTGCAGACTCCACGCTCCCCAAAAGTCCTTCGGATGAGACTGTAAACCGAGGCCCCGTGTGCAAACCCACGCAGAACATCTTGCGGACACGTTACATCCTGTTCCGGTTTTCGAAGAGTAGGCCATTGTGTGTCGGTGGGAACAGATGACAGAATTCACAAATCCGCATACACATGGGGACTGGATGTAAAAAAAAAAAGCATATAGGTGCTTATTCCATTATCCTCGATATAAAAAAATAAATATTTTTTTAAGCCCATATTTGTAAATGTTGTTACAGGAAGGGGTGGTGATTGGGGTAATGATTTTGTTGGTAATGCTGGTGTGGTAGTGGTAGAATGGTGGTGGTGGTTGTGGTGGTGGTGGTGGTAGTGTGTGTTTATGTGTGTGTATGTATGTGAGTGTGCCGTGTGTGTATGTGTGTGTTGTGTTGTGTGTGTTTGTGTGTGCGTGTGTGTGTGTGTGTGCTGTGGGTGTTGTGTGTGTGTGTGTGTGTGTGTGTGTGGTGCCGTGTGTGTGTAACATGCGTGTTGGTCAATGTATTGGTATTAATCAAGCAATGTAAGATACTAAACACTTCAATAATTCATAGGCACTGCATTGGAACTTTTGGGGGAAAAAATTGATATAATGATAACCGTCTGAAACTTTTTAAAATACCATTTCGATATAAAGTTATCTTGCTGTTGAGCAACAACGGTCGCATACGCAAAATGTCACCATTGCTGAACCAGGAAAGTCTAGACGAGTTGTAAAAAAGACATACAGTTAACCCCCCCCCCCCCCTCACACACACACAACACACCCCCCCCCCCCCCCCCACACACACACACATTGTGTACACCAAAAGCTTAGACCATTTTCAAAATTTAAAAATAATGCGAACCGGTACACCGTGGTGTTCTGTTCTAATAAACAAAGTACATGGTAATTATAGATCTATCGGAAAGTTTTTAGGTGTCAAAAACTGAGAGGTCTTTGATGTGTGCCGGCTCACACACACACGCACACACACACACACACACACACCTCGTGAAGATTTGCAAAGAATGAAAAATATTGCTGTGCTGCTGTATCGTCAGCTATTTCCGGGCTTATCACATTCACGCACGCACATAGTTTGCATTCACAAGACACCTAGATAGATATAGGACCAAGATAAAACAAAATATGCGGGATTCTTTTATGTCTTTGTTTTGTTCTGTCTTGTCTTGTCTTGTCTTGTCTCTTTTTTTCTCTGTGTGTGTGTGTGTGTGTGTGTGTGTGTGTGTGTGTGTGTTTGTCCGTGTCTTTGTGTCTGTGTGTCAGTATGTCTCT
>CM054139.1:42301240-42308740 GCA_028751875.1 Rapana venosa
CACACACACACACACACACACGCACGCATGCACGCACACACGCACACACACATAAGCACACACACGTATATGTACATGCACACATACACACACAGATGAGAGAGAGACAGACAGACAGACAGACACACACACATTCCTTTTCAGGACAAAGTAACTCAATGTAATGGCCTTGCACAGAATGTAAATCTTGAAAAAAGAGAAGAAGAAAAAGGAAAAAAGTAGTAGCAGAGAAGTGGTCACTGGAGAGAGAGAGAGAGAGAGAGAGAGAGAGAGAGAGAGAGAGAGAGAGAGAGAGAGGGGGGGGGGGGGGGGGGGGAGGAAGGCATTTCCTGTTCTTTCACTCTGACGGCATTATGACACAATCGACACCACTGCCATTTTTTTCTTCTAATCTATTTGACTTGCCCTTTCCAATTGTTACTTTTGTGTGTGTGTGTGTGTGTGTGTGTTGTGTGTGTGTGTGTGTGTGTGTGTGTTGTGTGTGTGTGTGTGTGTAGAGTTGTATTGGTAAAAGCTTAAGAATTATAATATTATATGGAATGTGGTGGACACACTTTCGAATGTATACTTACTTTCTGTATGTTGTAGATTTTGTGCATGGGTTTCATTATTTGAATGTGTGTGTGTGTGTGTGTGTGTGTGTGTGTGTGTGTGTGTGTGTGTGTGTGTGTGTGTGTGTGTGGTGTGGCAAAGGTAATGACAGCATTGGTGAAAGCATGAGAATAACAACCTGTGGTGTGTGGTGGACTTAATTTTAAATGTACACTTAACTTGTCCTTGCCCTGTACATGGTGATTGTCAGGTCACATGTGCCTTATTGCCTGAAGGTATTTGTGTGTGTGTGTATGTGTGTGTGTGTGTGTGTGTGTGTGTGTGTGTGTGTTAGACAGTGATTTAGAGAGGTGTGCATGTACTGTATATGGAAGGCTATACATATGTATATAGTCAGGTGCATATTCAGACCGAAATACTCACATTCATTCTTGCAAGCATACCCACTTACACACACACACACAGTATGTGCGCATGCATGGATACACGCACGCATGTGCAAATCCACACACATACACACTGCTTAATAAAAAAGACACAGGAAGTTTAATTCACCAGACAGTTCATACATAACTCAAAGAATGATCCAAGGGTATTGTTCAGGGAAAGTAGTTTGAGTACAAAGGGATGGGGCAGGATGGTACTGAAGGTGAGGACAAGTCAATAAAGAGTATGCCAACAAAGGAGCCAGGTTTTCCCACAGGAGAGCAGGTATTGTGGCACAGTGAACTACTATAGTAGCATCACTTGTGCTCCTGTTTGCTTTATATGCAAATTGGGAGAGAGTCCTGGTAGGAGGAAGAGCACAGAAAAATGACGTTTTAGAATACTGCGTTCAAAGCAGACAATAGCTGTTAGAGTGACAGCAACATACAGTCTGTAATAATTCAGAGACCTACTGGTAGTTATTTTTTGGGGCATAGGACACATGATGGACTTCCTCCAGAGGCTGGGTGCTCAGCTTGTTGTCAGACAGAACAGAGCACTCACACTATGATACAACTGCTCAGCCCCGCCTTCCACAGTGGTCTGCCAACACCTTCACGCCTTTCTTCACATGCCATCTGTCAGACTTTCGTTTCACTCTTTTTAAGCATCTATAGTAAAGTTATCAGTATCTAGATTACCATCACAGACTTGAGTTTTTGCAGGTTAGACATAACGTACTTAGGCTGATGTCCAAGATCCTCGTGCCCAAAGCGGCAATAGAATGAATCAAGTTCATCTGAGATGATCTGTTATTCCCTGTTGTCTTTTATAGAGCAGAATGTTTTCACTTGTTGGCTCTGTATTAATGTCTTCACCCCATCGCCCTACCACCCCTACATGTGTCTGCCATATTACCCATTTGATACTATTGTTCAACTTCCTGTTTTTATGGCTTTTCACCCTCCTCAATTCGTAAAAAAATAAATCTCCACTGTTTTGTAGGCCAGTCTGTTGCTGCTTTAAAACGCTATTTTCTTTTTATTACAAAATTACTTTAATGATTGTGTTACTCGGGGTGTGTTTTGGGGGAATATCTTCGCGGTTTTTATTTCTTTTTAGGAACAAAAAAGTCTTCACTAGTTAAAAGGTAAGCAAGTACAGTATCAGTGACTTCATCCATAGTGTCTCTCACCTCAAGCAACACACCCAAGTCTGTACACTCAAAGCAGCCTAGCAATTCTTCCAAACAATCTGTTGTCCAGTTTTCGCTCCCTCTTCTCCAGAATGGTTCGTTTACACTTTTGGCTTGAGTGTGGGCATGAGACAGATTGCATTGTGATCTGATGTGCCGCGGAACGGAAGAACAGTAGATTTGTATGTGTATAAAAGGTATCTGAAACATTCCTCAGCAGTTATGTGTAAAGCAAGGTTGGGCAGAACAGAGCTATTCGTGATATAACAGAGGAAACGAGCGTTGACTTCACGTGAATGCACATGTCTTTGTTTAAACACACGCAACATTGACTTCATGTGAATGCACATGTCTTTGTTTAAACACACGCAGCATTGACTTCATGTGAATGCACATGTCTTTGTTTAAACACACGCAACATTGACTTCATGTGAATGCACATGTCTTTGTTTAAACACACACAGCGTTGACTTCATGTGAATGCATATGTCTTCCTTTAAAACACACACACACACACATACACCTCTCTCTCTCTCTCTCTCTCTCTCTCTCTCTCTCTCTCTCTCCCTCTCTCTCTTCCCTCTCTCCTTCACTCCTTCTTTCTTCAACCCAAGGACAACTGTAATTCTGTACTTCAAGGCACATAAAGGCCAAACTTTCAACAGTAGCAATTTATGCACATGGGGCAACAAGTAAGGGTTGGGTGTTAGCCCACCTAAAGTGGTCCTAGGAAGACATTGGCACGCATATTACCCACGCAAGAGCAAGAGCATAAAAAAACATCCCCCACCCACACACACACACACGCGCACAAAGGCACACACGCAAGCATATGTGCCTGCTAAAATAAAAACCGACAACACAACCCTATCTCACAGCCACCCATATATTTCCCTAAAACCGTTCCTTTCTCATCCGCCGTACTATTTTCTCCTTAGAAAAGAAAAGAAAAAGATCCGGGGTATCTCCTTTCATGTTTTCCCCCTACACGCTATTGCTTCCTAGTCCTGTCCTGATGATTGATAAGTATGCAGGGGTGGGGTTGAGGGCGTGGATGTACAGAAGGAATGTGCAAAATAAGGTTCCAGGGAACAGGTCTGTTTGGAGTTCCACAAAGAAGCCCACCATTGACTTCTTGTGAGATACATTTCTCCATGTTCAAACTGTTACTTTTCTTTTCCTGTTTTTTTCTTTCTTTCTTCCTTTTTTCCTTTTTTCTTTCTTTCTTTCTGTCTTTCCCTCTTTCCTTCTTTCTTTCTTTCATTTTTTCTCTTTCCCTTTTAAACCCAAGGACAGTTGTAACTTTGTATCTCAAAGCACTGATACGTATAAAGCCAGGTATTGGATTCAGTATCGTAATTTATGCACATTTGAAAACAAGGGAGCTCCGAGCCTTTGCTCTCTTATATCAGCCTTAGAAGCATACATACATGCAACAACACACACACACACACCACACACACACACACACACACACACACACACAACACACACACACACACACACATATACACAAACACACACAAACACCGGCAGCCTGACCCCCCCTCCCCCATCCACCCACCCACACACACACACAGGCAGGGGCACACAGGTGTGAGTGTGTGTGTTTTACAGTGTATTGTTGTTGTTTTTTTCTTATTGAGTCTATTATATTGTTATGGGGAATAATGTAGTTAGATACAATTGATGAAGTTGGTTGTTCCTAGATATATGACTTAATGAAAAAAAAAATTGCATTGCTTATTCAATGTACCATCTGGAAATAAAGATTTGACTTCGACTTTGACCAACAAGTACGCACACACGCACGCACGCACGCACACACACACACACACACACACACACACAACACACACACACACACACACACAACACACACACACACACACACACACACACACACACACACATACACACACACACACATACACACACACATGCTAAAAAAACAATCCCCCCCAAAATCATTCCACCCATTCGGTGTTTTTTTTCATCTCCTTTATCTCTCCTTTGAAAACAAACTAGGGACTGTGTGTTTTTCTTTCACGCTGTACTCCACAAGCTATTGCTTTATTGTCCAGATCATTTATGATCATGTAGGGTGGGGTTGAGGCTGTTGATGTACAGAATTGATGTGCAGAGCATTGCTCTGAGAACAGATCTGTTCTGAATTTTAAAAAAAACAGGACCCAGCGTTGACTGTGTATGATATACATCTGTTCTAGTTCAAACAGGCTTTTGCTTGCTTTTTCTTCCTTAGTTTCTTTTTCTGTCTTTTCTTAAACTCAATGACAGTTGCGACTTTTTATCTCAAAGTACTGATACTGTATAAAGTAAGGTCTTGGATTCAGCAGGGTATCTTATGCACATTGTGGAGACAAGCAAATTTTGAGTGTTTTCGCTTATAATCATGTCAGCCCGTGCAAGGGTGTGCAAACACACACAAACACAGACACACACACACACACACACACACAGACACACACACAGACACTCCACACACACACACACACACACACACACACACACACACACACACACACACACACACACACACACACACACACACACACTCACGAAACCACACCAACGTTCATCCCTAAAATACATCTCTAAATTCTGCTCTATCTCATCTGCCATATTTTTGTTTTGAAAAAGAAACATGGAACTCTTTCTTTCTTTTCATGCTTGACTCCCCAAGCTATTGCTCCATAGACCTGATGATGATGAGTATGCAGGGGATTCGGGGTTGGGGATGGGGATGGGGGGGGGGGGGGAGGGGGGGAGGGCGTTGATGTAAACAAAGAATGTGAAAAGCACCAGCTGCCATGGCGCAGTGGTTAAATCCTTGGATTTCGGACTGGAGGGTCGCGGTTCGATTCCCATAAGTCAAGGATTTTTTTGGACTCCGGCCGGCTCCTACCCAGAGTGAGTGTGCTGTGGGCTCAGTGGGAAGACTGGGACCACACAGTCAAGCTTCATCCACTTAACGGATGCGAATTTGAGGGAGTTGCTCAAATTACCTGCCAACACTGCAGGTGTCTGTAGCTCTTGGGCCAGTTTGACGCCGGGATATATTATGATAGTAAGCGTAGAGTCAAGTAGTCAAGTCAAGTAGTCTCAAAGCATATGTACTTCCACAGAAGCATCATTATGTCATCCTCGTTGTCATTGATCATCATGTAATAAAATAAAATAAAAAAGCCTCTGTTTCGGTGGTCCCATTTGCTCTGGTCTCATGTTGACCTCAGATTCGGTTTTCCCCTACACTTCTGTGCCTGTGGTGATTTGTGTCAAAGCCTTTGGGGTTGGAGGTTTACGGGAACGGTCGTTGGAGGGACGTTGTGGTGGCTGCCACCTCGGGTGGGCAACTCACTCAGTCTGGCTCCATGACTGAGCTAATACTGTCGTTAGTAGGGGGCTTAGTAGGTGATGTCCTACGTATGTTAGCTCAGAACATGCACCACTGAACACCACCAAAGTGACCCAGCAGCAGTGCAGGGCCCCTCTGGCTGGTGGCCCCAAGTCGGCCTGATATTGATGGGCTCCCCAGTGGACTTCCGAGCCTGGGGAAGAGACACAACGAATCTGGGTAAGGCTGTGGCGGGGAGATTGGAATGAGCGGGGTGGGAGCAGCAGGGCGGGGGGGGGGGGGGGGGTTCACAGAAGATGAGGCAGCAAAAAAAAAGAAAAGAGTAAAGCAACAGTTCGTGAAACAGATCTCTTTGTAGGTAGGTAGGTAGGTCCACAAGAGAAGTGAGCACTGACGTGTGTGGGATATACATCTGCTTTTATTGAAGCAGTGTTTCTTTTTCTTTACCTTCTCTTTTGTTTCCTTCCTACTTTTGTTTTCTTTGTTTGTTTGTTTTTAGCCCAAGGGCAGTTGTAACTGTATATTTCAAGACATATGGAGGCTAGATTTTTGGAGTGCAGCAATTTCTGCACAGTTGGAAACACCTGAGCCATTCAGTGTTTGCACTCTTATATGAATGGCCCCAGAAAGATACCTGCAGGTGCATTACCCACGCAAGAGTGCACACACACACACACACACACACACACACACACACACACACACACACAACACACACACACACACACACACACACACACACACACACACACACACACACACACACACACGCACGCACACACACACGCACGCACGCACACACGCACACAAACACATCTGCTAAAAAAGCACACCCCACCCCACACATCCCTAAAACCAAGACCTCCAACAGTCATCTCTATAATTATTATCTCTCCCAAGTCGTACCCTCCTCACCTCCCCTACTTCTCCTGTAAAATAAAAACAAACCACGGTTTTCTTCCCTAGGTCTCGCTTTATCCCACAGAGTTGCTTCAAAGTCCTGATGATTGCTGAGTATGAATGGCCCCAGAAAGATACCTGCAGGTGCATTACCCACGCAAGAGTGCACACAAACACACACACACACACACACACACACACACACACACACACACACACACACACACACACACACACACACACACACACACACACACATATACAGTTACAACTGCCCTTGGGCTAAAAACAAACAAACAAAGAAAACAAAAGTAGGAAGGAAACAAAAGAGGTAGGGTTGAGGGCGTGGGTGTAACACACACACACACACACACACACACAAGCAAACAACAACAGATTACACAAAGCAACGTTCTGCTGAAAACAGACCTTTTGGAAGTTCCACAAGAAAACTGAGCATAGACTTCTTGTGGTACACATCTGTCCCAATTCAAACAGGTTTTTTTCTTTTTTCCCTATCTTTTTCCTTTCTCTCTTAAACCCAAGGACAGCTGTAACTTTGTATCTCAAAACACTGATACCTACCTATAAAGTCAGGTCTTGGATTCAGTATCGTAATTTATGCACATTTGAAAACAAGTCAGCTCTGAGTGTTTGCTCTTTTACATCATCAGCCTTCAGAGCATTCATGCACCACACACACACACACACACACACGTTCCACTTATAGTGAAAAGACATTAAATCCAAAAAAAGGAAAAAAAGAAGAACACACACACACACACACACACACACGTATACATGCTTGCTCCAAACAGCTGGTTTTATTTTCAAACTCATAGAACTTATTCCCATATTTTCCTGAAAACCGTTTTTTTTTTTTTTTTTATTAGCCATATTTCTCCTTCAGAAACAAACTATTGAACGTGGGTTTTTTTCCCTAGATGCTTGAAGGCCACCAACTATTGGCTCCTAGTCCTGATGGCTGATCAGTATGTAGGGGGGGGGGTGGGGGTAGGGTTGAGGGCTGGATGGACAGAAAGAAAGTGCA
>CM054139.1:42313740-42318740 GCA_028751875.1 Rapana venosa
AAGCGCCGCAGGGGGCTGATTCAACACCATCTTTGTTTGTTCTCGCCTCCCCACCACTGACTTCGTCTACCTCCAGTGCTCCCCCCCTGACACCCATCTCAAGCACTAAATTATCTCCCTTCGCATTAACCTAGCTCGCTTGTGACTCGTCGGTACCGTCTTTCTTTTTTTTTTTTTTTTTCTTTTCTTTTCTTTTTTCTTTTCTTTTTCTTTCTTTCTTTTTTGGGGGGTAGGTCCTTTACTCCCTTCATATATTTCTTTCACAGAGAAGAGAGAGAGAGAGAGAGAGAGAGAGAGAGAGAGAGAGAGAGAGAGAGAGAGAGAGAGAGAGAGAGAGAGAGAGAGAGAGAGAGAGAGAGAGAGAGAATGATTTATTGTGTTACGGCTTTTCGCCCATTCATGATGTGATACAAAGGGAGCAAGACGGCACACAATCCAAACATTTCAGAAAACAGTTATTATGATGAAACAGCATAACACAATGAGAGAGAGACAGATAGACAGATAGAGACACAGAGACAGACAGACAGAGACAGACAGAGAAGGACACAGAGAGAAACACAGAGAGACAAAGAAACAAAGAGACAGACAGACAGATAGAGACACAGAGACAGACAGACAGACAGAGACGGACAGAGAGAGACACACACACAGAGACAAAGAAACAAAGAGACAGACAGACAGAGAGGCATAGACAGAGAGAGAGAGAGAGAGAGAGAGAGAGGAGAGAGAAGAGAGAGAGAGAGGAGAGAGAGAGAGAGAGAGAGAGGAGAGAAAATACGAATATGACTGATATAATTATTGTGGTTATGCTTTTAGACTATTCACAAATGGACAGAGGGGAGAGGGATGTACACAATCCTGGCATTTTGAAAATAATAATAAAACACCAGGAGAGACAGACAGACAGGAAGACAGACAGGAAGACAGACAGGAAGACAGACACAGACAAACAGACAGACATACAGAGAAGAAGAAGAAGAAGATGGTATGAAAGATCAGGAGAAGGTTGTTTAAGAGGGAGTAAAAGAGGGAGAGAACCATCAGACCGCTTACATATAGGTTTAAGCTTCATACAAGAATCAATCGTAAGTTTCATATCAGACTAATTTACAGGATGTGCTCTCTCTCTGTGCCTGGAAACTCGTGTGCAAGGCTGCCTGTCTGTCTGCCTGTCTGTCTGTCTGTCTGTCCGACCGTCTGTCTGCCTGCCTGCCTGTCTGTCTGTCTGTCCGTCTGTCTGTCCGTCTGTCTGTCCGTCCGTCTGTCTGTCAGTTTTGATGACTTCTATGATGCAGTGGAAAGGTAGGTACAAAGAAAGTGTGCTCTGCAGCACTAAACACAGCATTGATGTAAACAGACAACCAATGATCAGTGTTGCATGCAGCACAGAAACATGGCGTCCACCTGATTGTTGGAACATCAACGGTACTTGTTTAGTTGTTGTTGTTGTTGTTGTTGTTGTTTTTGTAGGATAGTATTGTTCATAGCTACAGCGGAAAGAAACGGCTGGGATAAATCTCCTAAACAGCTTCCTGCTTCATCTCAAACTGCCCAGTTTACCACAGGTGGTGAGGATCCCTTCCTTTGTCCACTGTACTACAGGTAAACATGCAAGCTGACAGCACTTACCTCTGGTTTGGGGGGAAAGCGCAGCAGCTTCGAGACACCGCCAAAGCTCAGGTTGATCCCCTGGCCCAGAGAGAAGACTAGCCTCTACAGGAATTGGCCAGATCATGCATTACCATCGCAGCACTGTGTGCAAGATGCCCAGTCAACTTATTGAATTCTAGTTGAGATGGCTGCATGCACGCACTTCCTAGTACTAGTGTGCAGAGATCTGCATCGAAGGTTGTGATGGAAGTTGACGACCTCCTAATGCTGTAGAGACATGTCTTCTGCTTCACTGTTTGGCATGAACCGTTGTATTTGGTTGTGCATAGCTTTGTTTTAAGGATTTTCTTGAGTGTTCACATTTATTTTAACCAGGAGATGTCACTGTGTACAGAATATTCTACATAGACTACATCATATTTGTCAAGAATCTACTGAACAGAGGCTTTAGGAAATGTCTAATCTAATGTGCTTGCTGAGGGGCCTCAGATGCATGTTGTATATATTAAATTTATATGTTCAGCAACCATCAGGTGCTGGCGTGAACAACAGGATCTTTAACGTGCATTCTTGACCATCAACATGCACGCGTATATAACAGGGAGCAAGCCGCCAGCAGTTGTATTTCTAAGTTGACTGGGAGACTGATCGTAAATCGTCCTACTATTGGAATGGAGATGGTCAGTCAGACTTTTTGTTTTACATGGACCAGACGCTTGAAACTCAACCTGCGGTTCCAAGACTGCGGGGAGAATCTGATCACGGATGCTCCGGCATGATCTGCAGTGTTTGTCTCATCTCACTCACAAAACGGTTTGTTTCTTTTGCAAAAAAAAGAAATCAGTATTCAAGATCTTATGTTCAGAATTGTCTCATCTTACTCAGAATTGTCTCATTTTACTCACATTTGTTGGGGACGGGATAGCTCAGTGGTCAGAGCACTCACTTTCCCCCAGCCAATGTTAACTACATCGAGTGTGGTCAACACTTGGATGGGTGACCGCTTGCGCGCCTTGGCTTCAGTACAGTCCCCGATTCACCCAGCTGTAAATGGGTACTTGCCCTCTTTAGTGTCAGGGAAGGTAAAGCAGCGAGGGAGAGGAGATGGGCGCCGCCCTCAATATGCTGGCCCGTAGAGAAGTGAGGTCTCTGACGCCTCGCTCCTCCTACGACCACATAGGTTATTGGACACCCTTTACCTTTATCTTTTTTCACTCACAAAGCTGTTTGTTGCCAAAATAATAATCATTGTTCAAGGTCGTATGTTCAGAATCCCCCTTACCATCGCTCCCCCACAGACGTACAGGAGCATTTCTGTACTGCTCACGTGTGTCCTTAACAGCCGGGTGACTTGTACTTTCACCGGAAGAATACTTATCACTGGCATTCCTTTTTTAAGCCACACTTTTGTCCTTCAGGGGCTACCTGCCACATATCCCTTTATCCAACCTCCTCAGTAGAAATTCCAACACATGTTAAAACGGCCTTGAGAGAAAACCTGCAGAACCGAAATGAAATGGTGAGATAGCTAGCTCTCCGTGTTTGACTTCCCTTGACAAAGACAGACAGATAAACCCAGAAAACTCCTGACTAAAACATTTTGGCTATTGCAGCAAGCACGGTGGGATGGGTGAGGAGGCGTCTGTGGAATCTGAACGTGAAGAGGCCACCAGCAAGGAAAAGGGGTCAGAGGTCAAGTCTTGCAGGCCCCCTACCCAGCTAGCTTGGAGCGGCCTGCCAGGGGGGTACCCGCGTTATAAGCATTCTCTGCGTGCTGCGACGCGACACCCTACCCCCATGCATACTCCCAGATGATTGGAATGAAATAATGGTTGGTGTGTGTTTGTGGGGGTATTTTTTAACAAGAAAAAGAAAAAGAGATTTCAAAAAGGAAGAAAGAAAATTTCAACCCCAGAATCTGTGTATGCGTGTGAAGAGGATTTCACGCGTATGTGTCTGTACGAGAGTGTGTGTGTGTGTGTAAGTGTGTGTGTGGTGTGTGTGTGTGTGTGTGTGTGTGTGTGTGGTGTGTGTGTGTGTGTGTGTGTGTGTGTGTTGTGTGTGTGTGTGTGTGTGTGTGTGTGCGCGCGCGCGCGTGTGTGTGTGTGTGTGTGTGAGTGTGTGTGAGTGTATCTGTGTCTGTGTGTGCGTGTGTGCGTGCGTGCGTGCGTGCGTGTGTGTGTGTGTGTGTGTGTGTGTGTGTGTATGTTTATGATGACTCACAGGATTATCAAATTTCTTTTCTTTGCTCTCAACCTAACCTCCCTCTCCCCCCCCCCCCCCCCCACGCCCCCACCCACCCCTGCCCCCGCCCCCACGCGTACCTCCCCCCCCCCCCACCCCCCCTTCACCTCTCCATCTTCCCAAAGAAAACAACAACTGCCCCCATCTTCTGGAAGAGGCTGGCTATTCCACTTTGAGCCCCTCCACGTGCGATCTGTCAGGTACACGGTAAAGCCCTTCCAGTTCTGTGTGAAGTGGAACACACCCCCCCCCCCTCCCACCCCTCCACCCCACCTTCCCCTCCTTCATCATTCCTCTACTACTCCTTTTCTCCTCCTATCCCCCTATCTATCCTCTCTCTCTGCTCTCAAATCTCGATCTCTTTGTCTGTCCGTGTGTCTGTGTCTATCTGTTGGTTGGTGTAGTGTGGTGTTGTTGTTTTTTTTCATGAATCTACTGTCTTTCTATCTCTGCCTGGGCGTGTCTTAGCCTGTGTATATATCTCTGTAATATTGTGTGTGTGGTGTGTGTGTGTGTGTGTGTGTGTGTGTGTGTGTGTGTGTGTGTTTACCTGTCTTGTATCTGTCTGTCTATCTGTCTGTCTGTCTGTCTGTCTGTCTCTGTCTCTGTTTGCCTACCTGTCTGTCTGTCCCCTCCCCCTCTCCCTCTTTTTCACTCTCCTCACCTTTCCTTCTTTCCTAAAATTTTCTTAGGTTACGTCTCTCTCTCTCTCTCTCCTCTCTCTCTCTCTCTCTCTCTCCTCTCTCTCTCTCTCTCCTCTCTCTCTCTCCTCTCTCTCTCTCTCTCTCCATCTCTCCTCTCTCCCACTCTCTCTCCCTCCTCTCTCTTCTCCCTCCCTCCCTCTCCCCCTCTCTCTCCCTCCCCCTCTCTCTCCCACTCTCTCCCCCTCACCTCTATTTCTCCCTCTCTCTCCCTTCTCTCTCACCCTCCCCCTCTCTTTCCTCCCTCCTCTCTCTCCCTACCTACCCCTAGTCCTTCGGATGAGGTTATAAACCGAGGTCCCGTGTGCGAACGCACGCAGAACATCTTGCGCACACGTTAAATCCTGTTCCGCTTTTCGTAAGAGTAGGCCATTGTGTGCCGGTGGGAACAGATGACAGAATTTACAAATCCGCATACACACGGGGACTGCATTTGAAAAA
>CM054139.1:42323740-42326240 GCA_028751875.1 Rapana venosa
ACCTAAGGGAACAAGAAAACACGTTTTAAAGAAACTGTTTATTTCTATGGGTTCTTGTATGTGAAAGTTTGTTTCACGTGTGTATTAAGAAGAAATAGCGTAAATAAATTTACTTTTTGTGTGTGTGTGTAAATAAACTACTTTAAGATTAAAGGTAAGTAGTTTCTTTTGTACTGTCGAAGTTCATATGATTTGAACCACTTCTGCATGGCTGTGGTGTTTTCTGTAGTAGACTATCTCTTGCATCTTCTTATCCTTTATAAGAGTAGGAAGACACTTCCTGTATAAAGCATATCCTGTGAGATTTTTTAGTTTTGAAAATGCAGTTATAGAAGTGCTTTCTGTCTTGACTATCTATGAAACGGATCCGGAATGAACACTTGGAAAAGTAATATTTATTTTTGTTGGGGTTTTTCCTCATTATGATGGTCATTGTCCAAACTATATACATTTGCATTTTAGCCTCCTGCATTATGATTTCTAGAAAATGGCCATTCTGAATGATGTTTGTGTTATTTCAAATCTGGCTTCAAACATGTTGTTAAGAAGACTATGACCACCACCACCACCACCACCACCACCACCACCACAACAACAACAATAATAATGTCAGTGACGACGAGGATTCCAAAACCTTATTATCAGCGGCAGCAGCAACAGCAACTATCACTATCATTATTGTCATCGTCGTCGTCGTCGTCATCATCATCATCATCATCATCATCATCATCATCATCATCATCATCATCCTCATCCTCATCCTCGAGAAGGCCCTTGAGATCATTGTACCTTAAGGCTAGTTCAAACATCACGAAGGAACTTAATCCCAGAGAAACAAAGAAAACAAAAACCTCCAATGGGTTAGTAGGATCCGAACGGTGAACCTCTTGCTTTCTGGGTCGAAGTCATGCTTCCGGGCCCCAGACCCCAGTGGGTCAAGTGGAGACAGCCTGACAAGCTGCTGGGTCAACGTACTTGTAGACCTGCTATAGTGCCCCATACCCGTCCATTTGTGTACCCGTGAACAATATCAAACATGGTTCATGAAAAAAAAGTCTAAGAGGTTGTGTTTGTGCCCAGAGGGTTTTGGGGGAAGGTGAACAGCGTACTCCCTCCCTCCTTCCCTCCCTCCCTCCCCTGACTGTCCTCAGTGTGGGAAGCCTGTCTAGTGAAGTGAGGCAGGCAACAATGGCGGCGCTGCTGAAGGAAGACCATGGGGAGGTCATGCTGATACACTTACAGCTATTGCCTATGCCCTGGTCCTGCCCTGTTGCGGAAGCTATGACTTGAGTGTATAAGAACGTATGACTTTCATTCCATGAGTCCGTAAAGTCGTGGGTTCGAATCTCGGCAGCAACGTCTGATGGCTTAGAGTTCGGGATTTTTTTTTTGTGGGGGGGGGGGGTGATCTCTCCAGCAGCCTCAAGCACAACCCTGCCAGTGTCTTCAATTCCGTTAGTGTGCAAATAAGCATGGAGTGAATCAAGTAATTATGCGCATTGAAGATCCTGTAATTCATGTCAGCGTTCGGTAGGCTACAGAAACACTAACATACCCAGCATGCACTCTGTACGAGGAGAGGGATGAGCACCACCAACTTGCCCAGGAGACACGGCCTGAAAAAGATCAGTGCAATGCCCCAGAAAACCTTCAGACGGTTAGAGGAGAAGAGATAAATGGCTTGGGGGTTAGCATATCGGATCCCTGGCTAGATTGCCTTGCTTTCGAATCCCATCAGACTTTTTTAGGTGTTGGAGGGGGAGGGCTGGAGCAGCGAAGGGGGTCTCGATCTGGAATGAGTGCTATGGGCAGGGAGATTAGGACCACATGATCCAGCATAATTTCTTTTTACGAAAGTGTTTTTGAGTGATACACAATCTACTTGGCCAACACTGCAGGTGTCTGCATCTCTCTGGCCTGGTTGACGCCGGGATATGCTTTGATAGGAAGCATAGAATACAGCCATGTCAAATATTCTCCTATCAAAGTGGATGTCCATAGCACCATAAGCATCCTGATTGCCATTATATATCGTCATATTATAAAAATATTAGACTACTATCGTCATACCTGAAAAGCCCAATCTATGATTCAGTGGCTTCTGATGTGTGATTACGGCAGTTCCATTTTCTAGTTCACTTTTGACCTGTGGTCAGTTTGTTGGAGTGCCCGGAGTGTGGAAAGATCATGGAAGGTTGGGCAGGAAGCGTTTGTGACAGTCACCACTCCAGGGTGCTCATCCATACTGTCTGGCACCGTGAAATAAAGATGTCCCTTAATCTATGCGGTCGTTGAGGGGCAAAGTGTAAGAGACCTCAGCTTCTCTGAGGGCCAGCATCTCTCTCTCTGTCTCTCTGTCTCTCTCTCTCTCTCTCTGTCTCTCTCTCTCTCTCTCTGTCTCTCTCTCTCTGTGTCTCTGTCTCTCTCTCTCTCTGTCTCTCTCTCTCTCTCTGTCTCTCTCTCTCTCTCTCTGTCTCTCTGTCTCTCTCTCTCTCTCTGT
>CM054139.1:42331240-42338740 GCA_028751875.1 Rapana venosa
CACACATAACCGCACCACACCACACCACATCACATCAAACCACACCCCATCACATCACACATCACCAAACCACATCACACCACATCAAACCACACCACTCATCACCACATCACACATCACCACACCAACCACACCACACCACATCACATCACATCACATCACATCACACCACACACACACCACACCACATCACACCGCATCACATCACATCACACCACACCACACCACACATAACCACACCACATCACACCACAACACACCACACCACTCATCACCACATCACACATCACCACACCACACCACACCACATCACACCACATCACACCACACCACACCACATCACACATCACCACACCACACCACATCACACATCACCACACCACACCACACACACATCACCACACCACACATAACCACACCACACAACACACCACACACCACACATCACCACACCACACATCACCACACCACACATCACCACACCACACCACACATCACCACACACCACACCACACCACATCACACCACACCACACCACATCACACCACACCACATCACACATCACCACACATCACCCCATCACATCACACCACACCACACATCACACCACACCACACCACATCACCCCATCACACCACACATCACCCATCACACCCACATAAACACCACATCACAAAATCACCACACATCACCCCATCACACCACATCACACCACACATCACCACACATCACCCCATCACACCACACCACACATCACACACCACATCCACCCCATCACACCACACCACACATCACCCCATCACACCACACCACACATCACCCCATCACACCACACACACATCACCCATCACACCACACCACACATCACCAACCACACATCACCACACCACACCACCACACCACACCACACATCACCCCATCAACACACCACAATCACACACCACACATCACCCCATCACACCACACCACAATCCCCATCACACCACATCACCCCACACATCAACCCCATCAACACCACACCACACATCACCCCATCACACCAACACCACACATCACCACACCACACATCACCCCACCACACCACATCACACCACACATCACCCCATCGCACCACACATCACACCACATCACACCACACCCCATCAAACCACACCACACCACATCACATCAAACCACACCACACATCACCACACCACACATCACCACACCACACCACACATCACATCACATCACACCACATCACCACACCACCACATCACCACACACCACACCCCATCACATCACATCACACCCCATCACACATCACCACACCACACCACACCCCATCACATCACATCACACCACATCACATCACATTTCCTGTAGGCTTCTTGGTCACGGCAGCAGCATTCACCACTAGAAGAGGATAGCTGGACAAAGCGGCCCTTCCCCATTGCTCTCTGTTTTCCTGTCTCTGTTTTCCTTCCTCGCCCTGCCTTCCCTCCGCCTCAGGCCTGTCCAGCCTGAGAGCTTGTCCTTTTGTATGACCTGCTAACACAAGGAGAGAAAAACAAAGGAAGAAAGGCAGACAGACAGAACGACAGAGAGATAGGCAGACAGACAGGCAGGCAGGCAGAAAGAGGGAGAGGGAGAGCGAGAGGGAGAGAGAGAGAGAGAGAGAGAGAGAGAGAGAGAGAGAGAGAACTCACTGAACTGTGTGTGTGTGTGTGTGTGGTGTGTGTGTGGAGAGAGGAGAGAGAGAGAGAGAGAGAGAGAGAGAGAGAGAGAGAGAGAGGAGAGAGAGAGAGAGAGAGAGGAGAGAGAGAGAGAGAGAGAGAATTTTTTTTGGTTAATATCGAGGATAATGGAATAAGCACTCATGTGCTTTTTTACATCTAGTCCCCGTGTGTATGCGGTTTTGTAAATTTTGTCATCTGTTCCCACCGGCACACAATGGCCTACTCTTTCGAAATGCGGAACAGAATTTAACGTGTGCGCAAGATGTTCTGCATGCGTTCACACACGGGGCCTCGGTTTATAGTCTCATCCGAGAGAGAGAGAGAGAGAGAGAGAGAGAAGAGAGAGAGAGAGAGAGAGAGAGGAGAGACAGACAGACAGACAGACAGACAGACAGACAGACAGAGACAGACAGACAGACAGAGACAGACAGACACACACACACACACAGACAGTGACAGACAGACAGAGAACCGATACACAGAGACAAAGACAGGCAGACAGACAGACAGACAGGCAGACATACAAGACAGAGACAAAGACAGAAACAAAGTCAGAGACAGACATACAGACAGACAGACAGCCACACACACACACATTCACACGCACACAGACATACACACACACACATTCACACACACACATTCACACACACACACACACACACACACACACACACACACACACACACACACACACACACACACACACACACACACACACACACACACACACACCACACACAGATAGATGGCTTGATGAAAAAAAGCAAATGCATTGCTTATTCAATGTACCATCTAGAAATAAAAATTTGACTTGACTTGACTTCACACACACACACACACACAGACATTCACATTCACACACACACACGCACGCACGCACACAGACACCCCCCACCCCCACCCCGCGCTCCCGAAAAAAAGAAGCTGCACGCATGCTCCACTCCACTTTGGCCAAATCTTGGTGAATGCAGCAGACAAGGAAGTACTATGTTTTTACCCAAGTACAACCAGAGTAGTGTGGGGAATGGCGGATGTCGCGGTCACTCATAACTTATCAGTATCACCCACCCATCCCTTCACATCCCTGCACTGTAGCACCATGACTTTTCCAAGAAGCCACCCTTCACTGTCGTCATATTCTTTGGATTGCAATGAGGAAGATTACACCTCACCTGGTCTTTTCCCACTCCTTTCGAGATTCTAAATACGTTTGTTGTTATAGAAGTTAATTAAAAAAAAAAAGATTCCTCTAAATTTACTTGATTTGAAATTTATTGTCTTAAGTATTGTCCTGTAGGGGACGGGATAGCTCAGTGGTCGGAGCACTCGCTTTCCCCCAGCCAAGGTTAAGCAGCGTCGAACGCGATTATCAGTTGGATGGGTGACCGTTTGCGCACCTTGGCTTCAATACAGTCCCCCAGTTCACCCAGCTGTAAATGGGTACCTGCCCTCTTTAGGGTCAGGAGAAGGTAAAGCAGCGAGAGAGAAGAGATGGGGCCGCCCTCAGGCTGCACACCGGTATTAAAAAATCACTCTTTTTCCTTCTGTTTTTCTATGTGACTCATATTCACACCGCACGTACTAAGACATCTACAGAACTAAAAACCACTTTTTGTGAAAGACTAGCTTCTGACTCAAAACTCATGTGATTTTGAACAAATTTGGTAGGTTTTAATTTTTTTAATTTTTCAGCAAACACTGTATCCCCTCAGGATGTAGTCTGCTAGCTTCCTTAGCGCAATATGCATGCGCGGGGTCAACGCTGTAGGAATACAGGCAAACCTCATTTGATGGTTATTTTCAACTTTCTCGTGACTACCTGGTATTGCTCTATGTCCTCAATCCCCAAAACAAGTGCACAGTCCATTTTTCATGCTTAGAAAAATCTGTGAAAATCACCAACATTTTTTTCCACTCGCACTCTATACAAGATACTACGTGACCCCCAAATTAATACCGGTGTGCGGCCTCACTATGCTGGCCCCTAGAGAAGTATGGTTCTCTGACACCTCGCTCCTCTACGACCTTATTGGTTATGGGACACCTTTACATTTTTGTTGTCCTGTACGTAAGAAGTGTGTGTGTGTGGTGTAGGTGGGGGGGGGGGGGGGGGGGGGTGTGAAAGAGAGCTCTAACGCTTTTGCGAATGCATGTGTATGTGTATCTTTCCTTCTTTCTTTCGTTTGTTTTTTCCTTTATTTGTTTTCTTTCGTCTCTCCTGCTCTTCCTTTCTGTTTTTTCTTTCTTTCTTTTTCTCTCTTTCTTTCTGAATCGTGTATTATTTTCGGTTCCTTTCCTAGCTTGTCTCTGTGTTTCAGCTGATTGTTGAAGTACCCCTTTATTCTCGGCTCAGTTTGCAAACGAAAAAAGATATATATAAAAACAACAACAACCCATCTTCAACGTAATCACTGGGACATACCAAACTCCTCCACATTCATTCCGCCCAATCACTGTGTCCATTCTTTTCCTGTAATTCATTTTGGTACCACACATCCATATATCTATATCCCCATTCTTCTTCTTCTTCATATCGTAGCAACAAAGCTATTAGGAAGACATACCGGAGAAAGAAAAACATAACCATAACATCGTGTTTTGTCGTTTCAGGGGACAAAGGACACTGCGTGGCAGGGGCAGTGCGCTAGTACTTTCCGTGGAGCAAACGTAGGCAGGAGCAAGAAAATCCCCATTGGCACAAACCAGAGGCTTCCAGATCTTCTTCAGCGAGCCGGGGACTAGGCTTACTGTGGAGCATCGACGGCGCTAACTGTGAACTTAAAGGATCAGCGTGACTGCCCCGCTATTGTAGGTCTGTCTGTCTGTCTGTCTGTCTGCAACCTCCCAGCCTTCACGTTGGCTACCACGTGTTCGTGGGAATGGAGGAATCTCTGTTGATATTATGTATGATCTGTGTGTGTGGTGTGTGTGTGTGTGTGTGTGTGTGTGTGTGTGTGTGTGTGTGTGTGTGTGTGTGTGTGTTGTATGAGGGGGTAGGGGGGGGGAGAAGAGGGTTGGGGGAGGTGAGGGGGAGGAGGGTTGGTTAGTGGTGTGTGGGGGTGGGGGGGAGGGGTTGCGTGTGTGTTGTGTGTGTGTGATGGGTGTGGTGTGGTGGTGGTGGTGTGTGTGTGTGTTGGGGGGGGTCGGGGGGGGGGGGGGGGTGTCTGGTTAGTGTGTGTGTGTGGTGGTGTTGTTGTTGTTGTTCTTTCGATTTAGCGTCTTTTCACTATAAGAGATATTAGACGAAAGGAGACATATAGGGAGAAATGTAGGAAGAAAGGATTTGTTTAATTTATTTTTTTATTTATTCTTTTATATCGAGGATAATGGAATAAGCACTTATGTGCTTTTTTTTACATCCAGTCCCCGTGTGTTTGCGGTTTTGTAAATTTTGTCATCCGTTCCCACCGGCACACAATGGCCTACTCTTACGAAAAGCGGAACAGGATTTAACGTGTGCGCAAGATGTTCTGCGTGCGTTCGCACACGGGGCCTCGGTTTATAGTTTCATCCGAAGGACTTTGACATTCAGTTCGATTTTTTTGGTCAAACTGGGAAGAAAGGGCGAGGCTGGGAATCGAACCCACAACCTCACGGTTTACTTGTTGGCAGGCGAACGTTTAGGACGAAAGGAGACAGATTGGGAGAAATGTAAGAACAAAGGATATACTTATGTGTGACTGAAAGTTTGTTTTGTCACTAGTAGTGTTGTGTGTGTGTGCATGTATGTGTGTGTGTGTGCATACGTGTGTGTGCATACGTGTGTGTGTGTGTGTGCATACGTGTGTGCATACGTGTGTGTGTGTGTGTGTGTCTGTGTGCATACGTGTGTGCATACGTGTGTGCATACGTGTGTGTGTGTGCGCGCGCGCGCGCGCGCGTGTGTGTGTGTGTGTGTGTGTGTGTGTGTGTGTGTGTGTGTGTGTGTGTGTGTGTGTGTGCGCGCGCGCGCGCGCGCGCGCGTGTGTGTGTGTGTGTGTGTGTGTGTGTGTGTGTGTGTGTGTGTGTGTGTGTGTGTTTTGTGTGTGTGTGTGTGTGCTCCTCAGTCACTTCGGTAGTGAGGCCTACTCTGATCGAGCATTCCCACTGCATGCCAAAATGATCTACCTGCTTCTTATGAGGATTGAACCCACCACTTTTGAGCTGCTAGTCCATGGTGTAAAACCGCTGGGCCAAGGCGATTTCTCTCAGTTCGCATGCAGTCTTTGGTGTGAACTTCAAAAGCTAAACCGTTTTTGTTGCTGTTTTTATTGTTGTCGTTGTTGTTGTTGTTGTTTGTTTGTTGCTCTATTTTAAAGCCCGATTACTTGTCTGTGTCAAAAGAAAAGTTTTTTTCTTGATTTTTTTTCTGCCTGTCTGTTTCTTTCCTTTCTTTCTTCCTTCCTTCTTTCATTCCTTTGCCTGTTTGTTCGTGTGATTTTTTTCTATCTGTCTGTGTGTTTTAGGTATTTCTTTTCCTTTTTGTTTTGGTTATCATTCCAGCAGTTTTCTTTTTCTATTTTATCTTCTTTCCTTCTGCCTTTCTTTCTTTCCTTCTTTCGTTTTTTTCCTAGTCCTTCAGATTATTTTTCTTTCTTTCCTCTCTTTTTTTATATTCAGTTTTCTTCCTTCCTTCCTTCCTTCCTTTCTTTCTTTTCTCTATCTTCCATTTTGCTCTCGCTTCCATTCTTTTAACCCTGATATTGTCCAAACTGTAAACTTAAAAGCTCAAGTAGTTAGCCACATCACTGCCCCAACACAAACCCTGACACGTGGTGACCAGAAAGAGGGACAGGGTGGGGTGGCGGTGGTGGTTGTGGTGGTAGTGGTGGTGTGATGGTGGTGTGGTAGTGGTGGTGTGGTGGTGTGAAGGTGGGCGGGAGGGGGGGGGGGTGAGGGGGGGTTAGGTTCATGGCATTCTTCTGTCTGTCTTTTGCTTTGTAGTGTTTCTGTGTTTACTTGTCTGTTTTGTTGTTGTTGTTGTTTTTTTTGGGGGGTTGCTTTGCTATGTTTGGTTCGTTGGTTGGTCTTGGTTTTGTTTGTTTGTTGATTTGTTTGGTTTGGTTCGTTGGTTTTGTTTGCTTTTGTTTGGTTGGCTGGTTTTGTTTGGTTATTTTTGGAAGGAGGAGGGGTTGCTTGTTTTGTTTTTTAGTGTGTATTTCAGAGATTCGTTTGTAAGTTTCTATCTTTCTGCTGTTTAGTTCTTTGTTGACTTTTTCACTATCGACGTTTGCTGCTGTTCTGCCTTGATTTTCCCACCGGTTTTTTGTTTTGTTTTGTTTTTCACTGGTTTTTTTAATCATCATTATCCACTATTAATTGTGATGTCACTTTCCATTACATTACGAGTGTTTGCTTAACTATGAATAAAAGAAGATGATCGTTTCACGATCTGTAAAACTTAGAACTAAATTAACAAACAGCTCACGGTATTCTAATCATTTCCAGCTGTCATCATCCCAGCTCCATAAACTCCTGTCAGTATTGACAGATGCAGTGTAGTTTTGTGCAAATACAAAAATAATAGTCGAGAGAAAGACAGACAGAAACACCCACACCCACACCCACACCCACCCACCCACCCACACACACCACACACACACACACACACACACACACACACACACACACACACACACACACACACACACACACACACACACACAGAAATATCTTGCGCACACGTTAAATCCTGTTCCGCTTTTCGAAGAGTAGGTCATTGTGTGCCGGTGGGAACAGATGACAAAATTTACAAAACCGCATACACACGGGGACTGGATGTAAAAAAGCACATGAGTGC
>CM054139.1:42343740-42376240 GCA_028751875.1 Rapana venosa
CATCACCATCATCATCATCACCATCACCATCATTAGTATTACTATTATAATGTCATCATTATCATTATCACCATCATCTTCTTCTTTATTATCATCATCATCATCATCATCATCATCATCATCTTTTTATTTATTATTTATTTATTTTATTTATACCACTTTAAGTCACGAGATTTCTCTGCGTGAAATTCAGGCTGCTCTCCCCGGGGAGAGCACGTCGCCACAAGAGCAGCGCCACCTTTTTTTTTTTTTGGTCTGCAACTGTATTTCTTTCCCTATCAGAGTGGCTTTTTTCTAAGAATTTTGCCAGGGACAACTCTCTTGTTGCCGTGGGTTCTTTTACGTGCGCTGCATAATTTTCTGTAACACATGGGACCTCGGTTTATCGTCTCATCCGAAAGACTAGCGCCCAGACCACCACCACTCATGGTCTAATGGATGGGGAAACAGTTTTCGGGCCCAGACGGGATACGAACCACGCACACTTCCGACCCGGACTTTTCGCTTTCTAGACAGGCGCGTTACCTCTAGACCACCGATCAATGCTATAAGGAATAACATAATGAAACATTTTTAAAGAATTTAAATTATGTTACTGCAAGACAAATTGAACACCCTCACCCCCCCCCCCCCCCCCCCCCCCCCCCCCCCCCCCCGTGGTATTGTGTTCAATACTGCTTAGAGAGTCAGTCACTTAGATACTTGCTCTGACTCATCATAAAAGAAGTCATAGTTTTGTGCACTGTAGACATCACCAGGTCAGAGACTCCCTCTGCTACTGGTAACCATGTAACCCAGTACCACCTGCCACATGTGGGGAGTAAACCCAATCAAAAAATCCGACCTGGAGAGGGATGGGCTCCGCCAGGTTTGCTTTGCCCAAGATACACCCATGAAAAAGACAGCCAGAATCTCCATACCGGATCGGTCGTCGCCCGGGTTACCAAGGACCGCGCCTTCTGTTGCTCATCAGGACAGATGTCGAAAGTATGCTACTGATGTAAAACGCAGCAAAATTCGTGCCAGAAACAACACCATCATTGGCACATGGAATGTACGGACACTAAGAGCTGCAGGCAAAGTGGAAGAACTGACACATGAGATGTCCAGATATCAATGGCACATCCTTGGGCTCTGCGAAGTCAGGTGGAAAAACATGGGAGAAACAACGACCCAGGAAGACCACAAATTATACTACAGTGGAAAACAGGATAAACATGAACACGGCGTGGGGTTTCTCGTTCACAAAGACACCGTGAACACCGTCATGAGCTGTCAGCCTGTGTCCAGCAGACTTATTACCATCCGCCTGAGAGCAACCCCCTTTAACATAACTATAGTACAGGCATACACCCCTACATCAGACTGCACAGATGAAGCCGTAGAAGAATTTTATGACCAGCTACAAGAGGTTCTGAATCAAACTCCCAAGAAAGACATCCTCGTTGTGCAAGGTGACTGGAACGCCAAGGTAGGAGAAGATGTATGGAAAGACTGGGAGGGCGTTTGTGGGCCACATTGTAATAACCAATCAAATGAAAGAGGCTTGAGACTCCTGGAGTTTGCCAGTAACAACCACCTCCAGCTAGTGAATACACTTGGCCCACACAAGAAATCCAGAAAATGGACATGGCATAGCCCAAATGGAGAACACCACAACCAAATAGATTACATCATGGTGAAAAGACGGTTTCAGTCTAGCGTTAACATCGCACAGACACGAAGTTTTCCAGGAGCAGACATAGGGAGTGATCATGAATCTTGTGATGATGACTTTCCGACTACGTCTAAAGAAAATCCACAAGCGGAACAACATCAGGATCAAATTTGACTTCGAGAAGCTGAAGGACCCAGAGGTATTAGAAATTTTTCAAGCAAGGATAGGTGGAAAGTTTGCAGCACTCACTGTGATAGACTCAGACATAGATACACTGACGAATAGTTTCAATACAGCAGTGACTGAAACAGCAAACGAGCTTCTTGGCAAACACCGACCAGTCAAAAAACCATGGGTCACACCTAACATCCTACAACTATGCGACAAGCGTAGAGAGTTGAAGAAAAAGAAAAATGAAACAAAAGAAAGAGCAGAACAATATAGGGCAGTCAACAAAAGAATCAGGAAGTCCATGACGGAGGCAAAAGAGAAATGGATCGGTGAGCAGTGCCAAGACATTGAAGAGAACATCAAGAAAAACAATAACAAGAAAGCATATCAGCTGGTGAAAGACCTGACTAGCACGAAACAGAGAAAAGGTTTAACAATCCAAGACAAAAATGGGAAGTGTCTCACTGACGACCAGGATATTCTGAACAGATGGACAAAATACTGCTCCGACCTGTATAACTATAGAACCGCAGGAGATCCAGAAGTCCTTAATGTACCCGAAAGCAAAGACACAGACAGTCACCCTATCCTCCGAGAAGAAGTGGAAACAGCAGTCCGATCGCTGAAAAAGGGGAAGTCAGCAGGGGCTGACAACATTCCAGCTGAGTTGGTCCAAGCTGGAGGGGAAGCCATGATCAGCGCCCTACTAAGAATCTGCAACAAGATCTGGCAGACAGGAAAATGGCCAACACCATGGACACAGTCACTCATCATCACCCTCCCCAAGAAAGGAAATCTACAACATAGCCATAATTACCGCACAGTCAGCCTCATATGTCACCCAAGCAAGGTCATGCTGCAGATAATATTGAATAGACTGAAGCCACAAGCAGAGACCATCATTGCTGAGGAACAAGCAGGTTTCAGAGCAGGGCGCAGCACAACCGAACAGATATTCAACCTCAGAATACTATGTGAGCGGTACCTTCAACATCAACAAGACCTTTACCACGTATTTATCGATTTTAAGAAGGCATTTGACAGAGTGTGGCATGCAGCTTTGTGGGCAACCATGAATTTGTACAGCATCAATGCAAACCTGATCAGAGTCATCAAACAGCTGTACAGCGAGGCCACCAGTGCAGTGTACTACAACAACAACATTGGAGAATGGTTTCGAACAACAGTTGGAGTAAGGCAGGGCTGTCTACTCTCACCCGCTCTTTTCAACATCTTCCTTGAGAGAATCATGGCTGATGCACTGGAACATCATGAAGGATCAGTCAGCATTGGTGGCAGAACGATCACAAACCTCCGCTTCGCAGATGACATTGATGGAATAGCAGGATCAGAAAAAGAGCTTGCCAGCCTAACAGAACACTTGAATAAGGCCTCCAAAACATACGACATGGAAATCAGTGCAGAGAAGACCAAACTGATGACTAATAACACCAACGGCATTAGCACTGATATCAGGGTTAATGACCAGAAGCTGGAAACAGTTCAAAGCTTCAAGTACCTGGGAGCCATTGTATCAGACCAGGGATCCAAGCCAGAAGTAGTATGCAGGACTGCACAGACAATAACAGCTTTGTCAAAACTAAGCACCATCTGGAGAGATAAGAATATCTCACTTATCTCCAAGATCAGACTAATGCGCTCCCTTGTCATATCCATATTTCTGTATGCCTGTGAATCATGGACCCTGACTGCAGATTTGGAGAGAAGAGTACAGGCAGTGGAGATGAGATGCTTTCGGAGACTCCTTGGCATCTCCTACAAAGACCACATAAGCAACGAAAGCGTGCATAACAGAATCCAGCAAACCATTGGACCCTATGAGAACCTTCTAACGATCGTGAAAAAGCGTAAACTTAAATGGTATGGGCATGTCACAAGATCCCAAGGAATTACAAAGACAGTTTTGCAAGGCACTGTCCAAGGAGGAAGAAGAAGAGGCAGGCCAAGGAAGAGCTGGGAGGATAACATCAGCGAATGGACAGGCCTAGAACTCAACAAAACCCTGAGAAAGGCAGAACAGAGAGAGGAATGGAGGGAACTGGTTGTTGAGTCTTTGAGGGTGCCCCCACGGTCGTCAGACTACGGGACAGATAGATAGATAGATAGACATCACCATTGTACGATGTTGTATTGTATTGAACTGAATCGTGTGGTATTGTACTTTATTATAATTATATCGTGTCCTGTCACAATGTATTAGTTGTGCCGCGTTGTATTGTTTCGTATCGTGTTGTAGCGTGCTTCATTATAATTGCAATGTATGGTATTGTGTTTGATTGTAGTAATGTATTGCATCATAACACATTTTGGCATGAAAGTTTGGCTGCTTTCTCCTGAAAAAACCCACCTACACGCTTACCCACAACGCATCACCCACAAAAGACATTATTTGTCTGTGTTTATATGTTTGTATCACGGAATTTTTTCCCGGATAAAAAAAAAACCCTCTCAAGTTCCCGTGGGTTCAGTAACGTGCATTATACTAGTTACACACAAAACCTCGCTTTGTCGTCTTATTCAAAAATCTAGCACTCAGTTCAATACTCTTGAATCTAGCGTGGGTGGGGAATAAAATCCTCCTTGGACAAGTTTCCACTCTACAATCTCTTACTTTTTTTCAGACAGGTACTTTACCACAAAACCATAAAACATTATTGTCTTGGTTTAATGTTTGACCCTGGGAAAAATGCAAAGAAAAAAAAAAAACCTTTTAAATCCCTTTTGCTCAGAACAGAACCTTAATGCCACACCCGCCTGGTTTACACAAATAGAAGAAGGGGGGGGGATGAACGGGGGCCTTTGTTCGAATACTCACTTCCCATCTCCTCTTATTTTTTCCACAGCTTTTCCCCAAAAAAAAAAACTTTTAAATTTTTTGAAGAGGAGGGGAAAGAGAAGAAAAAGAAGAAAAAGGAGAAGGAAGCCGAAAAAAACCCGGCAGCAATGGATGAAAGAAAAAAGCCCGGCAATAAGACCAGACAAAAACAGAGAAATCGGCTTGTTTAATGTATTCGCCCACCCACAATAACAGAGAAAAATACTTTTAATGAGAGAGAGACAGAAGAGACAGAGAAGAAGAAGAAGCTCACAAAATTTCAAGAAAACAAAAAATCTCTTTAAAAGGGAGGGGGAGGGAGGGAAAGAGGGACAGGGGGGAGCGCGACAAGGAACACATTAGCCAAAAGCCCCGTTGAGGGGGGGAGGAATTCTTTTGGGAGTTAGCATCGAATAAATGCCCCAAAAATATTTGGGCAGGGGAGCGACGCAAAACCCCAAAGGGGCCAGAAGAGGGGGTGCCCCCTTAAAACCTGGCTTAACTTCCCTCCCCTAAAAAGGGGGTTTTAAAGTGGGCCGGGGAATGTATGAACCCGGTGCGCAAAGGTCACCCACCAAAACCCCCGACCTGTTAAAATCGGGGGGGGGGATCTCCGACCATGAGAAAGTAGGACCCAAACCCCCTTGTCCCGGGATGAGGCGTCAACCCACTAGAAATTTGCCCACTTTCTTTTTCCGGTCCTGAAAGAGGGGCAATTCGTTGTAGGAAAAACGATGACAATTTGGAAAAAAAATAACCCTAAACACCTTAATCGCTTTAAGAAAAAACACCCTGAAACCAATCGAACCATCAAAAAAAACTCCCCCAAACACACAATTTTCCCCTTGGGGTAAAACTCTTGGTCGGGGAAGAAAAAAAGAAAAAAATAAACAGTTACGAAAAAACCCCCAAAAACCCCACCGGGGGGCCGCACACACACCCCACCAAAATAATTAAAAAAAAAAAAGGAAATTTTAAAAAGTCGAACGAAAAAACAAACAAACAAACCAATAAACCGAGGCCCCGTGGCAAACCCCAAATATCTTGCCCCAAACGTTAAAACCCGTTCCGTTTTTCGGAAGAGTAGGCCATTGTGTCCGGTGAAACGGATGAAAAAAAATTGAAAAAATCGCATACACAGGGGGGGGGGACGGATGAACCCCCCCCCCCCCAAAAATTGCTTATTCCTTTATCCTCGATATAAAAAAAATAAATAAATTGAATAATAAAAAAAACAACACCAACACACACACACACCACACACACACACAAAAACCCAAGACAGCAAGCAAGAAAAACCCCTAAAAAAATATTAAAAATTTATAAATTTTTTTTTTAAAAAATATATAAATATAATATATATATAAATAAATAAATATATATAAAATATATATATATGGGCTTTTACCCCCGAGAAAGGCACACAGCAAGACAGATCTAGCTGCTTTTAAAACCTAATATGTGCCCGCTGGCTGCTGGTTTGCTCACGACCCCGATTATCAGGGTTTTCGTGGAGTGGGGTTTGCGCCTGCCTCTTCACTTCAATTGACAAAACAAGGTTCTCCCACTTGACCCAAACACCTCCCGCCTACCTCCCCGAGGAGATTTTGAGGCCTAGCAACCCCCCCCCCCAAACCACCCCCAGGCCTCTTCCTCTACACCCCCAACATCCCAACCCACCCCCAGGTCTCTTTTTTTCCTTCCCCTTCCCCTTTAACCCATTTCCCCTATCCCCCCCCCCCCCCCCCCCCCCCCCCCATCCCCAGTTCAGGGAGGGGTTTTAACCCCCGGACTCTTAACTTTGTCAAAAATTTTTTGAAGAAGGGTACAGAGAGAGGGGGAATTTAAAAGGTGGAGGGTGTGTGGGTGTTTTGTGTGGGGGGTGTTGTGTTTTGGGTGTGAGTGTGTGTGTTAGTGTTTTTGTGGAGTGTTTGGTGTTTTGGGGTTTTTGTTTTGTGTATGTTTTGGGGTGTTGTGTTGTGTTGTGTATGGTGTGGTTGTGTTAGTGTGTAGTGTGTATGTGGTGTGTGGGGGGTTGTGGTGTGTGTTTGAGTTGGTGGGGGGGAGGGGGGGAGGGGGTTTGAGAAAAAGTTTTGGGAGGAGTTAGTGGTGGGTTGGTGGTGGGGTGGGGGATGGAGGTAGGTGTGGGGGCATTTGGGGAAAAATTTTTTAGTTTTGACCAACACCACAAAAATTTTTTTTTTAATTTTTGGGGGGGGGGGGAGGGGAGGGGTGGAGTGGGGAAAAACCTTAGAGTGTCGTTGAAAATTTGAAGGAGGTGGGCTTGGGTTTTTTTAAAAAGCAAAAAAAAAAGGACCCCCCCCCCCCCCCCTTTCGAAAAAAAAAAACAAGAAAGGACCCCAAAGAAGTTTTAGGGGAGGGGAGTTCGCGCGCGCGCGGCGGGGGGCTGTGGTGTGGTGGGTGAGGAGGGCTACAAATTTTACACTGCCTTGGGTGTGGGTGTTTTTTTCAACTGGCAAAACCCGGGTTGAACTGAAAAACTATTGTGAAATTTTGCGAAACAGCTTTAAAATTTAAAGCAGCCCAGCCCTGGGTGCGTTTGTACTCTGTGAGTGTGTGGGGTGTGTGGGGGTGGGGGGGTTTGGGTGTGTGTGCATAAATATTAAATCTTGTTTTAAAGTTAAAAAAAAAAGGGCATTAGATTTGATATCAACAAAATCGAAATTAACCCACGTTTTAAAAAAAAAACGAACTGACATTTCTCTTTTTGCTCTGAGTATTTTTTTTTTTATTTTTTTTACTCATTCTTTTATTAAAGATAAGGAATTTTTGCATTACGTTTGATAACAGGGGGCATTAAAGCAAAGAAAAATGAAAGATGAAAACGGAAGAAGAAGAATGGAACGTCCACAACGGTTTTCCCCCCAGTGTTCCCAAAAGGCTATTACTGTTTGTTTGGAATTTTTTGGGAACAAAAACAGATGGTTCCAGTACAGAAAAGTCCCCGGAAACAAGCATATGTAAATTTTCAAAAACATTAAGTGGAATTCGGCATGCCTAAAATTTTGCACAGCTTCTCGAAAAAAAATACCCCGCACGGCCCAAGTGGAAAAAAGGAACTTTCATCATGTCGTAGCGCCCCAAAACATTTGTTCCATCATGTTCGTAGCGTCCAAAACACGTTGCTCCATCAGTTCTGACGTCCCAAACAAAGTTGTTCTGTAGCTCCAAACACGGTTTTTTTTCCACAGTTCTGTAAAACGTCCCCCAAAACACTTGTTCTGTAGCGCCCAAAAAACGTGGGGCTGTACTCCCAAAACACGTGGGTTCGTCGCCCCCAAAAAAATTGTTTTGTAGGTCCAAAAAAAACTGGGTTTTCATGTTCTGTAGCGTCCCAAAAACGCGTTTCACATGTTTTGTAGCGTCCTAAAACCTCGTTTCTCTGTTCGTAGCGCCCAAAAACCTTTTTTTCCCTCATGTTCTGTGACGTGGGCCCCCTGTTCTGTAGTAAACCCCCGACGGACAGATCCTCATGTTTTTATTTGCTTGAACAGCAGTATTTCAACAAGCATGTTCCCCCAAATTTTTTTTTATACACTTTTCTTTAAAATTCCCGGGGTGTTTTTAAGATTGGCTACACGATCAAACCGACCTATTCCCAAAAATTTCAAAGTATGAAAAAAAATATAACCAGAAATTTTTACCAATTCGGAAATGTTTCATTGTGCTTCCCAACTCTTTGCCAAAGAAAAAATACCAGCAAGCTCGATTTGCGAAACGTGCTTCAAAGACTATGTTTATTACTCAAAGCGTTTTAAGAACCAGCAGTTTTGTGTTGTCCCAGTGAAATTTAAATAGTTTTTAAAAAAAACATTTTTGGGCCCGGACGAGGTTCCTTATTTACACGTCACGTTACCAAAAAATTAAAATATCTCACATCAAAACACGTCCCAGGGGTTTCAAACGGAAAATTTTCCCCAGGGTTTGGTGTCAAAACAAAATACACCGAACCGATTTTCTGTCCCAAAACGCATACATAAACATCATAAACATAAATCATCATATCCATCATAATCATCATCATCATCATCTATCATCATATCATTAACCATTTCACCCAGGGTGTTAGGGGAGCAACAAAGGTTCCATTTCCCGCCCCTCTGGCCAAAAGTCCTGATCCCCAAGAGTGCCGCATGGCCCTTTATCTCACTTTTTTACAGTCCTCCTCCAGTTTTCTTTTTTTGGGCTTCCTTTCTTTCTCCTTCCTTCTCGGGTCAGTGCAATGTGTTTTGTGATTGACAGGGGGTCTCTTCGGAGGCGGGCCCCAAACCCCCCCACCGCGTCGGTGATGAGGTTCCCATGTCTTTTGCCGCATCTCCGTATAGGTCTTCATTAGAACTTTTTCTGGCCAAAAAATCCGGGGAATTCTTCGCAGGCAAAGTGTGGAAGGATCGAAGTTGCCCCTAGCTTGTTTAAAAAAAAAAATAAACCCCCCTGACTGCTTGACTTTTTTATAGCGAAATTTCCATCGATTTTATCACAAGTAGTCAGAAATTTTTTTTTTTGTTTGTTAACGCCCCCCCGACGACATTTCGTGGCAAAACAATGGCACTAGCGACAATGGATGGGGTCGAAATGATTGGAAGCCTGTTGCGGGTTTTTTTTTTTTGTTGTTTTTTTTTTTGTTTTGTGGGGTTTTTTTTGTTTTGGGTTTTTGGTGGGGTTTTTTTTGTTTTTTTTGTTGTGTGGGTTTGTTTTGGTTTTGGTTGTTGTGGGGTTTGTTTTGGGTTGTTTTGGGGTTTTTTTTTTTTTGGGTTGTTTGGGGTTTTTTTTTGGTTTTTTGTTGTGTGGGTTTTTTTTGGTTTGGGACTTTGTTTTTTTTGGGTTTTTTTTACGACCACTTTTTTTTTTTTAGAACCTGGCAAAAAACCCCTTTCTACAGGGAAAACCCCACCCCGTTTATATTACAGGTTTTTAAAAATTTCCCAATTTTTGTTCTTTAAGTTTTCTTGGCAAAAAAAAAATTTAAAAAAAACCCCCAATTTAAAAATTTAAAAAGTTTTTAATTTCGTTTTTCTTTATAACAAAGGGAACTTTTAAAAAAAAACCTTTTTTCATTTTATAGAGTTAAAAGGACAATTCTTTTTAATTTTGTTTTTTTATTATTTGGAAATTTTTTTTTAAAAAAAAAATTTTTACAAACCCCCCAAATTTTTTGGAAAAAAATACTTAATTTTTCCTTTTTAAGGGTTTTGGTTAATTTTTAAATAAAATTATTTCAAATTTGCAATTTTTTTTTGGTTTTTAAAAGAAGTTTTTCCAAAAAAAAAAATTTTTGAAAATTTTTATTTTTGGAAAAAAAAAACCCCCTTAAATTTTAACATTCAAAAAATTTTTGCCAAATAAATTTTTTTTAACCCCCAATTACCTTTTAAACTTTCGCAAAACTTCCCCTTGTTTTTTAGTTTTTTTAAAAAATTTTTTTTGGGGAATTTTGGAATTTTTATTGAAAAATGTTTTAAAAACAAATGATTAAAAAAATATTAACCCCGTTTAGTCCTTTCTTCCATAAAAACACAATAACACCAACACACCCAAAAACAAAACACACAACCCAAAAAAAAAAACCGGAGCCACCTCCCCAACCCCCACCACCACACACACACCAACCACACCCCAAACACACACCCAAAACCCCAAACCCCAATCACCCCACCACCCCCCACCAAAAACCACACACCACAAAAAAAAAACCCACCCCAAAATAAACCCTAACTTTTTTACATCCCACAAAACCCCCAAATCCCACCCCCCGTTTTTTGCAAAACAAAAAAAATTAGTCTAAAAATAAACTCTTTAATTTTTTTTTTTGCATCGATTAGAAATTGGGGGGTGCATTTTTAGTGGTCATTAACTGGGGTTCTTTGCTGGGGCCAAGGGGGGGAAAGTAAGGTTTTTGGAGCAAAAAAAAAAAAGAAGGAAAATTTCCCTTCTTTAGAAAAAACAAAGGGGGTTTCTCATTGAGTGGAAATTGCTTGTTATTAAATTTGGTGTTTAAACAAATGTTTGTCTTTGAAAAAAAATAATAAAAAAAAAAAAAAAAGAAAAAATCCACTTTTAAAAAAAAGGTTTTAAGATTAAAAAGGTCCCGGTTGGCTCAATGGCAATTTTGGGATAGTAAAATGTATTTTTGTTGTTTGTAAATTATAGTTCAACAAAATCACAACCCCGCCCCCAAAAACGGACTTTTTTTTGGTCTGGGTTTTGGTATGTTTATTTTGGGTTCTGGCCGGGGGTGGGTTGTTTGTTTTTGTTTTTGGCGTCCCCTTTGCGTTTTTTCAAGAAAATGGTATTTGGGTTGTGGTTGTGGTGGGGGGGCGTGGTGTGTTTTTTTGGGTGTTTTTGGGGGTGGCGCGGTTTTTGCGTTTTTAATTAAAAAACCTTAAATGAAAAAGGGCTCGGGGGGGGGGAAAAATTTTGAATTTTTTTAATTTGAAGTTTTTTTTTGGGGAGTTTGAGGGATTTTTTTGTACACTTTTCTGAAAAAATTTCTTAAAGTCAAACCCGGGGCAGGGGAAATTACGACTTTCAGTGGAAAAGGGTTTTTGAAAAATTCTTTTAAAAAAGGGAAAAAACAAAACGAAAGCCGATACTAATGTTATTTTGCGTTGTTTTGTTTTACCGCCTCTGTTTTGGGGGGGGGTTGGTTGCAAAAGGGAAAGTCGGCTTTGTTTTGTCGTGTTTTGGGGGAAAAAAATTTGTGGGTTTTGGTTGTGGGGGGTTTTTGTTTATTTTTTTTTTGTTTTTGTGTGGGGGTTTTGTGTTGGGTTTTGGGGGTGTTTTTGGGGTGTTTTGTATGTGAGGGGGTGGCGCGCGCGCGCGCGCGTATAAGGGAAATTTTCCAAAAATATATTACACCACACAAGATTTAAGATTCAAATTTAAAAACCCCTTTTACCCCCTTTTTGGGGGATGGAGGGTTTCAAAAAAATTTAACAGGATAAAAACCTAAAAGCAATACACCAAAAATAATACCAATACAAAAAGGGAAAAATGAAAGCAAGAAATTTTTGCAAAATAATAAGCAAACAGTTTAAGACCAAGACTATTTTTAAAGTATATAGATTTCTTTAAAAGACACAACCTACACTTGTGAAAGACAAGTGAAATTTCACTAAATACCTGCAAATCTTATGTATTTTGAGAGCGACAGGAGAACTTTTCGAGATTTGCACTTCATTAGCCTACAAACATTATAACTGGACATAGGTTGAAGAAAATGGGGAATGAAATCTTGTCGTAAATGTTTGAAGCGGGGACATTCCATTTTAAAATGATAATTAATTCATCTCCTAAAGCAGACATATTGCATTTTGAACATATTCTTTCTTCCCGTGGTATATTATGGAAACGTCCAACCTCAATAGGAAGCTTGTGACAGCCACGACGAAATTTCATGAGAGCGTAAACGTATACATCTGGTAGACAAGTTATATATTTTTCCATACCAAAATCGATCTTATAGTTTTTATAATAAAAGGCATCTACTATTATTCAACAGCTCAGTTCTCCATTCATTAACAAAATTTCTATTAAGAAGGCTTTGATAGTTATGTGAACTTCACACACACATACACACCTACATCCCCCTCACCCCTTTCTCCCATACACACACACACACACACACCTCTCTCTCTCTCCTCTCTCTCTCTCGCTCGCTCCTCTCTCTCTCTCTCTCTCTCTCTCTCTCTCTCTCTCTCTCTCTCTCTCTCTCTCTCTCTCTCTCTCCCTCACCCCCACACACACACACACCACACACACACACACACACACTCACTCACTCACTCACTCACTCACACAATCACACGTCTGATATCACTATTTAGTGGAAGGACGTTAACTGAAGAAACAACACACACACACACACACACACACACACTGTCAGCATGCGTACATTTAACGTCATCAGCTAGAACAGTAAAAACAAAACAAAAAAAACAAAACCCCTAACCCTCAATCCAGTAAATTAAGTTAAACTGACGTATAAGTCAAAGAAACTCGTGATCAACTCAATAAGAAAAGGAAGTAATCACCAGCTTGACGTAAGTACAGTCCTCACACCTCAGACCCAGTCTGCCAGAATGTGCAGAAGAAACAAAGGCAAAGCCCAGCCGCTCGCATCTCTGACCATGCCGTACCAGAGTTTTTCAGTTCCTGATTACAATGATTGTTGATGATGAGCCTGCAATACACAGGTGGTTGAGGTGGGAGGGGGGTTGTGTGTGTGCGGTTTCTTGGTTAATTGGTTCGGTGTTTGGTCGTTTTAGTGTATTGACATCTTTTAAATGATAGAGGGTGCGTGAACCATACGTAATACAAATTGTGTCTTGGACGTTTTCCAGAAGGAAAAAACCAAAATGGATCGGGAAATAAACGACGATCGAAAGAAAAAAACAAAAAAGAAAGATCGATAGTGTAATATATCGATGTTGTTTGTTATACCGTTGTATGGGGTGCTTCCTCAAATTAACACCAATGGGGTCAACCCCAATAATTCCATAGCACTCTGACTCATAACTCCCACATCACTGAGGCACAAGTACACCCTGGATAAGAAGTTACTATATACATACATACACGAAGTCTCGAGTGCCTCCATTAATCAGCCGGCTGTACTCCAAGTAGAGGTCTTTACTCCTTACATAGAGTGCAGCTTTACGCTAAGACTTGTCACTGATCAAGACTCAAACTACAACATTGACATTTAATATAGCCTTGACTCGTACTTCTCTCTTCCTCCTCTCTCTCTCTCTCTCTCTCTCTCATCATAATCTAACACTCTTCTCTCATCTTTAACTCTCTCATCATCTCATCTCTCTCTCTTCTCTCATCTCACTCTCTTCTCTCTATATATATATATATATATATATATATATATGAATATATAATACATAATACAAACACACACCAAAATATATTATATATATTGAGTTGAGGTCTATGTTTTCTCTCTCTCTCTCCTATCTCCTACTCTCTCTCCCTCTCTTCTCTATATAGTATATATTATATATATATATTAATATATATATATAATAATATATTATACATACATATAAACTGAAAAGCTTTGGCCTGGTCACGTTATTCATTTGCTAAGCTGTTATCAGGTAACCTAACCCCGACCCCTCTCCAAAAAACCCAAACAAACAAAACCTGGCTTTAATGATCCGTAGGGTACTGGAAAGTAAGCCAGGTGAAGATGTGATGATTTATTAAAACTCGCAAAATAAGGCTGCTCTTCAAGCCTGGTAGATCTTATATGCAGACTATCGGGCTTTATGTTTTTGCATTAGGGAGATGGTATTGCTACTGTAGTCGGTTTGTCTCCTAAGCTGCCTATAAAGTAATATCTTTGCATGCGGACTATACACGTACATACATATAATTTGAAATATTAAAACATATGATTATATATATATATAATCATAGATACATACATACATACAACATTCATACGCACGTGCATACATACAACATACATTCATAAACTCCATCCATCTGCATGCATGCATACTACATTAACATAAATAATGCATACTACATACTTATATCCCATATATACATGCATGCCACGCATGCTGCTACATACATAACCAACATACATGCACATACATACATCAAGATAAGAAAGAGAGACAGCTAGAGAGAGAGAGAGACAGACAGACAGACAGACAGACGACAGCCGGACAAGACTCACAAAATGGTGAAGAGAACAGAAAGACGACAGAGGCACAGATGGCAGGCATCAGATGACCCAGTTTGGTCATTCTCCTACGCTATGATTGCGGAACGGCAGACACCCGCTGTATTGGCCTTGCACTTTGTATAAGTCTGTCAAGGTTCCGCCTCCTGATCCTGGGACACAAACAGTTTCGTTGCTACCTATCATGAATTCAGTCTGCCGCTTGTTTGTCGTCATTGGTTCTTCGGCTATTCTGACTTGGGTATGTACTGTTCGCGTGTGTACGTGCGTGTGAGTGTGTGTGTGTGTGTGTGGTGGTTGGGTGTTTGTGATTGTTGTGTGGGTGGTGTGTGTGTGTGTGTGGATAAATGAGATAGATAGATAGATGATCAATATCGTTAGACAAACAGAGAGATAGACACAGATCAGACAACAGACAGACAGATAATAAATAATGAAAGATAGAGAGAGAGGAGGGGGGGGGGGGTGGGGGGGGAGGGGGGGGGGGGGGGGTTGGGGGGGGGGGGAGGGGGGGCGGGGGGGGGGGGGGGGGGGGGGGGGGGGGGGGGGGGGAGGGGTGGGGGGGGGGGGGGGAGGGGGAGGGTGGGGGGGGAGGGGGGGGGGGGGGGGGGTGGGGGGGGGGGGGGGGGGGGGGTGGGGGGACGGGGGGTGGGGGGGGTGGGGGGGGGGGGGGGGGGGGGGGGGGGGGGGTGGGGGGAAGGGGGGGGCGGGAAGGGGGGAGGGGGGGGGGGGGGGGGGGGGGGGGGGGGGGGGGGGGGTGGGGGGGGGGGAGGGGGAGGGGGGGGAGGGGGGGTGGGGGGGGGGGGTGGGGGGGGGGGGGAGGGGGGGGGGTGTGGGAGAGGGGGGGGGGGGGGAGTGGGGGGGGGTGGGGGGGGGGGGGGGGAGAGGGGGGGGGAGGGGGGGGGGGGAGGGGGAGGGGGGGGGGGAGGGGGGGAGGGGAGGGGGGGGGGGGGGGGGAAAGGGGGAGGGGGGGGGAAGGTGGGGGGTGAGGGGAGAGAGATGAGGGGGGGGGAGAACAGAGGGGTAAGAAAGGAGTCTGACGGGGAAGAAGGCGGGAACGTGCCAACGAGAGGAGGAAAGGGGGAAGAGTCGGTTAGGACGCTGACGAAAAAGAAGGAATCGGGGAAAAGGGGGGGTGGGGGGATCGAAAGGGGGAGCCGGGACTGAAGGGCGAGGGCGGGGTCATGGAGGAAAGAGATCGAAAATGGAGAGAATGAAAGAGAATGAGTATAAGTGAAGATAAGTTATTTGTATACGAACAGAGATAGATACTGAAAAGCTTGCGTCAATGACACAGCCTACTTCGTCAAGTAAGGCACCGTTCAAAACCCAAAGCTGGTTAACTGCAGGGGCCCGAACTTAAGTAGGGTACTATGAGGACTACGAAAAGACATCTAAGCTGGGAAGAAGTCAGTTCAGACTTTGTTGTTTGATAGGAGAGGCGCTCAGGGCTGGGCTGCTATGCGGCAAACGCTTCAGGGCTAACCCCCCACAACAAAGCACACCCAACCAACCTGGTTTTTAATTTTAGTTTAAATGAATTGTAAAATTGAGATGTAAATATACATAATGATACCATAATCAACATGATAACATAGCAACACGAGGCAAAAGCAAACATAACTGGCAGAGTTTAGAAAAGTGGAAGGCATTTAAAACAAAAAAAGGGGGGGGGGGAAAATAAAAAAACAGAAAACTCAGAAAGAAGAGAGGGGGAGAGGAGGGGGAGAGCGAGAAGAGCGCAGAGCAGGGGGCCAAAAGGGGAAAGAACGGGGGGGAAAGGGGGGGGTGGGGGGGGTTTTTGCGTTGGGGGGGGGGGGGGGGGGACCGGTTTGGCCCGAATGTGGGTTGAAAGGGGGGTGGGGGGGGGGGGGGGGGGAAGGGGGGGGGGGGGGGGGGGGGGGGGGGGGGGGGGGGGGAGGGGGGGGGGGGGGGGGGGGGGGGGGGGGGGGGGGGGGGGTGGGGGGGGGGGGGGGGGGAAAAAAAGAAAAAAAGGGGTGGGGGGGGGGGGGGGGGTTTTTTTTTTTTTTGGGGGGGGGAGGGGGGGGGGGGGGGGGGGGGGGGGGGGGGGGGGGGGGGGGGGGAGGGGGGTTTTTTGGGGGGGGGGGGGGGGGGGGGGAAGGGGGGTGGGGGGGGGGGGGGGGGGGGGGGGGGGGGGGGGGGGGCGGGGGGGGGGGGGTGGGGGAAAAAGGGGGGGGGGGGGGGGGAAGGGGGGGGGGGGGGGGGGGGGGGGGGGGGGGGGGGGGGGGGGGGGAGGGGGGGTGGGGGGGGGGGGGGGGGGGGGGGGGGGGGGGGTTTTTAAAGGGGGGGGGGGGGGGGGGGGGGGGGGGGGGGGGGGGGGGGGGAAAAAAAAAGGGGGGGGGGGGGGGGGGGGGGGGGGGGGGGGGGGGGGGGGGGGGGGGGGGGGGGGGGGGGGGGGGGGGGGGGGGGGGGGGGGGGGGGGGGGGGGGGGGGGGGGGGGGGGGGGGGGGGGGGGGGGGGCCCCAAAAAAGAAAGAAAAAAGGGGGGAAAAAAAAAAAAAAAAAAAATTCCCCGTGGCTTTTACTTTTCAAGCACGGGGAAAAGGGGTCCAAACCGTCAGGCGGTTTTTTAAAAAATTTTTGCGAAAGGGGGGAAAGCAGGGCTGAAGTAAACTTAAGGGTCTGAGGGAAATGCTGGTGGGTAAAAGAGAGGGGGGGGAGAGAGAGAGAGAGAGAGATTTGTTGTCAAGAGAGAGAGAGATAGACTATCTGTTGTCTCCATTCTTACTGCTACGAATGGCCTACTCTTCCCAAAGGCACGAAGGGGTTTAACGTGTGCGCAAGATGTTCTGCGTTCCTTAGCGCACGGGGCCTCGACTTATAATTATAGTCTCATCCGCAGGACTTTCTGGGGAGTGGAGTCAGTGCTGATGTTAGCTGGGGGAAGAAATCCCCTTGAACAGCCAACTAGCTCGGTGGTAACTGGAACCCGGGCTCGATGGATCCCGGGCTGTCAATTCGCGAGTGCAACGCTCTAACCACTGGGCTATCCCGCCCCCAGGCGAGGTATCTGAAAACAGCAACCCACGCAGACTGCTTATCCAATGACTCTCCAGTGTTAGGTGATGAGCGAGACAGAGTGTGAGACATTCTGGATGAAAGCTTAAGTTGTAAAAGCAGACGAGCAAAAACGCAACATCCAAGCGTTTGGCAGAGTGGATTTTCGGTTTATCTGAAACCTTCTTCAGGTTGAAAGATTGGCCAACTGACAGTAAGAACCCAAAAGAACGCTTAAGATAGGGAAACACTCAAAACAGAAGCTAACAGTTTCATCATCTTCTACATCATAGGTAAGAAAACGGTACAGGTGTTTTCATACTTTATGCGGTCGTTGGAGAGCGAGATATCAGAGACCCCATCATCTCTAGGGGCCAGCATATTGAGGGCAAAGCCCATCTCCTCTCCCTCGCTGCTTAACCTCCCCTGTCCCTTTGGAGGGCACGTACCCATTTACATACAGCTCGTGGGGGGGGGTGGGGGGGGGGGGGACTTCTTTCTCCTTTACAGCCACCTGAAACTTGTAAAACGACTTTGAGAAGAAAATAATAATACAAAAAAGACACATAAATCACCCACCAGTGTGCTTTTACTTTGTGCATAGCAGCGTAGCCCAAATAGGTGAGTAAACACATTTACACTGTGCAGTACTATAGGTTTCATTTTAATGACTTGTGTGCAGAAGGCAGAAGTAACCAGACACGGGCTGACCCAGTGAAGCTGACTGCATGAGGTCAGGGTGAGGCTCACGTTGGTCTGTAGTGGGTACAGACAGGTAAGTCAGTCAGTCAGTCAGTCAGTGAGGGAGGGAGGGAGGGAGGAAGGAGAGGGAGAGAAAGGGACAACTTTAGGAGATGGTAATCCAGTCTCTTGCCCCCACATACATCTTCTGCAGACTCTTGACAGCTGGCCGGTAGGGTCGGCCGAGAGAGGGGAAGAGAAGGTAGTGGCATGGGATTGGAATGAAAAAGGAGATAAAGAGGAGAGACAGACAGACAGACAGAGAGAAGCGAGAAATAGAAGCCATTATAATCTCTGATCGTCCCCCACACACAAACAATTGAGAGTTCAAAGGCAGCAATTCCCTAAAACAGCAGGGGTGGGTGCGGAATGAAAAGAACCACTGCTGTGAGAGAAGCCCCTTCCCTCGTTCCCAATACGCCAGATACCTGACTTCTCCCTTCGCCACTCCTGTCAGTTTGAAAGAATGAATGAATGAATGAATGAATTTTATTCAAAGAGGGCAATGGCATAAGCAAACATACTTTTCTTTAACAACCAGACAGTGTAGTCTCTGGCAGGTCCAATCTGATAAACCCTGTAATCCCTTTTCAGGGTAATATGACAGATGAAGCCTTTGGAGTCTACGTCACATCCATACCACAGGTCATGACTTGCCTTTAAAAAAAATGTTTTGTACATGACTTGCTCCATCCACTCTCCTACAAAAACGGTTGGGTTTTTAACGTGTGTGCAAGGTATTAGGTGTGTGAGTTAACACATGGGACGGGACCTCGGTTCATAGCCTCATTCGGAGAACTTGCAGGAAAATAAGAGTGGGATCGAAATAATGTTAACTCTATAAGGGGAAAATCCCTTAGCACAGCCAGCTCTGCGGAAACTGAAACTGACGCACGCCTGTGGTGTCCTTAATCAAATGGATTCCTTTTCGCCAAAGGGGATTAGGACGTTTAACTACTCAGTCAAAAAGTAAACTGATATTATTTTTAACAGCTAAATACATCATTTGATATCAACACAGATGAAAATACGACCCAAAATAACGGCAATAAAAAGACACTAAATGAATATAAAGTCAGTCAAGACTGTGAAGGTAAAACGAATACTCCCTCAGCAAGGACAGCTAAGCAGCATTTAACCGGAAGTTTCCGCAGGAAGTTTCCAGACCGGGGGAGAAGTTAATATCTCCGTTGAGCCTGTCCACAGCCTCATTACTTCCTCTTCTTCTTCGTCCAATGCTCAGACATCAACTACTATTGTCTGTCATTTGAGCGAAAACGCGTTGCGCTGCCGTTAAACGCCTGAAAAATCAGGCCCAGCGCATCCATCTTCCGCGTGGGAGAGAATCTTTCTCAAATAACAAAAAGGCAGGAGAATGGACCAATAAGGCAGAAAATAGGCAAGAAGGGCGTGACAAGAAGAAAAGGAACCAGGCAGAAACAAAGAGAAGCGGTAGAAAAGAGGAAATTCCGGGCACAGAAGAATTTCCAGAAGGTGGGGATGCTATTTATACCGACAAACCCCTGGCATCCCACAGGGTAGGGGGGAGGGGGGGGGGGGGGCAGGGGGAGCCCCATTACGACACTACAACACACGAGTCATTCCCCCTCTCCCTTCTCCTCCTTCTTCTGGCAGATTTGGATGCAACATCCCAAAAACTGAAAAAGAAAAAAAAATGAGGAGTAGAAAGCCACCTTTCTTTTGAAGTGGCGAAGACACTCCTATCCTAGAATACGCTGACAGACACGGGGTAGCGAGCGAGGCGGAGAGCTCTTCTTATCTCAGGCCGACTTGTTGCACTGCTCTGCACTGCACTGCTCTGCACTGCACTCCTATGCACTCCTATGCACTGCATCGTGTGTAGCCCATCCAATGCAGCTCAGGAACAGGCGTTCCATTCATCCATACCGGTGCACTCAGTCCACTGTGTCTTTGTGCATGCGTTAGTTAATGCACCGTTAATATGCCGAGTTGAGGAAAGCCGAAGTGTTTGATACAGTTTTGCTTGACAGGGAAAAACCCATCGTGCCAGCATTTTTTGGTTGGGTGTGTGGGGTGTGTGTGTGTGTGTGGTGTGGGGTTGTGTGTGTTTGTGTTGTGTGGGGTGTGTTGGGTGTGTGTGTTGTGTGTGGTGAGTGTGTGTGTGTGCGTGTGTGCATGTGAGTGTGAGTGTGTGCGTATGTGTTTTGTGGTGTGTGTGTGTGTGTCTGTGTGTGGGGTTGTGTTAAGTGAGTGTGTGTGTAAGTGAGTGTGTGTGTGAGTGTGAGTGAGTGGTGTGGTTTTTGTGTGTGTGTGTGTTGGTCTAAATGATGGAAGTCTGTTTGGCTTATTTTTTCTCTATTTTTCTTTCTCTCCCTTTTATCATTATCTTGTATAATCGAGAGTTTTCAGATAGGACGATGGTGTTTTGTTGTTGTCCACGATTCTTAGAAATCCCGTAATGTTGTTCACGTTTATTCAGGGGTGGGTACAACGCTGACTATTATTTTATTCTTTATGAAAATTTCGTTCTTTTGTTGTTCTCTTTGTTCTTGTTCTTGTTCTCTTTTTTCAAAATTCTTCTTCAGTGTTCTTTTTCTCTCGTGTCTTAAGTGCGAGTGTGTGTGTGTGTGTGCGCGCGCGCGCACGTGCGTGTGTGCGTACACCCGTCTGTAGTGGGAGTCCTGTGAGCAGACAGAAGGGTTAAATCATCTGTGTGTGAACTGTCTACAAATGAACGTTCATGAAACAGGTTCGTAAAAGCAGGCTGTGGGGAAAACCCTACTACTACTACGACTAGCCCAACAGTTTTGAATATCAAAAAGGTACATTAAAAGAAAAGAACGAAAAAAAACCCACCTCGACACTCCTACGAAAAAGAGAAACACACACACACATACATGCACACACACACGCGCGCGCGCGCACACACGCACACACCTGCTCACAGAAGGAAACCAAACCATGTAGGCGTCTGCGTATAGTGTTTTTCTCTCTCTCTCTCTCTCCTCATTTTCCTCTCTCTCTCTCATTTTTCCCCCTTCTCTCTCTCTCTCCTCCTCTTTTCTCTTATATCCCTCCTTCGGATGAGACTATAAACCGAAAGGCCCCGTGTTCGAACGCATGCAGAACAATTTTCGCACACGTTGAATCCTGTTCCGCTTTTCGGAAGAGTAGGCCATTGTGTGCCCGGGGGAAACAGATGACAAATTTACAAAACCGCATACACACGGGGACTGGATGTTAAAAAAAAGGGACATGATTGCTTATCCATTATCCTCGATATAAAAGAATCTCTCTCTCCCCTCTCTCTCCCTTTCCTTTTCCTTATCATTTTCTCTCCTCTCTCTCTCTTCCTCTCCTTTTCTCTCCTCTCTCTCTCTCTTGATGCAAATGACTGCACCTAGGTATTCACCTTGTGGTAGGTGCAGGAACCCCTTAGATTTATCTTCGCATCAATCCTTTGCTTTCACATTCTTTTTTTTCTAATATACTTGCATAGGTTTTTTATAGTAATGTGCTCAGTGACAGCAAAGTATTTTAACATTTCTGTCATGTTGGCAGTACATACAAGGGGGAAAACCCAGTATAAAGGGCGTAAACTGTGAATTCTTCTGGGGGTTTTTGTGGGTTTTTTTACATTTTTAGATTTCATTTTTAAGTCTCCGTTTCCTTTTTGCTTATTGGTGCATTAAAAAAAAATTTCCGTCAGTAATTTGCTGATGGGTGAGGCTTCTTACTGACATAGGTCTGGAGATACTGTTAGTGTGTATGTGTGTGTGTGTGTGGTGTGTGTGTTTGTGTGTGTGTGTTTTGTGATGTGTTTTGTGTGTGTGTGTGTGTGTGTGTGTTGTGTGTGTGTTGGGTATGTATGTCGTAGTGTATGTGTATGTGTTGTATGTAGGGTGTGTTGTATGTATGTAGTGTGTGTGGTATGTATGTGTTGTTGATGTTGCTGTATGCATGTGTGTGTTATGTATGTATGTATGTATGTATGTATGTATGTATGTATGTCTGTATGTATGCCTGTATGTATGTGTAAATGTTGTCTGTCATTATGTACTGTATGATATATGTATGTATGTGTATGTATGTATTACTGTCATGTCTGTCTGTATGTATGTGTTTTTTGTATGTATTTAGTATGTCTGTCTGTCTGTCTGTATGTATGTATGTATAATGTTCTGTATGTTGTATGTCTGTCTGTCTGTCTGTATGTATGTATGTTTTGTCTGTCTGTATGTATGTATGTATGTCTGTATGTATGTAAGTGTGTATGTTCCTGTATGCGTCATTTCAACTGGGATGCACTTAAGTGTCCTCATTCGACCCCTGCTTTTACTATAATAATTATATCTAGGCTAAGCATTCACACTCCCACTTTCCGTGTTTCCTGTGCATACTTTGGGGCTGTCTGGATCAACCTGTATTGGCAATAGTGCATGCACGATTAAATCAAACGCATGCCCATGGGTAGGTGCATTCGAACGCTCAACACGCGCACGTGTGCACACACAAATACATAATTACACATGCACATATTGCACGCACACATGCACGTGCACACACACACGCACGCGTGCACGTACGCACACACACAGCAGCACACGACACGTACCACACACACAAGCACCAGCACACAACACACACCACACAAACACACACACACAGAAAAACACAGACAGATAGACAGACAGAAAGAAAGACAGACAGACAGGAACAAACAGATAGCACAATAGATATTTCAGTCTATCGCTCAGTTGATCTTAAGAAAAGTCTTTCCAGCAATTTTCTCCATGTAAAAAATATGTTCATAAAATACAAATCATGCAATACAAAAGCTATATTTTTTTAAATCGTTTTAGATGTTGTTTATTTTTTAATTCTGTTTGTCTTATACTATTGTTTTAATTGATGTTTGTTGTCTGCTTGGAACTAGATTAAAAAAAAAAAGAAAGTACTCTTCAACAAAACCTAACCCAACTTTTTGCAGTCATCTTGAGGACAAGAAGTCATAGGATAATACATAACTTGACACACGGTTCGTCATCATCTCTATGACCAATTCCACTGAGCCAATGACGGAGGGGCTATTTTTACACAGGGCACATTGCTATAATTATTATCTACTACACATTCCGTAGTCTACTCATTCAAACAGGCGCTATGGATGACTCGACGACCAGCCCTCCCCATTAATATCTTCCTCTGTCTGCCATCTCTCACGATGAGGGCTTCACTCCACTTCAGGCCCGTCCGATCTGAATTGCTGTCCACCCATCTCCCCCTTCTCTGTCTTCATCTCTCCTTCTCCCCCCACCCCCCACCACCTTGCACTGTGCCCTGCAAGACTGTCTTGGCAGGCTCTCTTCATCCAGAGATGTGCTAGCACCGCTTCAATTTTCGACAGAAGCATACCTAAATAAATAATGAGATTTGTCAAAACGCTAATCTGGCCTGTGCTGCTGTATGGATCAGAAGCCTGGACACTACGAAAATTCATCATCATCATCATCAGTCCCGTGACCTTGGCGGTCGTGGAGGAGACACGAAAGACGATGCCGTGGTAAGCCTCCTCCATCCATCTCGGTCCTCGGCTCTGCGCAGTAGTGCCGAGTCATTCATCCTGGTCCATTCTCTGATGTTGTCCATCCATGACTTGTTCTGTCCCCCCCTTTTTTTCGGCCCCCTTTCGGGGTTTTCCCCCTGCATACTTTTTTCGAAAATTGGAAAGAGACAAAAAAAAACGTAGCCGAAAGGGGTTTTTACACGACTTCTAACGAAAAAGGGCCAGTCGAAAGAAAAAACAAAGCTTTCTTGATTTTCTCCACTCAAAGAAAATTTTGGGCAAAATTGATAAAGCCTGCCCGGGGTTAATTTTTTGGGCCCCTTGCAAACAAAAACCCACACAGAAAAAATTTTAAAAACCCCAGTTCCCCCAAAGGGAAAGGGTTATGGGGGCAAAAGGGAAAAGAGGCAGACCACCACCAACACCTGCTTCCCAAACATCACGGAACAGTGGTAAAAAAGCTACAGGAACCCGCAAAACCATCAAAAGACAAAGAAGATGGCGACCTTGGGGGATTGCGGGGCTCCATCGACGACAGGGGCGATGGGACATTTTGGGGTTAAAAATTTTTTTAAACCCAAAATTTTTCTGAATTTCATACGGGCGCCCCATGAAGAGTTCTCTGCTTTTAAATCCCATCCTTTCGGGTCCGCCAGAAGGGGTTGCCCAACTTTGGATGTAAGCAAAGGTTTTTTGGGCCTACATTCAAAAAAATTTAAGGTTGTGTTTTAAACGGGTTTGTAATAATTTGTCCTCAACCATGACAAGCTTTTGGGCACAGAAACCTGCACTCCCGTGGGCTTTTTTGGAAGGAAAAAAGCCTCTGATGACGATAGGCTGCCTAAATTTGGGGGCCCAAGGGTTTTTTTTTTTTGACCAAAGTTTTTGGAAAAAATTTTGATGCACGTAAACGTTTTAAACCTGTGTGTTGTGGGGGGCCACAGGGGCCCCCGGGGGAAAGGGGTGAGCCCAAGAGTCCCGTTCTAAATGACCCCCAGAGCGTTCACGAAGAGGCTAAACGCACACCAAAAACAAACAAAACAACAAAAACCCACAACATGGCAGCCGCCTTCTGGGAAGACATGGAGTTGCACCTTTTTCCCTCTTTCATCTGCCGCGGGCCCCCCCGGGGGGTCGCGGGGAACACAGACTTTTGTCTGCAAAAGGGGGGAGGCTTGATTATGACATGGGGGCTCGCAGGGGGGCAGCCAGGGAAATCGCTCCATCCTCCCCTTTGGGTCTACCTCGGGTTTTCCTAGCCATTGGGGGTTTGGGGGGGTTTCCTGTGGGGCTGGTTGTTGGGGGGCATCTAGGGGGTGCCCAAAACCTCCGGATCCTTTTTTTTTCCCTTTGGGGAAAGGGGTTTATCCGACCAGTCCGGGATCACCTCATTCTTAAATCTTGTCGCGTCGGGTTTTGGTTGAAATTTTTTCCCTCAGGCACTTTTTTCACATGTGACCAATTTTCTCTCAAAGGGCTTTTTTGGGGCCCAGGCGGACAGGGGTTGTAAATGTTGGAACGAAGAGGGCGTTTAAATTTTTTTTCCCTTTGGGTGCTCATTAGGAGCTGGAATTTTTTTAGAAGGGGGCTTTTTGGGGAACTGACGGCTTTCGTTTTCTGGCACTTGTTTTATTCCCCTTTCCCAATTTTCCATTTTCAGTGAAAAAGGCGGGCCAAAGGGAAATTTAAATCTTTTTTGGTCTTTCGGCTGGGGCCTTTTGATGTTGATGCCCCCATTTTCCGATTTCTGATGACAACAAAAACTTCTGTTTTGGTGATCCCTGATTTCCATGTTCCCCCTCTCGCACCCTTGTGTTGAGTTGGGCCTGTGGATCGGGAAGAGTGTTTTGGGTTCTGATTCATCAGGGCCGGGTTCGCAGCAAATAATAGTTCTTCAGGGCCTCAAGATCTGGGTTGGCTTCCTTTTGGGTCTGGTCCATTTAATCCGAAAAGAAGGGGAAAATTAAAGCCCGGCCCCGACCCTGATTTAAACCCGGGGAAACCCGTCGGATGTTCCCTGGCGTTCGGAAAGGGGCCCCCATACTGTTGGGGATAGATTTCCTGATGTATCAAGCAACTGCCCCCCCTTTAAGGCGTACTGCTCCAGGATCTTCCGAGCTTGGCTCTTTGACTCGGGCGAAAGCTTTTTTTTGGGGCAAAAGAATACTGTATCAGGTCTTGGGTTTTATTTGAGCTCTTTCACACGCTGGGCGGGGTGCGAAAATGGGATCTGTGCACCCTCTTTTCCTTTCCCCAAACCAAACCCGGGGATTTTCCAGTAGTGTTTTTGGGTTTGGGTCTTTTGCGCTGGTTCCCCAAAACTTTTCATACATTTTCCCACATGGCGAAAGTGGAAAAGCCTCTGTAGGGCTGCAGTCTCTCTTGCTTTCCCTTCTTTTTCCAAAATTGGGACCAAAAATTGCGTTTTTCCATCCCCTTGGGAAATTTTCCCTCTTCCCCCCATGCTTTCTGGAAAATGATGGTGAGCCCTTAACTCCCGTTTGCCCAAATCAAGGATTGGCTTCAGGTTTTTTTTAGGGCCCCATCACCCGCCCGCTTTTCCCTTTTTGGGGTGGGTCCCTTAAATTTTCCTTTTTTTGGTTTTAGCTTCAAGGATTTGGGGGGCCAACTGGTCTTTATAGCGGGTGAGAAGGAGAGTTTAAAACCCTTTTTACCCAGAATGGGGGTTTTAAAAAATCTTTAAAATAACTTCCCAACGTTTTCCCGAAAATTTTTTCTTCTTTGTGGGGTTGGGCCCCTCCATTTTCATCAATTTTACTACTGTTTTTTGGATTGAATGGGTCATCTCTTACTCTCATCGTCTTCACCTTTTTAAAAAATTTTCTTGGGGGGTTCTTTTCAAATTTTTACTTTAACTTCCGCCCCAAAATCGCCCAAGATTTTTTTTTTGGAGGGTTTCACAACACGAAATTTCTAGGGCTTCCTTGCGTTCTGTACTTGGCGAGTCCTCTTTTTGTCTTGGTCTTGGGGCCCCAAACTTTATATAGCCTTTTTTTTTTTGATGGCTTCCTTTACCCCCTTTGGGTTTCCCCCAAGGGGGTACTTTCCTTTTTTACCTTTCCCCATTTCTTTTTTCCCCCAAAATTCCCTAAGGTGTTCAAAAGCTCTTTAAGGTGTCCCAGACTTGCTCCATGTTGAGAAGGGGTTAAACAAAGAGTCAAGTTTCACCTTAAAGCACATAATCTGTTTTTGCACATCTTTTTCCTCCAGTTTTTGGGGTTACTTTTCAAGGGTGGTTCCCTAGCAGTTGTTATTTCTTTTTCGGGGACTGGGGGGCAAAAACAGGGCCTTTTGGGCAAGTCAAGTTGGGATTGGGGGGTGGCTTTTTGGGGTCTTTGATGGGGTAACGTGCTAATCTTTCCCAAATATAAAGTTTGAATTTTAGACAGGGGTTTAGATCGTTCCATTTTTACCAGGGGTAAATTTGGGGGGCTGGGTGTTGAAAAAGGGGTTGGTGGTGATCAGATCATGCTCTGAAAATATTTTCCCGCAAAGGGTTTTCCCTTGTAATTGCAAGGGGTTCTGTGGTTTAATTTGGGGGCCAAGAATTTTTTTCCCTTTCTTTTCTCACCAACTCTGCCGTTAAAAACAAACCCCTGACAAAACAGGGCCTCTTTTTCAGGGGGGGTGTTTGATAGGTCCCCGGGGACTCCCCTTTATAGAATGAGTTTTTCCCTCTTCTGAGACAACTTACATGGGGCAATCTTGGATATAGTGGACGAATTTTTTTGGGGCTTTCTTACACCGGGGTTAAATCATCTTTTTTGGGAAAGTGTTCTGTACTCATGAGATTCTTGGGGATGTCGGGGGGTAATAAATCCCACCCATGCTTTTCTCTCTGGTCTTCCTGACTCCACTCCAGAGGGGAACAAAGTTTGAATGGATTTCTTTTGATCCTTCTCCTTTCTTCCTAGTGTCTGAAATGCCCATGATGGAGATCTTTCTTTTGGTCATGAATTCCACAATTTCTGGTTCCTTGTTTGTTAGGCCGCAGATGTTCCTTGTTCCAATGTAGTCACTGTTCCTATCTCGATGTCCGTTTCCATTGCGAGGTCGTTTTCCGTTGGTATCCGTCCGTTTGTGTCTCTTTTCAGTTTTCTTAGCAGTTCATAAATCCACTGTCGGCTTGCTAGGCCAGTCACAGCTTCACCAGAGCCCCGTTAGCCAGCTTGACCTGTTTCCGTTTCCCACGACGTGGACGAGGGGTTGGACTTTGGGAAACATGGAGTTGCACTCTAGGTGTTTATTCTGGTACAGGGTCTGTTGTGGCTGGCCAGTCCGACACGGGAATGACAGACAGTCCCTATGGCAGAGGAAGGCACAGATGAAGTCTGACACTGGTTTGTCTGCCTGGGCTGCAGCCTTTCTTCTCATTCAACAACAACAATAACAACAACAACAACAATTACTACTACTACTACTACTACTACTACTACTACTACTACTACTACTACTACTACTACTACTACTACTGCTGCTGCTGCTGCTGCTAGGCTTACTACTACTACTACTACTACTACTACTGCTGCTGCTGCTGCTGCTGCTGCTGCTGCTGCTGCTGCTGCTGCTGCTGCTGCTGCTGCTGCTGCTACTACTACTACTACTACTACAATCCTGTCCAAGACTGGTTCCTGCCTTTGCCTTGTTTCTCTAGGGATTTGGACGATCGTCCTTTGGATGACGTGACGTGATGAAGCCAAGTCTTACGTGGAATGCCTACAATGAATGATGATGGTGATCAACAAAAACACAGCAACAGGATATGTTGTTAGCCTTTGGCAAAATTGTTTTAAAAAAATGTAAGTGAAAAGCCACGTCCAAACAAGCAAATAAATATTAATGATGAGAAGATAAAACCAGAAACAAAAACTCCAAATATAAGTTGACTATGATGATGCATGTTCGATTTCAAAAAGAGAAATGTGCAGTTTATAAATAGCAGAGCAGAGTATATCATATCTATCCATAACAGACCAGACCAAACCAGACCAAACCAAACCATTCCATATCATCATACCATAATTCTCTCTCTCTTCCATACATACACACTTACACACACATACTTACACACACACACACACACACACCACACACACACACACACACACACACACACACACACACACACAAAGCGAAACAGAATCTGATGACGGACAAAGTATTGTCGATGTCAACTTGCTTCCTCTCTGTTTGTCTAAGACCGCAAGTGTGAGTGATGTGGAATTTCCCATGTGACTGTCTACACCACACCACCGGCCCTCCTCCTCTTTGCTGTTGTCCTTGGTTTTACCACAGACCTCCCTCCCCCTCCTATCCCATGGCTCGCATTGCGTAATACAGACAATGTATGAAGCAACTGCTCGTCACCCTAGGATGCACAAGTACACGCCAAAACGCAAAAATAAAGTGTTCTTACATGCAAGTGTGTGTGTTTATTTAGTTATTTATTTTTATTTTATTCTTGTATATCGAGGATAATGGAATATGCACTTATATGCTTTTTTAAAACATTCGGTCCCCGTGTGTGTGCGGTTTTTGTAAAGTCTGTCATCTGTTCCCACCGGCACACAATGGCCTACTCTTCCGAAAAAGCGGAACAGGATTTAACGCGCAAGATGTTCTCTGTGTGTGTGTGTGTGTGTGTGTGTGTGGTGTGTGAGTGTGTGTGTGTGTGTGTGTGTGTGTGTGTGTGTGTAGACAAGCACGTACGTGCGCTGAAGTGGGAAGACATATTTGCCTGTGTACAAACGCACGTACGTACCTTAGGCATGCATGAACGCTCGATTGCAAGCTCGCACGTTTTGCATGTATGCAAGGAAGCTGCTGATATGTCTATCTGTCTGTCTGTCACTCTGTCTGTTTGTTTGTATCTCTCATTCTCTCTCTCTCTCTCTCTCATCTCTCTTCTCTCTCTCTCTCTCTCTCGTTCTGTCTCTGTCTCCCTGTGTGTCTGTCTCTCTACGTCTCTGTCTCTCTCTGTCTTTTTTGCGCTCGCACACCCAAACACACAGAGACACATACACGCCACACACACACACACACTCACCACCACCAACACAACCACCCCCTCCCCCCCCCCTCACGCACCCCCCCCCCCCCCTCCCCGCCCTCTTCCCCTACAACAACCCATTCAAGCACTTATCCACTGAGTGACAGACAGGAAAGAAAAAACAGAAAAGTAGAGCGCTGACAGAGTGATGATACTAGCGAGAGGACAAAGATGACAGAGCCCCCAAACAAAGCAGCCTGTCGACAGATGCAGGCACAGCCTGTCGACAGATGCAGGCACAGCCTGGTTGACAGATGCAGGCACAGACTGGTTGACAGATGCAGGCACAGCCTGTCGACAGATGCAGGCACAGACTGATTGACAGATGCAGGCACAGACTGGTTGACGTACGCAGGCATATAGCAACCCGACGACATCTCACACACCATACCACACCACACCACACTGCTGTGTATACTGCTGAGAGGAGGCTGGACTGTGCGCATCCCCTGCTGCAAAGGCTATCTTGTCTGTCAGCTTGGCTTGGCTTGGCTTGGCTAGGCCCACCTCCTCCTTCTATCCCTGCCTAGTCTTCTCTCTCCTGTCTCCTTGTCTCTTGGCCATCTTTTGTGTGTGTGTGTGTGTGTGTGTGTGTATGTGTGTGTGTGTGTGTGTGTGTGTGGTGTGTGTGTGTGTGTGTTGTGTGTGTGTGTGTGTGTGGTGTGTGTGCTCCTTCTATTCCTGCCTAGTCTCTCTCCTGTCTCCTTGTCTCTTGGCTATCGTGTGTGTGTGTGTGTGTGTGTGTGTGTGTGTGTGGTGTGTGTGTGTGTGTGTGTCTCTCTCTCTCTCTCTTCCTCTCTCTCTCTCTCTCTCTCTCTCTCTCTCTCTCTCTCTCCTCTCTCTCTCTCTCTCCATGTGTGAGAAGGGCGGGACGTGGGGTTAGTGGTGGAATATTACATCAGAGAAAGAGACAGAGTAAAGGGGGTGGGGGAGTGATGGAGGTAAGGAAGCAGAGGGAGAGGGGGAGAGAGAGAGGGGATAATATATATATATATATATATATATATATATAATTATAGAGAGAGAGACAGACAGACACACACACACACACACACACACACACACACACACACACACACACACACACACACACAACACACACACAGAGAAAGGGAGGGAGGGCGTGTGTGTTCCAATCTGGGTAATCCCAAAAGAGCTGTTGTTAGTTTGCGCAAGAAAAAAACCACGTTGCATGCAGCAGACCAGACGGCACTCCCTGGGCTACTGGACAGACGCTTCAAAAGCGTGACCCCGGCACTGCCCCCTGACCTCTCGTGTGCCTGCCGCCGCTGGACACTGCGCCATTCCTACCATACAGACACAGGCTATAGGTATAGGGAGCCTACACTTCTGCCATAGGTTTTTGTTGTGTGTGTGTGTGTTGTTTTTTTTATTTTAGGCTGGAGTGCATGATGCTATGCAGGTGTTACTGCAATGGTCTTTGATTCACGATAGTCTCGTCAGAAGAAAAGAAAAAATTGGAAGGGGGAATTGAGTTTTAAAAGAACGCTGGTTCTGGGACTTCCTTCCCTCTTACACCCCCCCCCCCCCCCCCGCCCCCCAGCACAAAACACAGACACATGCATGCGTGGATGGATATACACGTACGCACACACGCACGCACAAACGCATGTGCGCGCTCGCACACACATTTACACAGATACAGACTTACACATACACACATGCACGTACGCATGTGCGCGCTCGTACACACATTTACACAGATACTGACTTATACACACACATACACACACATGCATGTGCGCGCACGCACACACATTGACACAGACACACACACACACACACACACACACACACACACACACACACACACACACACACACACCACACACACACACACACATACACATGACGCAAGCTTTAAACCTCGTCTTTTGTCAAACGAGTCTGATACTGAGCCTGTTAAAAGCTAAAGAAGAAAAAGAGAGAATGAGTGTGTGTGTGTGTGTGTGTGTGTGTGTGTGTGTGTTGTGTGTGTGTGTGTGTGTGTGTGTGTGTGTGTGTGTGCGCGCGCGCTCACTTGTGTGCGTGTGTATATGTATGCTTGTGTATGCACGCGCACGTGAGAAACTGAGGTCCCGAGCGCAAACGCAAGCAGAACATCTTGCAAACACGTTAAAACCCACTCTACATTTCAGAAGAATAGGCCATTCTTGATAGTAAAAACGATGTCAAAATATGTATATATATATATATATATATATATATATATATATATATATATATATATATATATATATATATATATAAGAAGCGCATGCACGCTGATGTCACGTTTAGACATCATCCCTGACGTTGAAATGCGGCTACCTTAATGGTGGGCAAAAACGGTCGCATACGCAAAATCTCACCATTGGTGAACCTCGGAGCTCTAGCCAAGGAACCTAAAAACAACAGAACAAAACAAAAGAACACCCAAAACCAAAAGCTTAAAACAAAGCATACCCCCCCCCCCCCCCCCACCCCCCCCACCCCCCAAAAAAGAAAAAAAATGTTTTCCCCCTTCCACAGCACGGTTTAAAATATTCCACAAAAGCCCAGCAAGAAGTTTGTCCTCTCTCTCTCTCTCTCTCTCTCTCTCTCTCTCTCTCTCTCTCTCTCTCTCTCTCTCTCTCTCTCTTTCTCTCTCTTTTCCTGTAATACTCGTTTATTAGACATCATGAAACTGTCATGGTGTGAATTATTACCACTGTCCACATTTAGACATCAACATCA
>CM054139.1:42381240-42383740 GCA_028751875.1 Rapana venosa
CTGCTAATTGTGTCTGCTGCCTGCTGCCTACGTAGGCTGTATATATATATATATAATATAAAATAATATATAAATATAATAAATATTTTATATATAAAAATATATATATAATATATATATTATATATATAAAATAAAATATTGTGTATAAAATATATGAGAGCAGCCCCGTGATGTATGGCAGCACTGGGGAAGACAAGGGGGCGACATTTCTTCTGCCATGTCGCCCATTTTTCCCCACCCGACCAGGCAGGCTTGCTTCTGAAAATTAGTGTATACCGACCCCCCTCTGTTGTGTTGCTGTTGTTGTTGTTGTTGTTGTTGTTGTTGTTTGGTTGGGTTGCTTTTTTTTTTTTTTTTTTTTTTTTTGGGGGGGGTCCTGAAATAATGTGTATCGTGTATTCGTGAGTAATGGTGGGGGTTGGGGAGTGGGGGTGACGGGGGGGGGGGGGGTTGTCTGTGGAGGGGTTTGGGGGGCGGGGTTGGTTTGGTGGTGGTGGTGGTGGTGGTGGTGGTTGGTGGTGGTGGTGGTGGGGGTGGTGGGTGTGTGTGTGTTGTGTGTGTGTGGTGTGTTTTATTTATTTATTTATTCTTTTATTTCTAGGAAAATGGAATAAGCACTCATGTATTTTTTTTCACCCAGTCCCCGTATGTATGCAGTCCTTTAAATTTTGTCATCCGTTTCCACCGGCACACAATGGCCCACTCCTCCGAAAAGCGGAATGGGCCTTAACGTGTGCGCAAAATGTTCTGCATGTGTTCGCACACGGGACCTCGGTTTATAGTCTCATTCGAAAGACTTTTGGGGAGAGTGGAGTCTGCACTGATGTTAACTCCAGAGGAAAAATCCTCTTGAACGAGAACCGAACCTGGGTCAGCAGATCACGAATACATCACTGTAACCACCAGGCTATCCCGTGTAGTGTTAGTGTTAGTGTTAGTGTTAGTGTGTGTGTGTGTATGTGTGTGTGTGTGTTTATGTAGTGTGTGTGCGTGTGTGTAGTGTGTGTGTGCGTGTGTGTAGTGTAGTGTAGTGTGTGTGTGTGTGTGTGTGTGTGTGTGTGTGTGTGTGTGTGTGTGTGTGTGTGGTGTGTGTGTGTTTATGCATGCATGCGTCGGAAATACAGTTATATACTTCTTAAAGTAATATCTGGTGCAAAATTAATTATTCAGTTCTCATTATTAGCGTTTCCTGGTCTTGTGTGTAATTTATGAATGTCTTTATGCTTTTTGTTTAGGTTTTTATTTTTGTTTGTTGTTTTTTTTGGGAGGGGGGGGGGGGGGGCTGGGTGATTGCAGGCCTGGTGTAAAGAACCCTCTACCTTATCTACCATATATACCTTAAAGAAAATATTCGATTTCGAGTTCCGAGTCTCTCTCTCTCTCTCTCATCTCTCTCGCCATCCATCTCCCTCTCTCTCTCTCTCTCTAAACTCATCTATCTCCTCTCTCTCTCTCTCTCTCTCTCATCTCTCTCTCTCTCTCGATCTCCCTTGGATATAGGCAGGGCGAAATTTTGCTGTGTAAATTTTGTGTTTAAATTGCCAAATAAACCAGCACCATGCCAGTTGTCGGGTTACCAAACAACGTGGAAGTGACGCTAGGTGCCCTGCTGCAACAAACACTGCATCACCTCATCGAAGGTCTGTGGAGAAGGCGAGCAAACGACGTTTGCTTCGACTGAAGGCTGGCTCAGTGAATGGGAACATGGCGGGTCAACAAACACCTGTTGTACTTCGCAGAAGCCTCCCAGTCAGACCAACAGGGACCGACGAGAAGGACAGAGGAGAGGAGCGGGCAGAGGAGAGGAGGCGGGCAGAGGAGAGGAGGCGGACAGAGGAAAGGCAAGAAGACAAGGCAAGTGCATTGTTCCCATTCGAAACTTCGCCAATGTTTTAAGCCAACACCCCCCTTCACCCAGTCTGTCTCACACACAACACCCCAGCCTCTCCAAACCACATGCCTTCGCAATCGGTGCTTCCCACACATGATATCGCCCGTGCGTCAGGTGCTGTCACGTGTTGGAAGCTGACACAGTCGCTGAACAACAAGGTGGAATGACCTGGTTGAGGTGCCTGTACCTGACATTACGATGGAGGGGGAGGACTGTGACGAATATCTAGATCAGATTCGGGATGAGGCTACATGGGATACTATAAAGAACTAGTGGGTGGGCTGAGAAACAGATCCGCAGAGAAATCTCAGGACGTTTCTAGAAACAAGGACTTTCTTAATGTGTATACCTCTGATGAAGTACCTGATACTATCATTTGTGAAAGTGAAGATATGATTTTTCAGTTTATCTGGACAGATGACACTCACAAACCCTGCTGATTACTTTTGGTTTGCAAAAAAGAACACCAGGCAACTGGACTCAGGAGGAAAAAGACATTTATTCCAAGCTGCAGGCGTGGACACCTGCCGATCGTGGACAGAATCAAAGACGAATTAGTGCTGGACTGGATGTTTTACATGTTATGATGGATGCTATCAGATTTTTT
>CM054139.1:42388740-42396240 GCA_028751875.1 Rapana venosa
CAGAGGTTTAAGACTATTAGAATTTGCCAGGTGCAATGATCTTAAACTCACAAACACCTTTGGAGCACACAAAGCGTCTAGGAGATGGACATGGCACAGCCCAGGGCGAGAATACCACAACCAGATAGATTATATCTTGGTACAACGCCGTTTCCAGACAAGCGTAAACATTGCCAAAACCAGAAGCTTTCCAGTTGCAGACATCGGAAGCGACCATGAGCTAGTAATGAGGACATTCGCAGTACGCGTAAAGAAGAACAGAAAACAGGGAAGCTACCGAATGAAGTTCAATCTAGATAAGCTGAAGGACCCAATCATATTAGATTCATTCCAAGCAAACATTGGCGGAAAATTTGCACCCCTCTTGGCACTGGAAGAAGACATCGAAATGGAAAGTATGATCGACACATTCAATGACTCCTTCAATGAAGCAGGAAAAGAGCTCCTTGGAAGAAAGAGGATAATAAAGAAACCATGGGTTTCCGAGGTAGTCCTAGAGCTTTGTGATAAGCGCAGAGAACTGAAGAGTCAAAAGCAGCGTGCAGAAGGGGCAAGAAAGTATAAAGAAGCAACCAAAAAGGTGAAGAAAGGAATGAAAGATGCTATGGAAAAATGGATAGAGGAGAAATGTGAGGAGATAGAAACCAGCGTGGAAAGAAATGACAGTAGTAAGGCCTATCAACTGGTAAAAGACCTAACTGCAACAAAATCATCAAGAACCTCCACCATACAAGATAAAGCGGGAAAATGCTTGACAGAAGAGGAAGACATAATGAACAGATGGACAGAATATTGTGAGGAGTTCTACTCGCATAGAGCAACTGGAGATTCTGAAGTGCTGAATGTCCCACCGTCATCTGAAACATCCTCATGTAGTTTACTGAGAGAGGAAGTTGTAAAAGCAGTCTCATCTCTAAAACCAGCAAAAACTGCAGGTGTTGATAATGTCCCAGCTGAAATGGTGCAAGCAGGAGGTGATCCATGTATAGACGTACTCCATCGAATCTGCAAAAAGATATGGCAGACTGGAGAATGGCCAAAAGCGTGGACACAATCCCTTATAATAACACTTCCTAAAAAAGGCAACCTCCAACAATGCCAGAACTACCGCACCATCAGTCTCATCAGTCACCCAAGCAAAGTGATGCTGAAGATCTTACTGAACAGGCTCAAACCACAGACTGAAAGAATCATCGCAAAAGAACAAGCTGGTTTCAGACCTGGATGCAGTACTACAGAGCAGATCTTCAACATAAGACCCATAATGGAAAAATATCTCCAACATCAACAGGACCTCTACCATGTCTTTATCGATTTTAAGAAAGCATTTGACAGAGTTTGGCGAGCTGCACTGTGGGCAACTATGAACTTCTACAACATCAATGCCGACTTAATCAAAGTCGTACATAGCCTCTATGAGAATGCAACAAGTTCAGTGTTTCACAACAACAGCATAGGTGATTGGTTTCGGACGACGGTCGGCGTGCGCCAGGGCTGCCTGTTCTCCCCTGCTCTCTTTAATCTATTTCTTGAGAGAATCATGGAAGAAGCACTAGAGGAACATGAAGGAACAGTGAGTACTGGAGGGCGAACAATCACAAACTTGCGCTTCGCTGATGATATTGACGGATTAGCTGGTCACGAGCAAGAACTAGCAGACTTAATGAACCGCATAGAAGAACAATCATCAAAATTTGGTATGGAAATCAGCGGGAAAAAACAAAAGTGATGACAAACAGCATCTTCACATCAAAAATCAAAATGAAAGACCAGAAACTTGAAAAGGTTCACAGATTCAAATATCTGGGATCTATCGTGACAGACGAGTGATCAAAACCAGAAATACGGTCAAGACTTGCCCAGACCACAGCCGCTATGATCAAGCTCAAACCCATCTGGAGCAGCATAAAAATCGCCATCAGTTCCAAAATCAGACTGATGCGCTCTCTGGTCATGTCAATCTTCTTATATGCATGTGAATCATGGACCCTCACAGCGGACTTAGAGAGAAGAATAAGAGCTGTAGAAATGAGGTGCTTCCGAAGACTCTTAGGCATCTCGTACACAGACCACATCACGAATGAAGAAGTCAAGTGACGCATCCGCAATGAGATCAGGCCCCTATACTGACCTTCAAACACCCGTCAGACAACGAAAACTGAAGTGGTTTGGTCATGTCACACGCTCCTCTGGTCTTGCTAAAACAATCCTACAAGGCACAGTGAGAGGACGAGGAAGAAGAAGAGGCAGACAAAGGAAGAGATGGGAGGACAACATTCGAGAGTGGACAGACATGGAGCTGAGAGATACCCTGGAGAAAGGTGGTTGACAAAGCTTCGAAGGCGCCCCAAAGGATTCGGAATCTGAGGGATCGGTGACGGTGACGGTGACTTCACCACAAGGGACACACAGACACACCAAAAATACCCAACCCAAAAAACAAAAATCCCCAAAAGCAAAAACAAGCACTCCCTATGGGGCCATAGTGTTCAACGTCTTAAAGGAAAGGAACGTGGACAGCCACACAGCAAGGGAGCCCTACTTCAGATGCCGAGCGGCCAAACCAAGGGACCCACAGTGATGCTGATAATGCAGGGACAGACCCACAGGGTGGGGTCTCCCCCCTCCCCCCCCCCCCCCCCCCCCCCCTCCCTCCCGGCAATAGCATAGGCCTATACCCTTCAGAGAGGCGATGATGATGATAGCGGGAGTGTCCCTCACCTTACGGAAGCTTTTGTAGGTGAACTGTCAAAAAGTTCGACTGTAGAGGTCGAAAGTGTGAGTATGATGAAATATGAGTGTCAAAATATCGTCGTTGAGTTTTAGAATGAAGAATAAAGGCTAACACATAATTATTATGTTTTTGTTTTCCTTTTAAATTCTTTTTAAAGTTATTCTTGATTAACCGGCCTGATGCAGTTGATTTTTTAAAAAGTTGGGATTGAAAGATTCATATTCTCTCTCTCTCTCTCTCTCTCTCTCTCTCTCTCTCTCTCTCTCTCTCTCTCTCTCCTCTCTCTCTCTCTCTCTCTCTCTCTCTCTCTCTCTCTGTGTCTCTCTCTGTGTGTCTCTCTCTCTAGCTCTCTCTCTCTCTCTCTCATCTCTCTCTCTCTCTCTCTCTCTCTCTCTCTCGCTCGCTCGCTCGCTCGCTCCCTCCTCCAACTTGTTCTGCCTGTTCTCAGCTTTTATCCTCATGTTTGCATAACAAGATGATACGCTAATATGGTTGTGTGTGTGTGTGTGTGTGTGTGTTTGTGTGTGTGTGTGTTTGTGTGTGTTGTGTGTGTGTGAGTGTGTGTGTGCGTGCGCGCGCGCGCGCGCGTCTTTGAGTGCGCAAATGTATGTGTGTGTGTAAAATGTCTTTTTCCTTGACATTTGACAATGGATGCATAATCTACTTTCATAACGATGTTGTCAGCTCTAGCGCTCATGAATGGGCGTAGGGCAGGGTAAAAGTGTGTGTGTTGTGTTATGTTGTGTTGTGTGTGTGTGTGTGTGTGTGTGTGTGTGTGTGTGTGTGTGTGTGTGTGTGTGTGGTGTGTGTGTGTGTGTGTGTGTGTGTGTGTGTGGAGCAGTGTGTGTGTGTGTGTGTGTGTGTGTGTGCAGTGGGCGTGTGTGTGTGTGTGTGTGTGTGTGTGTGTGGGGCAGTGGGTGTGTTTGTATTTATACCTTAGCTTATTTTACAGCTCAGAAGTCTGCTTCCTCTCTGTGATGCTCTCTTACTGTGGGGCGGGCAAGAACTAGACGTCAAAATGGAAACAAAACAAAAAGCGCTGGTTACTTTTATTACTCTCGTTAATTAAGAAATATTTTAAATTAGCCTTGCCCTGCCTCTGACCTTGCTTTCACCTGAGTGCACACCTACACAACCCTGTAACTTTCTCCCTCTCTCTCTCTCTCTCTCTCTCTCTCTCTCTCTCTCTCTCTCTCTCTCTCTCTCTCTCTCTCTCTCTCTCCTCTCTCTCTCTCTCTCTCTCTCTCTCTCTCTCTCTCTCTTTTCTTCTCCTTCTTCTTCTTCTTCTTCTTCTTCTTCTTCTTCTCTTCTTCTTCTTTCTTCTTCTTCTTCTTCTTCTTCTTTTCTTCTCCTCCTCCTTCTTCTTCGCAATTCTTCTTCTTCGCAATTCTTCTTCTTCGCAATTCTTCTTCTTCTTCGCAATTCTTCTTCTTCGCAATTCTTCTTCTTCGCAATTCTTCTTCTTCGCAATTCTTCTTCTTCTTCGCAATTCTTCTTCTTCGCAATTCTTCTTCTTCGCAATTCTTCTTCTTCTTCGCAATTCTTCTTCTTCTTCTTCTTCTTCTACTTTGTTACATTCTCTTTTGTATTCTTCTTCTTCTTTGCATTCTTTTCTTCTTGTTCTTCTTTTTCTTGTTTTTGTCCTTCATCATCATCATCATCACCATCATCATCATCATCATCATCATCATCTTCCTTTTTTCCTTCTTCTTCTTCTTTGCATTCATCATCTTTGCATTTTTCTTCTTTTGCAGTCTTCTTTGCATTCTTCTTCTTTGCATTCTTCCTCTTCGCATTCTCCTTCTTTGTATTCTTCGTCTTCGCATTCTTCTTCGCATTCTTCTTCTTTGCATTCTTCTTTGCGTTCTTCTTTGCATTCTTCTTCTTTGCATTCTAGTTTGGATTAGTCTTATTATTATTCTTCACGTTTGTTGCTTTCGTCATCTTCTTTGCATTCTCTTTCTTCCTCTTTTCTGCATTTTTCTTCTTCTTGGTACCCTCCTTCTTCTTTGCATTCATCTCTTCCTCCTCTTCCTCACCCCCTTCCCCTTTCTCCATCTCATACCTCTTTTCTAGCGAGTATTGTTGACACGGCTTTTGTTGCTTATATTATTTCGTTGTTGTTTTGTTGTCATGTTGTTGCTCCTGTTGTTTTTGTCAGTATTCCTTGTAAGCCTAGGCCTAGAACTTTAACAACTTCAGAACTCCAAATTCTTGATGACTTTATAAAAAACAACTTTAAAACTTAATAGTTTAACATCTCGATAACTCCAAACACTGGTTAAAATCATCTTCTGATGAAGGTCAAAACAATTCTATTTTTGGTGCACATTTTTAACTAGTGCGCAGTTGACCAGACTAAAAGCGACAGAGACAATATATATTTTTTTAAAGTACACACTGCAATACACACAACACATAATTTACAATACACACACAAACACAAGCAAAAAATATACCCCACCCACCCAAACAGTAGAAGAAAAAAACACTTTGCTGATTAATGTGACATTTTTTTTATAACAATGACCATGATAATTTTGGGGGGTAAAATACCCAAACTTTTGCCACTGTTGGTACGCCATCCATCAGAGAGTCGCTGTGACCTCTTGCAGCGCGAAGAAAAAGAAGAAAAAGAAGAAGAAGAGGAAGAAGAAGAAGATGGGAAAAACTTGCTGTCTGCCGGACTGTTTGACTGTCTGCTGGGGGGCTGGCTGCCATGGGGGTACATTCCGGAGTGATACCACCACCGATAGTGTGTATATATATTTGGGGGAGAAAGAGTGGGAAGGAGGTAGGGGTGGGGTTGTTTGTGGGGGTGGGGAGTTGTTGCAAGGTTTATCACCTCACCTCCTGTGCTGGTCTCATATTATGTTCTGTGTGATGAATGAACGCATGCTTCTTTCTTTTTCTTCACACCTTGGCTTTTGTTGTGGCTGACCTATCCTGTTTTTATTCCTAGAAGAGAGAAAGGGAGGGGGAAGGGGAGGGGCGGATGGAGAGAGAGTGAGAGAGAGTGGGAGAGAGCACGAGAGAGAAAGAGGAAGGGGGTGGGGGGGGGGGGGGGGCAGGAGAGAGGGAGAGAAAGAGAGAGAGACAGAGAGAGAAAGAATGTATGGATGAATGAATGAATGAATGATCTTTTATAAATAATGATAGCAGAATTAGGCAAAACATAGTGTTACATTGTGTCATGTAAACTTAAATACATTAAAATTAACTAGGAAAACACTAGGGGGTTAAACAAAATGTGTATAACAACACGTACACAAAATCATATACAAAAATTTGGATGCACAATATCAATGCATTCTTTAAACACACACACAAAACACACACAAACACACACACAAAACACACGAAAACACACGAAAACACACACACACCACACACACACACACACACACACACACACACACACACACACACACACACACACACATACACAAAACACACGCAAACACACACACAAACACACAGAGAGTATCTCGACCGTGTTATATAAAGTAGAACATAAAATATATCTGATGATATTCGATATCGTTCCTAGCATAAGAAAAAAAACCTAGACAAAATACTAGAGACAACCTTTTTTGTCCACTTACATGTGGAAAAAATATCTCTCGACTGCACTACACGAAGAAAAGACAACAGTAATTCCAAAAAAAAAAAAAAAATATATATATATATATAATATGCCCCCCCCCCCCCCCCCCCCCCACCTTCCCCTCTAAAAAAATGTGCTTAGCTTTTGAAAAGTACGTTCTTGTTTCATATAATGCTGCAAGGAATTGGTATTTTGTAGCTGTTCTGGAAGAGCATTCCATATGTGTGAGCGAGGGAATGGGAATCAATTCAAAGGAATGTGCGGGGTGGGGTGGGGTGGGGGTGGGGACGAAGGGGAGTGCATATACCCTTCTTCTTTTCAGCGTTTGTGTGCTTATCACTGTATTGTTACGCTAATGCAATCTGACATCACACTGCAGTATTATTAAATAATTTTTTGAAGTACATGAGAAAAGGGAAGCAAAAAGAACAAAGCGTTGGCGTGGGAAAGCTGCTTAAACGAAATTTGAGAAACAAAAATCATGCTAGGGGAAGTTTTTTTTCTAAAAAACAACATTAAGAAAGAACAACAGCCCAAACGCACACGCACGCACACACATACACACACACACAAACACACACGCACGCACGCACGCACATACACATACACACACAAACAAACAAACACACACACACGCGAGCGTGCGCACACACACACACAAACACAAACACACACACACACAGTGGGCATATTCGCACACATGTGCATGCATTTTCATAACATAAGCTAAACTTTTATAAAACATTGTGTGATTTTAAAAAAAGATAACAATTAATGTAATACTCTATTCAGTTAAAATATCGAACACAGCATGAAATGGTGAAAACTAGCCTTTCCTGTGCTTCAAATGCCCCATCCCTTTTAAAACCACCTGAGCTCTGTACCTCCCTTGCTCCCCACCCCCTTCCTTCCTTCCTTCCTCCACTCGTTTAGGTGCTCTGTCACATGCCTATTAAATTTGTCAATGTTGAGGCTGTGGGTTCGGACTTCTTCAGTGAGATTTTTGCTTTTATTTGTTTGTTGGTTGTTAGTTGGCTCTTACCTAAAGCTGATTGTACACTGAGCAGAATGGAAAGACTGAGACCACATGATCGACTATACAGGTAAAGGTAAAGATGTTCCCATAGCTATACCGTGTTTGGGGAGCGAGATGTCAGAG
>CM054139.1:42403740-42405772 GCA_028751875.1 Rapana venosa
AAAGAGAAATCGCCTGCTGACATCTCTTTCTTCCCTCTTTTTTTCCCCCCACGTTTTGCTGACTGTCCTGTACACGTCTGTTTACAAGCACACAATGTATTGTAAGACTAGACTTGACCTCAGCTCATCATCCTTCGTGTGTTATAGACAATTCATTCATTCATACTATCTCTATCTCTCATCTCTCCCCCCCCCCCCCCAACCACCACTACCTTCCTTCTTTTCTCTTACCCACCACCACCACCACGACACTTCACCCATTTCCATACCTTTCTTTCTTTTTCACTCAATCAAAAGACCCAGTCCTTTCTTTTCTGACTCACAGAACGCAAACATGCAATCGTGGTTTACAACAACAGCAATAACAACCACCACAAGCTGAGTCAGTATCACGCAGACGACGCAGTCCCCAGCGAAGACTGTTCCCACACGAAGCTTCGATGAGATGCCTGGCATAGTTTCCTGGCCTGGGGTCAGCACAAGGCCAGGGGCCTCCAGAGATACAGTATCAAAGCCCCGAGATGAGAATGATCAAGGGGGTCTGTCTGACTTAGTCCATTGTCCATTGTCCGTCTGTCCGTCCGTCCGTCCGTCCGCACTCATGATTGCTGGACAAGCGTGAGTGTGTGTGTGTGTGTGTGTGTGTGTATTCTTTTATGTGTGTATTCTTTTATATGGAGGATAATGGAATAAGCAATCATGTGCTTTTTTACATCCAGTCCCCGTGTGTATGCGGTTTTGTAAATTTTGTCATCTGTTACCACCGGCACACAATGGCCTACTCTTCCGAAAAGCGGAACAGGGTTTAACGTGTGCGCAAGATGTTCTGCATGCGTTCGAACACGGGGCCTCGGTTTATAGTCTCTCCGAAGGACGAGATGACATTTATCACAATGTGTGTGTGTGTGTTTGTGTGTGTGTGTGTGTGTGTGTGTTGTGTGTGTGTGTGTGTTGTGTGTGTGTGTGTGTGTGTGTTTGTGTGTGTGTGTGTGTGTTGTGTGTGTGTGTTGTGTGTGTTTGTGTGTGTGGTGTGTGTGTGTGTGTGTGTGCGTGTGTGTGTCTGTGTGTGTGTGTGTGTGTGTTCGCGCGCTTGACCTTTCTTTCTCATCGTTTGTTTCTGTCTCATCCTCTGTGATCCTCCTGTCCTGCCCTACTGCTCCCACGCCGCTCATTTTGATCTCTGCCTCAGCCATGCCCAGGTTTTTCATGTGGTATCCTCACGGTCATTCTCACAATTGGGGACGGGATAGCTCAGTGGTCGGAGCACTCGCTTTCCCCCAGCCAAGTTAAGCAGCGTCGAGCGTGGTTACCACTTGGATGGGTGACCGTTTGCGCGCCTTGGCTTCAGTACAGTTCCCCCAGTTCACCCAGCTGTAAATGGGTACCTGCCCTCTTTAGGGTCAGGGAAGGTAAAGCAGCGAGGGAGAGGAGATGGGCGCTGCCCCCAATATGCTGACCCTAGAGAAGTGAGGTCTCTGACGCCTCGCTCCCCTACGACCTTATAGGTTATGGGACTCCTTTACCTTTATCTTTTATCCCCACAGTCAGAAGTTCCAAGGGACCCTATCAATGTTAGGCGGTCCGCGGAGCCACCAGCCAGAGAGGCCCTGCACTGCTGCTGGGTTACTTTGGTGTGTGTTCTGGGGTGCCATGCCTTTTCTGAAATAGAAAACGCAGGATGTCACCTATCAAGCCCCTTACTGACGACAGTGCTACTTTAGCTACGGAGCCAGACTGAGTGAGACGCCCAACGGAGGTAGTGAGTGACCACATTATTCCTCCAACCACCTTCTCCCGTGAACCCCCAACCCCCCAAAGACTTTTTCACTAATCTACCACAAGTACTGAGGTTTACACGAAAGCCAAAAACAGGTCATCATGAGACCAGAGCAAGTGGGTCACCGAATCAGAGGCAATTTTCTATGATTGCATGATGGTCAATGGGATGTGGATGATGTAATGACCTTGTGATGAAATTGTATGTTATTTTTTATAGACTTCTTACCAGGGCTGTCCTCTACGCTCTTTACCA
>CM054139.1:42411272-42423772 GCA_028751875.1 Rapana venosa
ATAATTATATATATATCCCATATATAAATTTTATCTATTATAATATTTTAATATAATTTTTATATAATTTTTATATGTGTGTGTGTGTTGTGTGTGTGTGTGTGTGTGTGTGTGTGTGTGTGTGTGGTGAATAGGGGTAAAAATTTTTAAAAAAAAGAAGAAGAAAGAGAAGAAAGGAGGAGGAGGAGGAGGACGAAGGAGAGAAAGAGAAGGAGTAGGAGGTAGACAAGATGATGATGATGATGATGACGATGATGATGATGAAAAAGAAGAAGACGAACAACAATAACAACAACAACATCAGCAGCAGCAACAGCATCAACAACAACAATTACATCAATAACAACAACAACAACAACAACAACAAAACAACAACAACAACAGCAGCAACAACAACAACAATTGCATCAAGAACAACAAGAACCCTATTAAAAAAATGAATAAGTACAACACAAGTTATAACAACAACACGAAGAAAAAAAATAAAAAACAAGAGCGTGAAACAGAAAAAGAAGATTGAGAGTAAGAATACCAAAAAAGAAAAGAACACCAAACAAAAACAAAGAAGACTACTACCCTCTTTCACTTCGCCAAAAGCCTTCACTTGATACCTTCAAATCCAGCCTAAAAACACACTTATTTCCTACCTGAGACTTTCTCCCACATATCTGTCCCTTATCTTCAACAGCATCTTTCACCTCCTAAGTGTGTTCGCGAGTGTGTGTGTGTGTTGTGTGTGTGTGTGTGTGTGTGTGTGTGTGTGTGTATGTGTGTTTGTGTGTGTGTGTGTGCGTGCGTGCGTACGTGCGCGCGCATGGATTTGAAATCTGTTATCCATTATGTTTAAGGAGAGTTGCATGCGTGTAAATGATTTGAGTGCAATCGCTTCGATTTGTTTTTGTTTTTTTACAAGATTCAGCACTATATAAATTTTATATCTTATTATTATTATTATTATTATTATTAAGAAGGAGGGAAAAAAAGAAAAGAAAAACGTGGAAAAGAATAATATAGGAAAATTTGGGGGGGGGGGGGGGGAGGGAAAGAGAAAAAAACAACAACCCAACCCCCAACGAGAAGGAAGAAGATGGCGACTCACATAAATCGGAGAGAGAAAGGACGATGTACCTCTCCACCCCCACCCCCCAAGACAAAGCAAGGCTTATTTATTTATTTATTCTTTTATATCGAGGATAATGGAATAAGCACTTATGTGCTTTTTTACATTCAGTCCCCCGGGGACGGGATAGCTCAGTGGTCGGAGCACTCGCTTTCCCCCAGCCAAGTTAAGCAGCGTCGAGCGTGGTTACCAGTTGGATGGGTGACCGTTTGCGCGCCTTGGCTTCAGTACAGTTCCCCCAGTTCACCCAGCTGTAAATGGGTACCTGCCCTCTTTAGGGTCAGGGAAGGTAAAGCAGCGAGGGAGAGGAGATGGGCGCCGCCCTCAATATGCTGGCCCTAGAGAAGTGAGGTCTCTGACGCCTCGCTCCCCTACGACCTTATAGGTTATGGGACTCCTTTACCTTTACCCGTACCCCAGTGTGTATGCGGTTTTGTAAATTTTGTCATCCGTTCCCACCGGCACACGATGGCTACTCTTACGAAAAGCGGAACAGGATTTAACGTGTGCGTAAGATGTTCTTCGTGCGTTTGCACACGGGGCCTCGGTTTATAGTCTCATCCGAAGGCTTAATAAGACAAGGAAGCATGGTCCCATACATAATTATATCGCCTGCCCTCAGCGGCTCTGTCCTCTCTTGGCGTTGGTGCTGTCAGGTTTGTTGGAAGTCTGCCATCAGCCATCAATCAGCCAGTAACGTGCAGGGTGATGTTCAAAGGTCTTTCTTTTCTTTTCTCCTCCTTTGTTCTTGCTATTGGGCAAGTTCGTATTCCTTGTTGTTGTTGTTGTGTGTTGGTTGTTGTTGTTTGTTGTTGTTGCAGTTGTTGTGGTATTGTCGGCGTTTGTTGTCATCATGGTCATCGTTGTTGTTGTTGTTGTTTGTAGTTGTTCAGGCGCTGCTTTATATGTGTTTTTGTTGTTGTTGAAGAGATGAATATTTCTTCTTTTTGTTGTTATTGTATAGTAACTGATAGTGTGTGCACTTAAGAAGAAGATGAAGAAGAAGAAGAGAAGAAGAAGAATTGCGAAAATAAGAAGAAGAAAGAAGAATTGCGAAGAAGAAGAAAGAAAGAAGAATTGCGAAGAAGGAAGAGAAGAACGAAGAAGAGAAGAAGAAGAAGAAGAGAGACACACACATAACACAGAGACAGATAGAGGCAGAGAGAGAGAGAGGCAGACAGACAGAGACTGAGACAGAGCGAGTCCTTGAAAAAAACCACCCCACTAGAATCAAAACTCTACACATCCACACCCAATATATTTTCTTAGGCTTGGCATTAAAACATGTTGTATTTTTAGCTTTCGTTGTTTTTCTACAACGCCACCACACCTACGCACACACACAGGTGAAAAACAAGAGAAAACTAATGGTTTACTCAGCTTCCTAACCCGTTACAAAACTACCACCCCACTCCCTTTTTCTTAGCTGATAACACTGTGTATGTAGCGTTCGTTGTTTTGGTTAAACAAAGCCTACTAAAAAGGGAAAAACAAGGAGAAAACAATGGTACATATTATCGTGACAACCCCCCCCCTTGTTTGACACTTAGCCAGCTAGTTTAGAAACAAGCCTGAAGGGAGTGGTAGTGGGCTTCTTTCTTGCCTCAGCCCCCCCGTCTGACCTTTACACGTTCACCAGCTAGTTGAGTGTGATGTCTGTTGGTTTTGCTTGTTAGGTTCTGTCTTTACAATTGGCAGGATGCACTTTTATTTTGGAGGTGTTGTGTGTGGGTGGTGGTATGTTTTGAGGCAAGATGGAGAAAGACATGTTGAAAGAGGGAGTGAGAGAATGAGAGAAGAAGAAAAGAAGAAAGAAGAAAGAAGAAAAGAAGAAAAATGAAGAAGAAGAAGAAAAGAAAGAAGAAGAAGAAGAAGAATGAAGAGAAGAAGAAGAAGAAGAATGAAGAAGAAGAAGCAAGAAGAGAGAGAAAGAAGAAGAATGCAAAGAAGAAGAATGCGAAGAAGAAGAAAATGCAAAGAAGAAGAAGAATGCAGAAGAAGGAGAAGAATGCAAAGAAGAAGAAGAAGAAGAAAGAAGAAGAAGAAGAATGCAAAGAAGAAGAAGAATGCAAAGAAGAAGAAGAAGAATGCAAGAAGAAGAAGCAAAGAAAGAGAAGAATGCAAAGAAGAAGAATGCAAAGAAGAAGAGAGAAGAAGAAGAGAAGAAGAGAAGAGAAGCGAACGAGCGACGAGAGGAGAGGAGAGAGAGGGGAGGAGAGAGAGAGAGAGAGAGAGGAGAGGAGAGAGGAGAGAGACAGACAGACAGACAGACAGACAGAGAGAGAGAGAGAGAGAGTACAAGAAGATTCAAAACTGTAAGAGGGGGGTAGGGGGGGGGGGGGGGGGGGGGGGAAGGGGGAAGAGGAGGGAGGAGGGATGTGCTTTAACAGAAAGGATAAGTGGATAACAGGCTTTTTTTTGAGGACATTGACACAATGGCAGCAGTGTGTGTGTGTGTGTGTGTGTGCGCGTGCGTGCATGCGTGCGTGCTTGTGTGTGTATGTGTGTGTGTGCGCGTGAGTGTGTGTGTGTGTGTGTGGGGGGGGGGTGGATGGTGCCTAAGTCCCTAGTCGCAAACTGGGACTGTTCTTTTAAATCTTCGTCCCTGTTTTTGGTCCATTTTGCTGTTTGATTTTGTTTGTGTTGGTTGGAGGGTTTTTTTGTCGTTTGGTTTGTGGTTGGGGTTTTGTTCTTTTCAGTTAATTTCATATGCTGTATCACTTTCTTTTGCTTATTTTAGTTTATTTTTGTATTTTCTGGTCATTCTATTCTATATCGATCCATGTAATATTTTTTCTTATTTAATTCCAGGTGATCTGATTTGATTTTCAAAATATGCAATTTTCTATTTTTATCGTATCTTATTGTGTCAATATCGGGGATAGGGTGTGTGTGTAGGGTGGGAGGAGGGGTACGGGGGTAGGGGTGAGGATTGGGGATGGGTGGGAGTGATCTTTTGTCATTTTGGTGTTTATCTGAGTTTCTTCTCCTTTCTTTCTTTCTTATGAAATGTATCGATGCCTCTTTTCCCTTTCTTCCGTTTTAAATCGATCACCTACCAAGAGAAAATATTTAAAACAGAAACCAAAAAAGAAAAATCTTCGCTGCAAGGAAAGATGAGTAGATTGATATAAAAATGTCAAAGTGAAGAATATATATCTAATTCTATAATCACGTAATGGGAAAAAAATCGGTCTTAAGGTCTAGAATCTATATCATTTTGGCGTCAAAGCTTTTAATGCAAGGCGATTTGACTAAGCCACCACAAATCATAGTACTGGATTTACTCGATAATTAGGGCTGAGCATAATCATGCATGATGTAAAATTATAATGATCAAGCTTTAGAAATTCCAAGCCTCATGTCATTTTTATAATAATAATAATACATGGAACTTATATAGCGCTATATCTTGAAAAGACAAATCAAAGCGCATGCATTCAACCTAATCTTACACAGTCATGCAATCAATGATAAATGATAAATATTTTTATGTTGTGTTTTGTGAGTATGCAAAGCAGTCCGTTATGTAACTAGACCGGATTTCTTTGGCCAGTCATAGACATATTTATGTAATCTGTACATTTGAAAGCCTAACATCATGTCCGCCCTTTTATTTTTGGGGGGGTGGTTCCTTTGTTCTAGACTCAGCCATGATTTTCTCCCCCGATAATGGTCCTCCTGTTAGTCTGACTAACATACAAAGCAAATCAGGACTCCACAGCCTCGTCATGAAAGAACAGACCAGCCCAATTATCGTCACCCTAATCATCATAGTTATGACGTCAAAGCAGGGCATTACAGAACAAAATCGCTGTGTGGCTAAAAAGCCCCAAATCCTTAATCAGCTGGGCTGGTCTCTGACAGTGGTGCAGGCGTACTGCCTGTCTTGCTAGGAGAAAGGAATGCTGTGCTGCTATACAAACCTGTGTGGTGTTTTCCATCAGTGTTGCATTTACAGTGAGATGTACCAGACTACTGCCCCCTTGTTGCATTAATTAATCATTGACTATTGGGATAGAGAGTCAGCTGATGGCCGAGTCACGCTGCGTGTGTGTGTGTGTGTGTGTGTTGTGTGTGTGTGTGTGTTTGTGTGTTGTGTGTGTGTGTGTGTGTGTGTTTGTTGTGTGTGTGTGTTTGTGTGTGTGTTTGTGTGTTTGTGTGTGTGTGTGTGTTTGTGTGTGTTTTGTTGTGTGGTGTTGTTTTGTTGTGTTGTGTTTGTGTTTGTTTGTGTGTGTGTGTTTGTGTGTGTTTGTGTGTGTGTGTGTGTGTGTGTTGTGTGTGTTGTGTTGTGTTTGTGTGTGTGTTGTGTGTGTGTGTGTGTTGTGTGTGTTTGTTGTGTGTGTGTGTGTGTGTGTTGTGTGTGTGTGTGTTTGTGTGTTGTGTGTGTTGTGTGTGTTGTGTGTGTGTTTGTGTGTGTTTGTGTGTGTTTTGTGTGTGTGTGTGTTGTGTGTTGTGTGTGTTTGTGTGTGTGTTGTGTGTGTTTGTGTGTGTTTTGTGTGTGTGTTGTGTGTGTGTAGTTTGGTTGTTGTGTGTTTGGTGTGTGTGTGTGTTTGTGTGTGTTGTGTGTGTGTTTGTGGTGTTGTGTTTGTTGGTGTGTGTGGTGTGTGTGTGTGGGTTTGTGTTGTGTTTGTGTGTGTGTGTGTTTGTGTGGTTGTTGTTGTTGTGTGTGTGTGTGTGTTTGTGTGTGTTGATGTGTGTGTGTGTTGTGTGTTGTGTGTATTGTGTGTGTGTTGTGTGTGTGTTGGTGTGTGTGTGTGTGTTGTGTGTGGTGTGTGGTGTGTGTTTGGTGTTTGTTGTGTGTTGTTTGTGTGTGTGGTTGTGTGTGTGTGTGTTGTTTTGTGGTTGTGTGTGTTGTGTGTGTGTGTGTGTTTTGGTGTGTTATGTGTGTTTGTGTTTGTGTGTGTATGTGTGCTGTGTTGTTTGTGTATGTGTGTGAGTGTGTAGTGTGTGTTGTGTGTGATGGTGTTTTTGGTGTGACTGCCAGTGTTTTGAATGTAGATCTGTTAATGAATGTGTTATGTGTGTGTGTTGATGTTGTGTGTGTGTGTGTGTGGGTCGTGTGGCACGTTTTTGGCAGAAGTACTTGCCAGTTAAAAACTTACCATTTGGTATAAAACTATAAACTCACTGTTGTTTTGGTGTGAAATGTGTTGTAAGTAAGGAAAACCTGTGTTGTGTGTTTGATGTGTGTGTGTGTGCTACAAAGAGACTTCGATTAAAATGACTATACAACTCAAAGAAGTTACTATGTGTAATCAAGGCCGTTAAAATCATATCGAAAGTTTTACTGATTAATCAAAACTTGATTCAGACTGAAAAAAAAAACCTTGTATCTTCCTAAAGACAAATTTATTCAAGATAAGAAAACCTGACCTGCACACAACAACGAACCGTTAAAAGACTATTTACAACAAACACGAGATTATAGTTTTAATTTCAAGAATATCGTGACAAATCACGCAAAGGCTTTAACAATGTATAAACGAAACACCACTTGAATCGACATAACTTGAAAAGAGAATAGCCTTGCTCCAGTAGCCTAGTTTGTGTGGCTCAGGAAAGAGACTCTCACACACACACACACACACACAACACACACACACGCACGCACACACACACACATACACATACACACACACACACATACACACACACATACACACACACACACACATATAAATGTGTGTGTGTGTAATATATATTATATTATGTAATAGGAAAACAAACACACATGCAGATAGAAAAAAAACCCGAGCTGAAATGGGTGGTAGAAAACTTTTAAAGCAGTTTTTATTTCATGTTTGGCCCCAAGAGAGTTGTAAAGCTAAGGAAACCCAACCAACACGTATGGCGGATATCACTGCAGTTGTACAAGCTTTTCTCAGGCGAACACAGATTGATGACATCAACAAGACCATGATGTGAGAATCCAACAATGCAGCAATGTTGTCAATAGCATTGACAATAAAGCCAAGAGGACGCGGCATACTCTTCACAGAGAGGACTGCCACCACTGACAACAAGACTCACCACAATACATACAAAACCTCAAAGACAAAACAAAACTGGCTAAATCATTGACAGAATTCACTCCTTCTCTCAAGCAAGGAAGCAAGCAAACAAACAAACAAAATAATAACAAACAGGAAAAAAGCAACGTTACAACACCCAAAACAAACAGGTAGAAGACAAAACAAATAACAAATGGAAGAAAGCAATTTTTCAACATCAACGTGGTTTTATTAGATGAACGCAGCTGAGGTGTTGCGCTAGAAAATCTATTGTGACTGGCACACGGCAGGAAACAACAGCATCCACACAACACGACACGAAACGAACACGACAACACGACAACGACACGACTCCAACAACACCACAAAGCCTACAAAGACTAACGCAATGCAACACGATGCAGTAATACAATCAACACTTACCGCAGCAAGACCAGCACCACTCACCACTCTCCCCAATTCCCACCCCATAATTTTTTTTCCCCATCACACACATCACACCAAAAAACGCACTGGAAACCACATCACTTCATATTTTCAAACCCACAAGCCAACCCAAAACATCCTACCATGCAACCCCATGTCATACCACCAGACACCGCCCATTCCATCCAAACCGCACCTAAACCCACCGTACACCACACCACAGACGCAATACCACTCCACACCAACTACAACCCATCCCACCCCAGCCCACCCCAGCCCACTCCGCTACAACACATCCCACCCACCACAACACATTCCCAGATATCCCACCCCACCACAACACATCCCATCCCTTCCCACCCCACCACAACCCATTCCACCCCGACCCACAACACATCCCACACCACCACAACACATCCACCCCCCCACCCACCCAACCCACATATCCCACCCCACCCACCCAACAACAACCCAACCCACCCCACCCACCACCACCCCACCCCACCCCACTCCACCCACCACAACACACATCCCCAATCCCATATCCCACCCCCACCCCAACACCCCACCACCCCACCTCCCACACCCCACCCCCCCCCCACCCCACCACAACACATCCCACCCCACACAATCCCACCCCACCCCCACCCCAACCGGACTACAACATCCCCACCCCACCCCACCCACCCCACCCCCCCAAAACAAAAACAACATCCCCCCACCCACCACCAACATCCCACCCCCACACCACACCCCACCCCACCACAACATATCCCAATCCCACTAAACAACATCCCACCCTTACAACAACACATCTCACCCCACCACAACACAACCCACCCCACCCCACCCCCACCAACACCACCACAACAACACACACAACCCACACACCCCACCCACATCCCACCCCACCCCACCACACCCCCACCACAACATAACCCCTCCCCACCACACACACCCCACCTCAAACACATCCCCCCCAACCAACAACACAACCCACCCCACCAACCACACCCACCCACCCACCACAACACATCCCCACCCACCACAACACATCCCCACCCCACCCCACCACCCCACAACATACCACCCCACCACAACACAACCACCCCACCACGGCCAAAACACACAACTTCATCCCACCCCAACCCCAAAACAACACAACAACATCCCACCCCCACCCCATAACGTCAGCTACCCCACCCGCAGCAACACAATCCCACACCCCACCCCACAACAACACATCCCAACCCACACCCACCCCACACAACACATCCCTCCCCCCCCACAACCACAACAACACAGTCCCACCACCCAACCCCACAAACACACATCCACCCAATCCACCCCACCCCAACCCCACCACAACACATCCCACCCCACCACCCCACCACTACACAAAACATTCCCAACCCCACCCCACCACAAACACATCCCACCCCACAAACCACATCAACACCTCCCACCCACCCCCCACCACAACAACACATCCCACCCCACCCCACCACAAACATCCCTGCTGCCCACCACAACACATTTTACCACCCACCCCACCACAACAACATCCCCATCCCAAAACATCCCACCCCACCCCTAACCCCACACATCACATCCCCGCCCCCCCCACCACAACCACAAGCCCCCCCCCCCACAACAATCCAACCCACCCACCCCACCACAACACATCCCACCCACCCCACCCCACCACATCACTCCTCACCCCTAACCACCACACCCCACCACATCCCACCCCACCCCACCCCACAACACATCCCACACAACACATCCCACCCACCCTACCCCACCCCAACCACAACCACATCCCACCCCATACCAACGCCCACTCCACCACTCCCATCCCACCCCACCGCCACCACTACACATCTCACCACCCACCACATCCCAATCCCACCCACCCACCCCAATCCACAACACAATCCCAACCACACATCCCACCCAACCCCAACCCCCCACTCCACCACATCCCTCACCCCACCCCACCACAAACACATCTCACCCCACCCCCACCCCACCACAACACATCCCTCCCACCCCACACCACCCCACCCGACCAAACACAAACCCAATCCCACACCCACCACAACTAATCCCAATCCCACCCTAACACCACCATATCCCACCCCACCAAACAATCTCCCAACCACCCCCACCCCCCACCCCACCCCCTTCCACATCCCAACCCACCACCCACCGCCCACCACTTCACATCCCAACGACCCCACCCACCACCACATCCCACCCACCCCACCACATCCCACCCCACCCTACGACATCCCAATCCACCACCCCACCCACCCCACCTACATCCCACCCCACAACCACCACTTTCACATCCCACACACCCGCCCACCACATCCCACCCACCCACCCCACAACATCCCACCCACCCCACCCCACCCCACCACATCCCACCCACCCCACTACATCCCACTCCACCCCAGACCACAAATCCCACCCACCACCCACACCCCCCCAACTCACAACACATACCCCACCATCCCACACCCACACACCACCCCACCCACACAACCCACCACACAACCATCCACACCCATCCCACCCACCCCCCAACACCCACAACACCCCACACCCCCCCAAACAACCACACCCCACACCCCACCCACCCACACAACCCCACCCCACCCACCCCCCCCCCCACCACATCCCACCCACACAACCCACCCACCCACCACCCCAACCCCCACCCATCCCACCCACAACAACCCACCACACAACAGCCCACCCCCAACACCCCTCCCACCACCAACACCCACCCACCACTTGTCCCACCCACCCCACGTCACCCACACCCCCACCCACCAACCCGCACACCCCACACCCCCCCTCCCACCCCATAACACACCACCCCCCCACCACACCCACCACCCACCCAACCCATCCCACCCCCACCGCACCAACCCCACCCAACCAATCCCACCCAACCCACCCACCCAAACGCCCCCCCCAAACACCCAACCACCACCCACCCACCGACAACCCACCAAACCCCCCCCCCCCCCCCCACAACCCACCCACCCCCCCCCCCCCACCACACCCACACCCCCACCCACCACCAACCCACCTACATCCCACCCCACCCCTCCTCCAACCAACCAACCCCACTCCAACCACATCACCACAACGAAATCCCACCCCACCACACCCCAAACCCAGCACCCACCATACCACCCCACCCATCCCCCCCACGCACAATCCCAATCCCCACCCACCCACCAAAACAACACCCCCACCCCCAACACCACACCCCACACACCCCCACCACACCCACCCACCATCCCAACCCACACACCCCAGATCCCACCCACACCCACCCACAACCACCCAACCCACACACCTCCCACCCACCAAACCACCCACGACAACATCCCCACCCACACACCACCAACCCCCACCCAACCCACCCACCCCACCACCACAACAACCCACCCACACACACCCACCACCCCCACCACCCCACCCACCCCCACACCCCACTCCAACAACGTCCCCCCCACTACCAACCCCACCCAGAAACCCACCCCACCCTGCCACCTCCCACCCACACCACGTCCCCCCCACCACCACCCCGGCCCACCGCCCCCCACACCCCCCCTCCACCACACCCCCCCCCCCACCACCTCCACGGCCCCCATCCCACCCCCCACACCACCCCACAATCCCACCCCCGCCCAAACACACCCCCCCCCACCCACCCATCCCCCTCACACACCCACACACCCCCCACCCAACCCCCACACACCCCCCACCATCCCACCCACAAACCAACCACCACCACCCACACCACCCCACCCCCATCCCACCCCACCACCCCCACCACCCCCCACAAACACCCCCCCACCCCCCCCCCCCCCCACCCCACCCACCCACCACTTCCCACCCCCCCCCAACCCCCACCCCTCCACCACCACCAACCCCACCCCACCACCCCACACACCTCCCACCCACCATACCCCCCCACCCACACCACACCCACACCCCCCCCCACACGCCCACCCGCCCACCCACACCAACCCACCCCCCCACCCCATCCCACCCACCCCACACACACCACACCAACCCCAACCACCCACCACCCACCGACACCCCCAACCCCTCACCCCCCACCCACACCACCACCAACCTGCCACCCCCCACCCCCACCCCAAACACCCCCCACCACCACCACACCCACCCCATCCCCACCCACCCACCACCCCACTCCCCACTCCCACCCACCCACCACCCAACCACACCCACACCCCCACACCACTCCCAACCACCCCACCCACCCCCCCCCACCCAACCCACCCCCACCACCCCACACCACCCCCACCCCCCCCCCACCCACCCACCACACACAACCCACACCACCCACCCACACCCCCACAACCCAAACCCACACCACCCGACCCCACCACCCCCACCACCACCCCCCACCCACACTACCCTCACCCACACACCCCCCCCCACCCACGCCCAACCACCCCCCACCCCCCCACCCCAACACCCCCCAACCCCCCCCGCTCTCCCACCCCACACCACCCACACCCACCCACCCCACCCAACCCCACCTCCATCCCCCCACACACCCTCCCACACCACCCCCCCACCACCCACCCCACCCACCACACCCACACCACCCACCACCCCCCCCACCACCCCACCCCCACTCAACCCCCCACCCCCTCCCCCCACCCCACCCCCCCCATCCCACCCCACACCCCACACCACCCACCACCCACCACCCCACCCTACCCCCACCCGTTCCCAACCCTACCTCCAAACCCCCCACACCCCACCCCTCCCACCCCACCCGCCACCCACCACCCACACCACCATCCACCAACCCCCCCCCCCAACCACCACCCCACCAACCACCCACACACACCACCACATCCACCCCCCCCCCCCCCCCCCAC
>CM054139.1:42428772-42441272 GCA_028751875.1 Rapana venosa
CATTTCTCATCCCCCCCCTCACCCTCTTCCCCCCTTCCTCCCAACAGCTCCAGGCATGAACACTCCCCTTTGAAAGAAAGAAAGGACTTTGCCTTCTATACTAAAGCAAAAGTCCTCCCCCTTTGTGTCTCTCCCAAAACATTTCAAAGTCTCTGTTTTGAACTCGAAAAGGGCGACTTTGACTTTAAAAAAAAGCAAAAAGCAACAAAGGCCATACTTTTTTCATGTCACAAAAATGTTTTTCAAGTTTCCATTCTCAAAAGAGGCTGACTTTTTAGTTTAAACAAAAAAAACAACGCAAAGTGCCAGTACTTTTTTCAGTTTACACAAAAAAAGTAGTTCCAAGTTTCCGTTCTCAAAAGAGGGTGCTTTGAAAACGACTCATAACTGCAAAAATAGAACCTTGTTTCCCCTTCACAAAAAGATTCGAAAAATTTTTTTTTCTTAAACAAAGGAGATTGAAAACATAGCGTCAGATTTTTTTTTTTTTTGCAAACACTACAAACGATAATGGACTTTAACAAAAGGCTGACTGACTTTTCCCCCAAGAGAACCTCTCTCTCTCCCTCTCTCTTCCCTCTCTCTCTCACCTCTCTCCTCTCTCCTCTCTCTCCCCTCTCCATAAAAATAAATATATAATATTTTATATATATATATATATAAATAATTTTCTTTTATCGTTTTTTTTTTTTTATTTGGGGGCTTTTTTCCCGGGGAGGGTGGGGGGGGGTCATTTTTGTTAACCAGGATGGTTGGACACAATGTGTGTTTGTGTGTGTTGTGTTGAGAAGAGAAGAAGAAAGAAGAGAGGAGAAGAGAGAGAGAGAGAGAGAGAAGACAAAAAGACAAACAACAAACAGACAAACAAAAGACGAACAGCTAGGCCTGCCATCCACCACACACACACACACACCACACAACACACACACACAAAAACCACACCCACACACACAACACACACACACACACACACACAACACACACACACACAACACAAAACACACAACAACCCACACAAACACATAAAAAACACACAACACACACACCACACACACAACACACACCACAAACACACACACACACAACACACACACACAAAACACAACACACACACACACACAACACACACACACCAAACACACACACACACATAACACACACACACACACACACACACACACACAACACACACACACACAAACACACACACACACACACACACACACACACACACACAACACACACACACACACACACACACACACACACACACACACACACACACAGTGAAACGCAGACACACTGAGACACATGACGATACAGACAAGTTTATGAAAAGGTCATTGATACACATTACGTAGGTCTACGGCTGAGTTCCCCTGTCACAGACTGTTGACATGCCACAAGAGAGATGACGCCAATCAACCTCATTGATTTGATAGTCAATTAAAAAGAAAAACAATGCTTTGTTGTGTTCTCACAAAGACGTCATCAACGAAGAAGTCATCAAAAAGAAATCTCAGCTAATTGCAAAAAAAGTTTAACACACATAATCATGTATGCACGCTCGCATGCACGTACGCACGCGCGCACGCACGCATGCACGCACGCTCGCATGCTCGCGCGCGCGCACACACACCCCCACACACACACACGCATGTATGCTCGCACACACACACCACACACACACACACACACACACACACACACACACACACAACACACACCACTTATCTCCAAGATCAGACTAATGCGCTCCCTTGTCATATCCATTTTCTGTATGCCTGAATAATGGACCCTGACTGCAGATTTGGAGAGAAGAGTAAAAGGCGGGGGGGGGAGATGAGATGTTTTCGAGACCTCCTTGGCATCTCCTACAAAAGACCACAAAAAGCAACGAAAGCGTGCATAACAGAATCCAGCAAACCATTGGACCCTATGAAAACCCTTTCTAACGATCGTGAAAAAACGTAAACTTAAATGGAAATGGGCATGTCACAAGATCCAAAGGACTTGCAAAGACAGTTCTACAAGGCACTGTCCAGGGAGGAAGAAGAACAGGCAGACCAAGGAAGAGCTGGGAGGATGACATCAGCGAATGGACAGGCCTAGAACTGAACAAAACCCTGAGAAAGGCAGAACAGAGAGAGGAATGGAGGGAACTGGTTGTTGAGTCTTTGAGGGTGCCCCCACGGTCGTCAGACTACGAGACAGATAGACATGTATTGTATTGGATGAAATTGGCCAGGCCAACCATAGATGTTGGCATGAGTGACAGGAATATACCCAGCATGCAGCTAGTGTCGTGGAGAGTGATGGGCTCCACCAGGTTCTACTTCCATGAAATAATTTAAGTGTCTGGTTAGATTTTTTTTAAAAAAAGGTGTAATTCCCAAACAGCTAATCTAATCAAGGAGTTAAGAAAGATGTTAGGCCAAGTCAGTGTATTGTATTGTGTTGTGCTAACATTCAGGCTTCTTGTTAGTGTATCATGACGGAAACACCTCATCCCCCTCCCCCCCTCACACACAACACACACCACCACCACACCACACACACCACCCCACCACACCACACACCACACACACAACACACACACAACCACTATTTGTTTCTGTCCGCGTTTGTTGGCTTGTCTGTTAGTGCAGGATGTCACTATATAATTTTTTACCAAGAAGATTTCTCGATTTGCTGTGGGTTCTTGTACGAGTGCTATGAACGCGGAGCCTCGACAGAGGTTGTCAAATTGCAAAGGATTTTTGATGAAGACAGTGGATGTGTCCAAAATCCGTTACAGCACGGTAACAGTGTGCACCTACAGTTATTTACTTTATCTTCTCGATATGGACTGATTGATTTTTTTTTCTGTTTGTTGTTTGTTTGCTTATTTGGTGAGTGAAGAATCCGTTATGATACGACAATGATGTGTACGTACACTTATTTGCTTTATCTTCTTTATATGGACAGATTGATTGACTTATTTGTTTGTTGTTTGTTTGCGTTATTTGGTGAGTTGAAATTAAAAGCTGATAAAATGTACCATAAATCAATCGGTGAAAAGATTCTTGCAGCTCTCGTGGTTTTTTTCTTTTCTCAGCACCTACTTCAGAGAAGTTTTGTTTTAATGATCGTAGTGTAAAACAAACCGTAATGTGAAAACATGCATCCCAAGCATCAACAACCCCCAAAATAAAGCAAACAATAGCATCAGCAAAGCAGCAGCACAGCACACAGCAACACACAGCAGCAGCAGATAGAAATAGATAGTAGTATACAGAATAGCTAGTAGAGCAGTAGTGTAGTATAGAGAACAAAAGTAGTAGTGAGCAGCAGCAGCAGCAGCAGCAGCAGCAGCAGCAGCAGCAGCAGCAGCAGCAGCAGCGAGTAGTAGTAGTAGTAGAAGTAGTAGAATGTAGTAGTAGTAGTATTAGTAGTAGTAATAGAGAATATAGTAGTAGTAGAAGCAGCAGTATCATTATCATCAAGCAGCAGCAGCAGCAGCAGCAGCAGCAGCAGCAGCAGCAGCAAGCAGCAGCAGCACAGCAGCAGCAGCAGCAGCAGCAGCAGCAGAGCAGCAGCAGTAGCAGTAGTAGTAGTAGTAGTAGTAGTAGTAGTAGTAGTAGATAGAAAATAGTATAGAAGACAGTATAGGCGGTAGAAGCAGCAGCATCAGCAGCAGCGCACAGCAACAGCAGCAGCAGCAGCAGCAACAGCGAAATTGTCACCGTCATCTATCATTAGCATCCCAAGCAGCAACATCAGTAACAACAACAACAATATCAACAATGACAACGAGTCTACTACAATATAATACTGACGCACCTGTTTTTCTTTTATTATTATTTTTTTATATATAGCAAAACGCCTTATTGAGAACGTCAATGTTTTCCTTCCTTTACTTTTATCTTCTTCTTCTTCTTCTTCTTCTTCTTCTTCTTCTTCTTCTTCTTCTTCTTCTTCTTCTTCTTCTTTCTTCTTCTTTCTTCTTCTTCTTTCTTTTCTTCTTCCTTTCTTTCTTTCTTTCTTTCTTTCTTTTATTCCTTCCATCCCACTGCATTGCACATACCGATACCTAGAGATGACGGAGCGCCAAGAAACACTATAATTGCCCTTCATGGGACGATCAGTGTTTTTGACTAGACTTGACTTGACTTGACTTGACTTGACTTGTCCTATCTATCGCTGCTGGGCTAAGCTGTCTATGCGTGTTCCAGACAGTCTCCCGAGAGCTGAAGTTGACTGAAGCCTGTCTTTTGTCCTGCCATGAAAGCCGCTTCTGGTCTCTTCACTTTCTCAGCGCAAAAAACCCCCAGCCAACATTATACAACATCCAAGATGGATGTTTGTAACCACTGCCTCCTGCTGACGTGACGTACGCTTCTCTTTCTGTGTATTTGTTGGTTGTTGTTTCTTTCTTTGTTTGTTTCTTTTTCTTCTGTCTCTTTATCTGCTCGCTTTTACTTTCTAAGGGGAGAAAAAAGAGAGTTCAAGTATCTCCTAAAGCGGATTTTTATGTTATCTATTGCCTGGTGATGACGTACGGTTTTGGTTTTGTTTGTATACATGTATGTTTTCTTTTACTTGTGTCTTTATCTTAATCTATGTGCTTTCGGTTATTGGGGTCAATCCACCTCTCTCTCTCTCTCCTCTCTCTCTCTCTCTCTCTCTCCTCACTCTCTCTCTCTCTCTCTGCGCGCGCACAGATACACATACACACATACACGCACGCGCGGACACACACAACACACAACAACACACACAGACACACACTTACACTTACACAACACACACACACACACACACACACACACACACACACACACACACACACACACACACACACACACACACACACACACACACACACACACACACACACAACAACCCGCGTTCGCCACATATCGACATTTCATACGCTGTGTAAGAGAAGAACACGTTACACAGAATACATCACCTATCTCCGTCATTTTCCTCGACGTTTCTGAATTCTGAACCAGAAAGTTTTAAACAAGAGAGATCCCACCAAGTCAGAATGTGGATACCTTAACGGCCTACAAACAGTCGAATGCAAAAAAACACACAAAAAACTATCACCAGTAGGGAACTTCTGGTCTCGTGCTGTGGAACAAGGAAAAAAAGGGAACAGAAAGGAGGAAGGTGGTGGTGGTGAGGGGTGGTGGTGGTGGTGGTGAGGTGGGGTGGTGGTGGTGGTGGTGGTAGTGGGGGTGGTGTGTGGTGGTAGTGGTGGTGGTGGTGGTGTGTGGTGGTGGTGGGGGGTGGTGGTGGTGGTGATGGTGGTGGTGAGGGTGGTGGTGGGGTGGTGGTGGTGGTGGTGGAGGTGGTGGTGGTGGTGGTGGTGATGGTAGTGTTGGTGGGTGGTGGTGGTGGTGGTAGGGTGGTGGTGGGTGGAGTGAAGGTGGGTGATGGTGGTGGTGGGGTGTGGTGGTGGTGGTGATGGTGGTGGTGGTGATGGTGGTGGTAGTGATGGGTGGTGGTGGTGGGGGTGGTGGTGGTTTCCTGACTGTACACAGCCTAGCATTCTTTTTCAACTGTATTGGGCATCCTTGTGCAATGGGGAGGGAGAAGGAAAGGAAGGAGAGGAGAAAGGAAGAGACAGAGAAACCTTGAACGAAGAGAAGAACAATCACATTCTTTCTCCTGGGTTTTAAGTTTGTTTGGTTGTTTGGGTTTTTTTCTTTTTTATTTAGCTGGATTGACCGAGATGGGGAAACAGAGTTCGTTTCATAACACTGAAACAGAATGCTGACCTGGAAAAAAAAAGAAAGAAATGATGCACTAACCTAGAAAGCGAGAGCTAGTTCTGACTGCGGAATTAGATCAGAATTTACAGGGAGCGGGATAGCCTAGTGGTTAGAGCGTTGAGTTCATGGTCTGACGGCGCGGGTTCGAACCGAGTACACTACCCCCGAAAGTCCGGATGAGACTATAAACGGAGGTTCCGTGTAAGAACGCACGCAGAACAGCTGATACAAACCCGTTTGGAAGAGTAGGCCATTGCGTGCCGGTAGGAACGGATGACAAAATAACAAAAGTTTAAGAAAAAACCCTCCACGCACACTGGTGTCGTGTTAAGACATCATTCGCTAAGTCGGAATGCGGCTACCTCCAAAGTAGTGTACAAACGGTGGCATACGCAAAATCTCACCATTTGTAAACTTCGGAGCTCTAGCCGAGGAATGAAATAAAGAACCCCGAAACATCCGGATTTTTTTCTCTCTCGGTTCCACTAAATTATGGATGATGGTCTGAAATCGATCTAACCCTTTCAACGATCCAACACCATCAGTCTGAACACCCCCCCCCCCCCCCCTCCAACCCAAACAAACCACCATTAAATAACAAAATACCTTGATCATTTCATTCCTTAAGGCCAATAAAACCAGGCCGTGCTGAGAATATTAGCCATCCCAGCTTATTTGATCATCCCCGGGTTACAGGAAAAAAGTGGTACAAACACAATAAAGACTTCAATGAACACAAGCAAAGGCCTCAGAGAAATGCCATAATTATGGGCAAAGAACACGGCAGAACGAACATCTTGTGTCCATCCCAGTGTTGACAGTTTCACTACCTGGCCGCCAGAACCAACAATATAGGCCGAAGATCATAATTGTAATAACGTCTGAAAAGAAAGAAAAAACTATTTATAAGATTTACTAGAAATAAAGCCAGTCGGTGGTACTGGGAAGGCATACAATGAGCACGAGGGATGTTGGAAAGGTTAAGGAAAAAGACAGAAACAAAGAGAGTGATAGAAAAAAAAGGGAAATTTTCCATCACACACTTTCCAGAAGGTAGGATACTGTTTATACTGAAAGAGTCCAAGACAAGGCAAGACAAGACAAGGCAAGGCAAGGCAAGGCAAGACAAGGCAAGGCAAGGCAAGACAAGGCAAGGCAAGGCAAGACAAGGCAAGGCAAGGCAAGGCAAGGCAAGGCAAGACAAGGCAATGCAAGAAAAGGCAAGGCAAGGCAAGACAAGGCAAGACGAGACAAGACAAGGCAATGCAAGACAAGGCAAGACAAGACAAGGCAAGACAAGGCAAGACGAGACAAGACAAGGCAAGGTAAGGCAAGGCGAGGCGAGGCGAGGCGAGGCGAGGCAAGACAAGGCAATGCAATGCAAGGCAAGACAAGACAAGACAAGGCAAGACAAGACAAGACGAGACAGTTCAAGGCATTGGCATGCAATCCTATCAGAGTTAAACCTCGACAAACAAACAAAAGCAAAGAGATAGCCTGTAACACTGACACACTTGTTACGGCTGTGATGATGGTTGTTATTGCTTTCAGCTGTGGTTGCTATGGGTGTTGACTTGTTGTTGCTGCTGCTTTGCTGCTGCTGCTGCTGCTTCCCCTGTGCTCCTAATGCTGTTGCTGCTTATTTTACCACCACCACCCCCTCTCTCTCTGTCTCTCTGTTTCTCTGTCTCTTTGTCTCTCTGTCCTCTGTCTCTCTGTCTCTCTGTCTCTCTCTCTCTCTCTCTCTCTCTCTCTCTCTCTCTCTAAGCCAAAAGAATGGCCGGTATCTTTAACCTAAAAAAAACACACCCCAAAATCAATTTGTGCCTGAGAAGCTTGAAAGGAGCTAGGACTCTCACAAAGACTCGTTGTTTCGATTTTTATGCCATCTTCGAAAGTAGGACAGGGCACGGCAAGGAAGAAGAACAGCTTCTTCGCTATCTCAACAACATTCACCACAGAACAAAAAGAAGAAGAAAAAAACTGCCAGTGGGATGTTTTGTGAAGCGTCGCTGGAGCTCAGTGATCGATCTTGCATTGTCAGTTCTAAAAACCTTTTTTTTTCCCCCCAATGCTCGTCTTTTCCGTCCTACAAAACTCAAGCCTTCTGGAACTGACATCGATCGTGGGATGTTTGAAGAGAACAGAGCTGTGGAGAACGAGTACGTTGGACTTAAGTGGGTCACATTCATATAGGCCCAGCAGCAGCAGCAGCAGCAGCAGCAGCAGCGAGAAGAGAGAGAGAGAGAGAAGAGAGAGAGAGAGAGAGAGAGAGAGAGAGAGAGAGAGAGAGAGAGAGAGAGAGAGAGAGAGAGAGAGAGAGAGAGAAGAGGGAGAGAGAGAGAGAGAGAGAGAGAGAGAGAGAGAGAGAGAGAGAGAGAGAGAGGAAGAGAGAGAGAGAGAGAATTATTGTTGTCTTGTGGAACTTTGTAGAAAATGTACTGCATTCTTTATGTGTCTACTTTTTTTTTCTCTTTCCGGGCCAGTGATTGGAAGCGTTGGTTAGAGTGATACAGTGACATTGCCTGGATAACCATCAGCCTTCTTGAGTTTAGATTGGTTTTTAATGTTTTACAGTGAATTTACCTTGCAGATTAGTGCAATTCGAAAGTACCTGTCCACAGATGCAACATCCAAACTTGTTGCGTCTCTCATTCTTTCACGTCTGGACTATTGCAACTCTCTGTTGGCTGGTCTGCCAGCATCATCAATCCAATCCCTTCAACGTATACAAAACTCTGCAGCTCGTCTAATCCTCAGAAAGAAAAAATCTGAGCATATTACCCCTCTCTTGCAATCTCTCCACTGGCTGCCTGTGCCACAGAGAGTAAACTATAAGATCAGTACCCTCTGTTACAAATGTCTCCACAAAACAGCACCCGCCTACCTCTGTGAATGTCTTCACTTGTACACGCCTTCTCGTTCTCTCCGCTCTGCAGCAGATACCTTGTCCTTACGAATACCTAGATTCAACCAATCCACCATCGGCCGTCGCTCTTTCTCTATTTCTGGTCCATTGATGTGGAATGATCTCCCCCTCTCTCTCCGCCAAAAGCCTTCTTCTTATGACACTTTTAAATCCAGTCTCAAGACATATTTATTTCAAACTTAAGATTTTCCTCTCCTGCCTCATCTCATAGTTTTTCCCTGCCTTCAACAGCCAAGATTCTATTGCCCTGCCAGGGTGTGTGACCTCTGTGTGTGTGTGTGTGTGTGTGTGTGTGTGTGTGTTTGTTTGTTGTTGTGTGCGTGTGTGTGTGTGCACATTTTGGACTTGATGGAACTGTTGCTTGTCACTGGTTGTATGACTGTGTAAGAATGAGTTGAGTGCAAGCGCTTTGATTTGTCTCTGCAAGATATAGCGCTATATAAATTCCATTTATTATTATTATTATTATTCCTATCTCCCCCATTCGTTTCAAATCAATGTTAGTGCTGTACAGTTATTTTAATCATCTCTCTCTCTTTCTCTCTCTGACTGGATCTTTCTCTGTGTCTCTGTCTCTCTGTCTCTCTCTTCCTCTCTGTCTCTGTCTTTGTCTGTCTCTCTCTCTGTGTCTCTCTGTCTGTCTGTCTGTCTGTCTTCTGTATCTCTCTCTCTCTCTCTCTCTCTCTCTCTCCTCTCTCTCTCTCTCTCTCTCTCTCTTTATCTCTCTAGCTTCTGATCTTCCACTCCTTGAAAGATTGATGAAGGGAGGAAGGTAGCCCGGCTTTAAATTGTTGACAAGAAACAACGGACAGGATCGGAGACAAGAAGACTCTTTGATTGTTCTGGCTGTTTTGCTTCTGCACTGCACTCTCCTCTTCCTAAAGACAGCTAAAGATCACCTGTCACTAATGTTCATTTCTAGGTGAATTCTGTTTTTACCTCGCTTTCCTCCATTGTTGTGTCCATACCTTTTTGCTTTCATTGGTCTGTTCGAGTTTGTTTTGTTTTGTGTTGTTGCTGATCATGACCATATTGTTAAAAAAAATACGCATAAAATACTGGAACAGAAAGCACTGTCATCGTTTTTGAAGAGCCTGGCAAAATGTACCACGCAGAAAGAGTATCTTATTTCTGGTTAGAGTTGGCCAATTTTCTAGCTGAAGAATGTTGTAAATAAACCGAAATTTTTGCTCTGCTAGATACTTAGGTGTTGTGTTTTTGCTTGTCTGCTTTTATTTCTTATTCTTGTTATTTTCGAAGGATGCGTAGCACTGACAAAATGCGTGTGTTCAAAACGCCACAATATTTAGCCAATATTTTTTTTCTGTGAAAAAAACCGTCTACAGCTTCCAGACTTTACTCTTTAGCGTACTTTCATTGAGCATCTTAGCTTTGCCGAGTCAGACGTACTTTACAGTGTGAGAGCCCGTTGCAGACTGTAAAGAGACCATGTGTTTGGGGGGCTTTTTTATTTATTACTTTTTTGTTTACATTTCAGATGTGTGATAGAGAACAGTTGCAGCGCTAAAATTCTCCTAGACTTTAAAAATGGCTATGGTATTCGCTTTCCTTGCCAAGCATCAAGGAAGACAGTTTTTACTTACTCAGTCATGTCAGTGGTGCTTTGTTCTGTAGGTCTGTCTTCTGTACGTCTGTCGTTTTGATTTTTTTCTCTGGAAGATGGATGGAGGTCGCAAGGCTTTGCATTGTTTACAACAATCCATGGATAGCGTTTAAGGTGGAAGACTGTCTTTGTATTTTTCTTCGGTGTTGATTCTGCATAGGATTCTTTGAGTATGTTGACTGTTTACTTCAGCTGTCACTAGTCCTGATTTTGAAATTAATTATGTTTTGTCGTGTGTGTGTGTGTGTGTGTGTGTGTGTGTGTGTGTGTGTGTGTGTGTGTGTGTGGTGTGTGTGTGTGTGTTTCAGTATGGCCATGCTCAAAATATACAATAAATAAAAAGCTGACACAGAAAACACTGCCACGCCTTTCCAAATCCTGTCAAGGTGTGTCTTTATTCAGGAAATGTATCTTTTTTCCTGAGATTGTCCAGCAAAGCTTTTTCTTTCCTTCTTCTTCTTCTTCAAAGAATGCACATCACAGACACAACACACATGTTGAAGGCACCGCACTATCAAGCTGCACCACCTCCCCCCTCCCCCCTCGCACACACACACACACACACACACACACACTACACACACACACACACGACACACACACACACACACACACACACACACACACACACACACACACACACACTCACACGCACACACACACACACAACACACCACGCACACACCACACACACACACACACACACACACACACACACACACACACACACACACACCACAACACACACACACACACACACACACAACACACACACCAGTTCTTCTCAACAAACGTCCAGAACAGACCTCTCTCTCTCTCTCTCTCTCTCTCTCTCTCTCTCTCTCTCCTCTCTCTCTCCTCTCTCCCTCTCTCTCTCTCTCTCTCTCTCTCTCTCTCCTCTCTCTCTTCAGACCGTACATCTTGGCATAATGATGCCCAGCTGGCATCTTCGCCAAGTCAGATGTACTGTAAGAGTCAGTGCACGGTACAGGTTGTAGGGAGACAGAATGGCTGGGGTTTTCTCTCTTTCTGTTTCTAAAATGCGTGATAGAGAACAGCCCTAGGCTGATGTCTCCTTCACCTTGACTTAAAAAAATGGCTGTTGGCATTTGCTTTTCTCAAGAAGTGCTTGGAGGAAGAATGTTTAAACTGATTTGGCAGTGGATGTTTGTTCTGTCTGTCTGTTTGCCTGTTTGCGTGTCTGCCCTCTGCATTTTTCATTTGATCTCCTCTCCATCTATTCTTCTGTCTGTCAGTCATTCAGTCAGTCAGTCTGTCTGTCTGTCTGTTTTCGTGTCTGCCTCTGCATTTTTCATTTGATCTCCTCTCCATCTATTCTTCTGTCTGTCTGTCAGTCAGTCAGTCAGTCTGTCTGTCTGTCTGTCTGTCTGTTTGCGTGTCTGCCTCTGCATTTTTCATTTGATCTCCTCTCACTATCTCTGTCCCGTCCGTCGTCAGTCATCTGTCTGTCTGTTGCCTGATTGCGTGTCTGCCTCTGCATTTTTCATTTGATCTCCTCTCCATCTGTCCTTCTGTCTGTCAGTCAGTCTTTCTGTCTGTCTGTTTGCGTGTCTGCCTCTGCATTTTTCATTTGATCTCCTCTCCATCTATTCTTCTGTCTGTCAGTCAGTCAGTCAGTCAGTCAGACAGTCAGTCAGTCAGTCTGTCTGGCTGTATGTCTGTTTGCGTGTCTGCCTCTGCATTTTTCATTTGATCTCCTCTCCATCTATTCTTCTGTCTGTCTGTCAGTCAGTCTTTCTGTCTGGCTGTTTGCCTGTTTGCGTGTCTGCCTCTGCATTTTTCATTTGATCTCCTCTCCATCTGTCCTTCCGTCTGTCTGTATGTATGTCTGTCTAATTGCGCGCCTTTGCATCTTTTCTTGATCTCCTTTCCCTCTGTCTGTCTGTCTCTCTGTCTGTCTGTCTGTCTGTTTGTGTGTCTCTGCATCTGTTATTTGATTTCCTTTCCCTCTGTCTGTCTGTCTGTCTGTCTGTTTGTGTGTCTCTGCATCTGTTATTTGATCTCCTCTCGGTCTGGTGTGCTGGCTGTCTGGAAGGTTGATGCAGGGAAGGAGGCTTTGTGTTGAGAATCAGAAACACTGCCTGGCCTGTAGGGCACTGCAGTTTGGTCTGTCTCCCTGTTCTGAGGGTGTGCTGGATTGTCTGCCTTCTTTCTGTACATAGTT
>CM054139.1:42446272-42451272 GCA_028751875.1 Rapana venosa
AAAAAAATGCTGCTTTTGATCAAAATTTGGGGAAAAAATCTCTCTCTGATGTGTACATCATTTTTATGCAGACGACTCTCAGATTCTTAGCAGTGAAACTCCCGAAAACCTGCCTTCCCTCTTGACAAATATGTCCTGCTGCCTTCAAGATATCCAAAACTGGATGATAGAGAACAAATTACAACTAAATGCAGATAAAACCGAAGCCATGCTTATAGGGACCAAACACAAACTCTCTTCCATAACAACAGCTTCAATAGAATTCGGCAATACGTCTGTTCCTCTATCCACTGTAGTGAAATATCTAGGGGTAGCTATCGATAACACGCTCTCCATGCAAAAATTCATCACCCAAACCTGCCAGTCGTGCTACTATCAATTACGGCGCATTAGTGCAGTTCGAAAGTATCTGTCCACTGATGCAACATCCAAACTAGTCACATCTCTCATTCTCTCACGTCTGGACTATTGCAATTCCCTTCTGGCTGGTCTGCCAGCATCATCTATCCACCCTCTTCAACGTATACAAAACTCTGCAGCTCGACTAGTCCTCAGAAAGAAAAAAATCTGAGCACATTACTCCTCTCTTGCGATCTCTCCACTGGCTGCCTGTGCCACAGAGGATAAACTATAAGATCTGTACCCTCTGTTACAAAAGTCTCCACAAAACGGTACCTTCCTACCTCTGTGAATGTCTTCATTTGTACACTCCTTCTCGTTCCCTCCGCTCTGCTGCAGATACCTTGTGCTTAAGAATACCTAGATTCAACCATTCCACTGTTGGCCGTCGCTCTTTCTCTGTTTCTGGTCCAGTGATCTGGAACGACCTCCCTCTCTCCCTTCGTCAAAAGCCTACTTATGATGCTTTTAAATCCAGCCTAAAGACGCATTTATTTCAAACCTAAGATTCTCTCCTCTTGTTTCATCTCATCTCTGTCCCTGCCCTCAATAACCAACTCCCCCCCCCCCCCCCCCCCCCCCCATTAGCCTGCCCGAGTGTACAACTTTTGTGTGTGTGTGTGTGTGTGTGTGTGTGTGTGTGTGGGGCGCGCGCGCGCGTGTGTGTTTACATTTGTATTTGTAAAAAACTGTTAATTGTGCGCGTGTGTGTGTTTACATTTGAATTTGTAAAAATCTATTAATCGTAACTGGCTGCATGTGAAAGACTAGGATGAATGAGAGCGCTTTGATTTGGTTTTTGCAAGATTTAGCGCTGTATAAATTCCATGTATTATTATTATTATTATTATTACATGTCTGTATAATCCTTTGATTTCTTCCCTTACCTCTTTGAGATACTCTCTCTCTCTTTCTCTCTGTCTGTCTGTCTGTCTGTCTGCCTGTCTGTCTGCTCTTCTGAATTCATTCTCTCTCTCTCTCTCTCTCTCTCTCTCTCTCTCTCTCTTCTCTCTCTCTCTCTCTCTCTCTCTCTCTCTCTCAAACACACACAATAGAGAGATTTGTTCTCTCTTGTTCTCTCAATTTTTACTTTTCTCTCTTTCAAAACTCCCACTCCACCCTTTAGAAGGTTAGTAGAGGTAACTAGGCTAATGGCTTGTTTACAGAGAACAGTACCTGACATTACATCGAACCTTTTCTCTTTCTGTTTCTGCCTCTGCCGTCTGTGTGTCAGCGTTTCCAGCTTTTAAATGTGATACTGTCTCTCTTCCAAAGAAGAGCTTTTATGTCCTCGACTTTTTAATTGGAAATGGTGTTCAGGTTAATGTGATTAATTTAATTTTTTTTTAAAACTTTCAATAAACGGTAGGCGGGATTACAGTTAAACGCACAATCTGTCAGAAAGTAAGAAAATTATCTTGTTAGCGATCTGATGATTAGTTGTAAACATGTTTCAAGAAATGTCTTTTATCCATTTTTATTTTCTTCCAGAGCTGTGATCACGTCTTTGAGCGTGGAAACTCTTATACGCTTTATCATCCATTCAATCGTCCATCCATCCATCCATCCATCCATGCATCCATCCATCCATCCATCCATTTGTTTGTTCATTCTATCATTCATTCATTCAAAAATTGTTTTTTTTTCATGTTATCTAATTATCTACGAACATTGATGCATCAAAACATCTACTCTAGACATGATCTAAGCCAGCAGCCCTCAAACCCTATGCTGGAACTATCTCTTGGCATAACTACGCATGCTGTTCTTTTGCCTCAGTGAGAAACAGCTTCTTTCAACACTTCACAGCTTTAAACAAAAATATCAAGTTTCCAAATGCACGCACGCGTAGCAAGTATTTTCTAAGTTCACGTTCTCTATTTTTTTCTGTTTTTTTAATCTAACCCTCCAGTTTCTCCTGGCATACCTTTATAATGATGGTCTTTTGCCTCAACGAGAGAGCTTCTTTAAACGCTTCATAGGTTGTTTTTTTCTTCTAATTATCAAGTTATTTAAATGCTCGCCTGCGTGGTGAATATTTTCTAAGTTCACGTTCTCTTTTTCTTCTCTATTTGAATCTTGATTCTTTTTTTCTTCTTTTTATATTTACCTATTTTTTCTGATTTTTAAAAAATCTAAACTGCTGGAACTGGTAATTTCAATGCCAAGTGGTTATTCATTCATTCATTCCTTTTATCCTAATTTATTTTTAGCCTAAAATCATCCGCTGGAATGACAAGACTTTCCTTCAAGCAGGCAGCCCATGTACGGCAGCTGGAGGAATGGGTGTGATTCTCACTGAGCGATGAGCGATGCGCAGAGAGAGAATGAGAGAGAGAGAGAGAGAGAGGAGAGAGAGAGAGAGAGAGAGAGGAGAGAGAGAGAGAGAGAGAGAGAGAGAGAGAGAGAGAGAGAGGAGAGAGAGAGAGAGAGAGACAAGGTCCTACCTATCTCTGACGCAGGTGCTTTATCCTACTTGTAGCCCGAAGTCTCTGTTATCTGGCCATTAAAGATGCCTGTGGTGCTGGCTTTTGGGAGCAGAGCTGGCAATGAGGACACAGATGTGTACCTGCTGGCGCTTGTTGTTGTTGTTGTTTTGTTGTCGTTGTTGTTGTTGTTGTTGTTGTTGTTGTTGTTGTTGTTGTTGTGTGTGTGCACGCGCGCGCGCTCACTCAAGTAAGAGTTACATATAGGTTGATATCTATGGTTTCTGTGCTTTTTTTTTGGAATTAAGTGTGGTAGAATTAGTAAACCATATTGTAGTAACAGAGCGATGGTAGTTTTAGTATTAGCAGTTTTGTAAACTCTCTTTCAAATGCCTCACTATCTCCAGAAATACTTATTAAAAAAAATACCGTTATTAAGATCAAGGACCACTCTCAAGTGTAATCTATAGACTATTTTCTGAGCATACCTGCGTAGACCGTCTCTGACATTTTGATTGATTAAGATAGCTCTGAAGACTGGGTGTACCTCATCAGCGGCAGTAAGCAATTCAGGGAGACAATCTGGGCTACAGGGAGACAACCTATCCTGTTTCTGATGCGCGTGCTTCAGCATCGTTGCAACCCGAAGTCTGCACCATCCAGACATGAAGGATGCTAGAAGAGGGTGTTGGCTGTGTATGTATTGGGCGAGAGAAGCAGAGGGACAGAGATGTTGAAGTGATGTGTGTTAGTGTTCAGGTTGGTTTTTGGGGGGGCTATTTTATGGATATGGTTGTAGGCGTGTAGTGTGTGTGTGTGTGTGTGGTGTGTGTGTGTGTGTGTGTGTGTGTGTGTGTGTGTGTATGGTGGTGTGTTGTGTGGTGTGTGTGTGTGTGTGTGTGTGTGTGTTTGTGTGTGGTGAGTGTGTGTATGTATGTTGTTGTTGACTTTAATTTTACGTCTGTTCACTTCTAGTGATATTAGACGAGGGGGGTACAAATGGAGGGGTAGATGTCTTATTTAAGAAAAAAACAACAACAAAACAAAAAAACACTACCCCCTAAAAAACAAAACAAAACACCATGCTTTTACAAAAAAATCATATAAAGAAACTTGGCAATGCAACAGGAATTATAAAAAAAAACCATAAGAACAAGTCATTAACGTTAATGCAACTATAACAAATGTCCTAAGGGACTGCAGTAAAGACCTTTCACAATTTCAAATGCCAGTTTTAAATTATTGAATATGCCGGTATGGGAATTTTCAGAAAAATGGGGCATAAAAGGTTTTACACTCTGGCAATCAAAAAGTATATGAGTATTGTTGATATTCTCACCACATAGACATTTACCATTTTTGCTGAATTTGGTTATCAATGCATTTAGTTTCATTCTATAAAATAAAGCAGTAATTCTTTTTGACGTAAAAACATTTACACAAGCTTTTGAATGGTTCACGACTGTTAAATTATCGGTATTAATTGCAGTTCTAGTTAAAAATCTCTCATTTTGCTGATTAGTTTCGGTGATCTTTCTCCATGATTTTTATTCTAGTAAGCTGTACCCCTCTTTTAAAGATAAAGGTACATGCAATTCTATTGCATCCCGTCCATGTTTTGCACCTTTTTTGGCAGCTCTATATCTATCTGCCCACTCATTTGGAAAGAATCCAGTGTGTGAAGGCACCCAACAAAAATTCACTAATGCCCTTTAATGCTAAGAGATGGATGACATGCTTAATTTCTAATATAATTGTCGAAGTTTTCTTATAACATGAGGATTTGAAAGCATACAGTACCGACTTAGAATCAACGCAAAGAAGGATTTGGAATATATACAATGGCAAATCAAGAATATAAGTAAGACCCATTAATATTGCTATTAGTTCTGCGAGTGATATTTACCAACATAGTATGATTTTTCAATTTTCAACGCTGGTATAACAAAAGCAGAACCTGTTTCTTGATTATATCCGTCTGTATAAATTTGTAAATGGTCAAAATACTTATGATGAATGTGGGATTGGACATCAGAAACCGTAGTGTGTGTGTGTGGTGTGTGTGTGTGTGTGTGTGTGTGTGTGTGGTGTGAGTGTGGGTGTTTGTGTAGTGTCGTGATTTATATGCAGGCTAGTTGTGTGTTTTCGTAGAGTTGCATTATTATATAAGGTAGT
>CM054139.1:42453772-42463772 GCA_028751875.1 Rapana venosa
TTTCTTTTTGGCCTGAATCTTTATGACGTATGCACGTGCTACGCCTCTCATTCCAATCGTATCACCTACACTCATACCAAGCCTCGTTCTATTTTTAAATTTCATAATATTATTACAGTCAAAAGTGCACAGGGATTTGTTAGATATTAGGCTGCGTTAAGGTCACCGACAAATAAAGATGCCCTGCACTGTTGTTTGGTCACTTTTTCGTGAAGTTCAGTCTGTACAGTTCTTATTTAAACTGTTGGCAGGACACCACCTGCTGCTGCTGCTGTGTGAGTGTGTGTGTGTGTGTGTGTGGTGTGTGTGTGTGTGTGTGTGTGTGTGTGTGTTGTGTGTTTGCTCTTTGTTTCTTTGTCTCTCTGTCTCTCTCTCTATCATTCTATCTGTATGTCTGCCTTCTCTCTCCTCTCTCCTCTCTCTCTCTCTCTCTCTCTCTCTCTCTCTCCTCTCTCTCTCTCCTCTCGCTCTTTCTTTCTCTCCCCCCCCCCTCTCTCTCTCACACAGACACTTTGTCTTCTCCATTCAAATAAGCTTGAAGACGTGTGTACGTAGAAGACAAATGCACTGTACTGTACAGACAGAGGCAATAAGAATGTGTGTAGTACGCATCTGTCAGTCTCGTAAGACTATGGAGTTGCCCTCTAGGTGTTTATACTCCAGAGGGAAAAGCCTGTGGTAAGTGTAGTATGGAGGGCAAGCTGTTACCCATGCAGCAGAACCCCCCCCCCCCCCCCCATTCCCCCTTTCTTCTCTCCACGTGGCTGGAATGGTCCATTGGAAAGGCTATCACCAATACACATGGTTCCAGTGCCGTCGCAGGAGTTGCCAGAACGATGCTGTAGACAGCTCTTAAGATCCGACCGACCTCCGGGATGGTGTCTAAACACGACACCTGTGTGCATGCTGGTGTTTGTTTTTTTTGCTTTGTCATCCGCTCCTACCAGCACACAATGGCCTACTATTCCGAAAGGCGGAACGGGTTTTTAACGTGTGTGAAGATGTTCTGCGTGCGTTCGCACACGGGACCTCGATTTATAGTCTCATCCGAAGGACTTGACATTCAGTTGGATTTTTTTTCCCCCGTCAAACTGGGGGGAAGAAAAAGGGCGAGGCTGGGAATCGAACCCACAACCTCACGGTTGCATTGTTGACAAGGCGAACGTCTTAACCATCCTGCTACCTTCTTTCGTAATGTGTGTGTACCTTGAAGACAGCAGTGCGGTATAGACGAGAGGCAAGTCCTATCTCTGACGTGCGTAGTGCAGAGCAGTGTCTGTCTGCACTATCTGCTATCTTGACATTCAGGGGGGTTCTGGAATTCGTTTTCCCAATACGCTAGCAACAACAATAAAAAGAAAAGTAAGTGTGTGTGTGTGTGTGTGTGGTGTGTGTGTGTGTGTGTGTGTGTGTGTGTGTGTGTGTGTGTGTGTGTGTGTGTGTGGTGCGTGTGTGTGTGTGTGTGTGTGTGTGTGTGTGTGTGTTGTGTGTTGTGTGGTTTGTGTGTGTGTGTGTGTGTCTCTCTCTCTCTCTTCTCTTCTCTTTCTCGTCTCTTCGTCTCTCTCTGCTCTGTCGTCGTCTCTCTCTCTTGTTCTTGTATCAAAACATCTGCGTCATGCAAAAAGTCAGGAAACAAAAAAACTCTTTCATGCCTTGACAATGTGGCATCCTTGACGAACAGATTAAGACTTATTTAGCGGAAAACGAAATATTCGCCAAAGTTATGCGTATGCTCTTAAAATAACTTCTTTTTTTTTTTATAGAATATTTCTTTCTACTTGTTTTGAATGTGGTATATTACTCGCTGAAGATATATATATATATATATATATATATATATATATATATATATATATATATATAATATATATATATATATATATATAAAATACTTTTATAAAGCATTAATAATGCTAAGGACATTTTGTATGGCAGTACATATATGTCATGTTAGCACATAAAAAATACCACTAGTTGGTAGGCTCTTGTAAGTTGTTTCTCGTGATGGGTGTTAATTATGCTTCTATGGGATGGGATAGCTCAGTGGTCAGAGCACTCGCTTTTCCCAGGCTAAGGTTAAGCAGCATCGAGCGTGGTTACTAAGTGGATGAGTGACCGTTTACGCGCTTTGGCTTCAGTACAGTCCCCCAGTTCACCCAGCTGTAAATGGGTACCTGCCCTCTTTAGGGTTAGGGAAGAAAAGCAGCAAGGGAAAGGAGATGGGCGCCGCCCTCAATATGCTGGCCCCTTGAGAAGTTAAGGTCTATGATGCCTCGCTCCCCTACGACCACATAGGTTATGGACACCTTTACCTTTACCTTATTTGTTTATTGCTATATCTTTTGTCTGATGTCACCATTGTGAAAAGACGTCAGATAAACGGTTGTTCATTCGTTTATTCCTGTTCTTGTTCTTTTTCTCGTTGACCTTCTTTAACATTTTTTCTGTTAGTATGTTCACCCCAATAATGTCTTCTTCTTTGTCATAGTGTTGTCTCGTGTGCGTTTGTCGCACGCGTGCGTGGTGTGTGTGTGTGTGTGTGTGTTGTGTTGTGTGTGTGTGTTGTGTGTGTCTGTGGTGTGTGTGTGTGGTGGTATGTGTGGTGTTTGTTTTAGTGTGAGTGTGTATGTTCGCGCGCGCGCGGTGTGTGTGTACTGCGTGTGTGTGTGTGTGGTGTGTGTTGTGTGCGTGCGTGTGCGTGTACGTGAGAAAAGCACATGATGTTTTTCTGATCATTCATATTTTAAATAAAGAATTGAAATGAAAATAAATTAAAAACAAATTCCGGGTTAACAGAAAAAGAACATAAAATGTACCTACAAATTTCCCGATGTTTTTTAGTTAAAAGCAATTAAGAAAAAAAGAAAATTTCCCTCAATAAAAAACAATGAAATAAATTTAAATTTTTTAAGGACATTGAAAAGTGTGGAGAGAGAGGGGAGAGGGGAGGGGGGAGAGAGAGGAGAGAGAGAGAGAGATTTTGGGGGGAGAGGAGAGAGAGAGAGAGAGGAGAGAGAGAAGAGAGGGGAGAGGAGAGAGAGAAGAGGAGGGGAAGAAGAAGAGAGAGAGAGGGAAGGGTTCATTTAAATTTTCACAACAAATAATTTTCTCTTTTTTCGTATAAAAACACAGTTCCGTTTCTGCCGCGACAAAATACTTTTTTTTTAAATTTTAGCAAAATTTGAACCCCCCCCCCCCCACCCCACTTCCCCCAACCAGTAGCATTTTTCTTGTATTCTTAATAATAATAATAAAATAATAAATAATAACAACAGTAATGTAAAATATAAAAATAGCAATAAAAATAATAAGTGATATGATGATGAGATAATGATGATATAAAGGGGAACTTATACGCTATATCTTGCACTTTTTCCATCAGGGCAAATCACAACAGCAAGTAAAATGAGTGGTTTGGGACAGAAATAACCCAGCCGACGAAAAATTTTACTCTTTGGAATGATAGGGAGGAAAAAAATTTGAGAGAAATATTTTTTTTTCAAATAAGCAAAACTTTCTATTTTTGAAAAAATGGTTTAAAGTAATATCACAATATAAAGTTTTGGTGAATGACATATTTTTATGTTTTTACAATTCGATTTATTTTCATGCTTCCAAACTGGATGTTTTATAAACGAACCATTATAGATAACAAGAGATTTTTGGTACGAAAACCATTGCTAAAAAAATCAAGGTACAAAAAAAGGGGGAAAAAAAAGTCCCAAAAAGGGAAAATTATCCGCTGGAAATTGAAAAATAAAAACAAAAAGGGGTGAAAAGGGCTGTAAAAATTCCCTAAATTTCAGACATACAAAAAATAAAGGGAATGAATTGACAAGTCAAACGGTGGGTTAAAATATATGCTTTTGAATAAATCTACCTTTTTTATTGTACAGCCAAATATCAATATTTGAGGAATGTTAGCATCCATAACAATTTTTTTAAAGGTTTCATATATGACGCTGTAAACAACACACACACACACACACACACACACACACCACCCACACCACACCCACACACACCACACACACACCAACACACCCCAACGCCGCATGCACACACCACCCTTCCCACCACCACAAAAAAAATTTTGAGATTTTTGCCCACTTTTTACTTTTTCCCCAAAATATGCTGTATTCGAAGAAAATGTATTCCTCTGTATTATTAAGATTTCCATGAATCGAAAGTCACTTCTTTTTATGGGAAAACTAAAACCTATTTGATTTTTAAAATTGGTTATTTCTTACTAAAAGTTTAGATATCAGAAGTAGGGTTCACCTTACTGAAAGATATGATTAAATGTTTTTTCCAAAGGGCCATAGGCCGCAAAAAATGAATTAAAATGTTGTTAATTTTTATTGTTTATTGAACACACACACCACACACACCACACACACCACCACACACACACACACACATACACCCCACACACACCCCAACCACCACACACACACACACACACACACACACACACACCAAAAACCACACCGTTTGCTTATTCAATCATTTAAATACATTGCTTATTTAATGTACCATTAAAAAATAAAATTTGATTTATTGATTGACTTTTACTTCACACACACACACACACACACACACTTCAGGAAAAAAAAGATTCTTCTCTAAAATACCTCCTTTTAAAGCTGTCGATACAAAATAACCCCAGACAGCAATGGTAGAAATTAATATTTTTCGCGCACGTCAGACATTAGATTAATACCACAAAAAGGAAAAGGAACAAGAGAGAGAAGAGAGAGAGAAGAGAGAGAGAGAGAGAAATGACAAATTTTTTTGTAATAACTGTTAAAGCCCATTTACAAGGGGACAGTGGGAGGGGGACTGGGCACAAAACACGTTTTTCAGAAATACAGATGTATCATTTCTACAGCCCAAATGGTCGACATGGCATGGATTCCACAACATGGTGAAGGTTTTACATTACGATTCAGATGAATGGTGCCTAACACTTTCGCCCATTGCTAATGGGGAAAGGGAGGGGGGAGGGTAACAACAAACCAAAACATCATTTAAACACCGAGTCTGTGACAGGGCTTCCTGTCCCTACATTCCGTCTGATCCGGTAACTCATGCTCTTTCCAACACGGAAAAACCTAACTCACAATATGCTAACCTCCTGTTTTGCTCTCTCCTCTCTCCCCTCTCTCTCTCTCTCTCCATCTCTCCTCTCTCTCTCTCTCTCTCCCTCTCCTCTCTCTCTCCTCTCTCTCTCTCTCTCTCTCTCTCTCTCCACTCACACACACACACATATGCACACCCATATGCATGCACACAACCCACACACACACGCACGAACACACACACGCACGAACACGCACACACCACGCACAACACACGCACGCACACACACACGCACGAACATACACAACACACACAATACACACACGCGCGCACGCACGCACAAGAGGGTGCGCATGCACACACACACACACACACACACACACACACACTCACACACGCACATATACAGGCAACCACAGTCACTTCTAACCCAGAAAAAATCTGATAGCATCCATCATAACATGTAAAACATCCAGTCCAGCACTAATTCTGTCTTTGATTCTGTCACGATCGGCAGGTGTCCACAGCTGCAGCTTGGAATAAATGTCTTTTTCCTCCTGCGTCAGTTGCCTGGTGTTCTTTTTTGCAAACCAAAAGTAATCAGCAGGGTTGTGAGTGTCATCTGTCCAGATAAACTGAAAAATCATATCTTCACTTTCACAAATGATAGTATCAGGTATTTCATCAGAGGTATACACATTAAAAAGTCCTTGTTTCTAGAAACGTCCCTGAGATTTCTCTGCAGGATCTGTTTCTCAGCCCACCCACATATTCTTTATAGTATCTCCACTGTAGCCTGCATCCCGAATCTGATCTAGATATTCGTCACAGTCCTCCCCCTCCATCCTAATGTCAGTACAGGCACCTCAACCAGGTCAATTCCACCTTGTTGTTCAGCCACTGTGTCAGCTTCCAACACTGTGACAGCACCTGACCCACGGGGATAATCATGTGTGGGAAGCAACGATTGCGAAGGCATGTGGTTTGGAGAGGCTGGGGTGTTGGTGTGTGAGACAGACTGGGTGATGGGGGGTGTTGGCATAAACAAACTTGGCGAAGTTTCGAATGGGAACAATGCACTTGCCTTGTCTTCTTGCCTTGCCTCTGTCTGTCTCCTCTCCTCTGCCCGCCTCCTCTCCTCTGCCCACCTCCTCTCCTCTGTCCTTCGTCGGCCCCTGTTGGTCTGACTGGGAGGCTTTCTGCGGAAGTACACAGGTGTTTGTTGACCCGCCATGTTCCCATCACTTGAGCCAGCCTTCAGTCGAAGCACAACAGTCGTTTGCTCGCCTTCTCCACAGACTTTCCATGAGGTGATGCAGTGTTGTTGCAGCAGGGCACCTAGCGTCACTTCCAGCGTTGTTGGTAACCCGACAACTGGCATGGTGTGGGTTTTTTTGGCAAAATTTAAAAACAAAAAATTAACAGCAAAATTTCGCCCCGCCCATACCCAAGGGAGATCACCCCGAGTCCCAGAGAGCGAGGGAAAAGAGAAGACACACAAACAAAACACACACACACACGCTCGCATGCACACACACACACACACACCACACACACACACACACACACACACACACACACACACACACACACACACACAAATTGAAGATGTTTGTCACTTTTTACTTGTATGCCCAAAATATGCTGTATTGCGAAGAAAATGTATTCCTCTGTATTATTACAGATTTCCATCGAATCTGAAAGTGCAGCTTCTTTGTATGAACACTAAACCTAGTTTGATGTTTAAAGTTGGATTATTTCTTACTAAATGTTTAGATATCAGAAGTAAGGATGTTCACCTTACATGAAAGTATATGATTAACTGTTGTTCCTCTGGGCCATATGGCCTGCAAAAACTGAATGAAAATGATTGTTATTGTTATTGTACACACACACACACACACACACACACACACACAACACACACACACCACACACACACACCTGCTTTGCTTATTCAATGCATTTAAATACATTGCTTATTCAATGTACCATCTAGAAATAAAATTTGACTTGACTTGACTTGACTTGACTTCACACACACACACACACACACACACACACACACACACACACACACACACACACACACACACACGCACACACACTTCAGTGAACTATAAAGATTCAGTTCTCTAAAATACCAGCTCCTTTTTAAAGCTGTCGATACAAAATAACCCCAGACAGCAGATTGGTAGAATTGATATGATTTTCACGCACGTCATGACATTACGTATAAGTACCACAAGAAGAGAAAAAGAACAAGAGAGAGAGAGAGAGAGACAGAGACAGAGACAGACACACAGAGACAGAGACACACAGAGACAGAGAATGCGAATGCGAATGGTTTATTCAAAAGGCCTTGGCCACATTTGAAGGGGAAAAACACAAAGCACACACTGTCATACAAGTAATATTCACATAAACAATCAATTCACAAAACATTAGCAAAACAGGATAATTTTTCAAGAATTAATAAGGGTGTCCCGCAGTCTAAATGCTTTATATAGAAAAAGAGCTAACTGTTTTGTAGTAACTTCATTTCCAGACGTAATGAGCATGGCAGACCGAGAGAGAGAGAGAGAAGACAACACAATACAATACACAACACAATGTTCTTTGACGTCAGCTAGGTGACAGCATATCTTTCTGTCTGGGCACTAACGCACCGTTTAATAATCGCTTGTATCCAGAACTAAGTTCTTGCATTGCAGAGCACTGTGATACACTGGGCCGCCGCTGTACCTCATGGTTAAGGAGGTAAAGGTAAAGGTAAAGGAGTCCCATAACCTATAAGGTCGTAGGGGAGCGAGGGGTCAGAGACCTCACTTCTCTAGGGCCAGCATGTTGAGGGCGGCGCCCATCTCCTCTCCCTCGCTGCTTTACCTTCCCTGACCCTAAAGAGGGCAGGTACCCATTTACAGCTGGGTGAACTGGGGGAACTGTGCTGAAGCCAAGGCGCGCAAACTGTCACCCATCCAACTGGTAACCACGCTCGACGCTGCTTAACTTGGCTGGGGGAAAGCGAGTGCTCCGACCACTGAGCTATCCCGTCCCGCTCATGGTTAGTGGTCTCTTTTCCTCTGACATTTCCACTGCCGGTTACAGGTTTTGCGGTGTTGTGGTGGGTTTGGTTTTTTTTTGCATGTGCATACAATATTTTCTTTTTTTCTTTTTCGGTTGGTCCATCACCCTCCCTCCCTCCATCCCTCCTTGCCACTCCGGAAGAATGCTGTTTCTTTTGATTTTTGTTGTTGTTGTCTTTTTGTTTTTTTGTTCGAAAATTGTCCTGGACTGGGGCAACGTGTGTATTTCTCTCTCTCTCTGTCTCTCTCTCTGTCTCACCATCTCTTGTCTCTCTCTCTGTCTCTCTCTCTCTCTCTCTGTCTCTCTCTGTGTCTCTTTCTCTGTCTGTCTGTCTGTCTGTCTGTCTGTCTGTCTGTCCTGTCTCTCTCTCTCTCTCTCTCTCTCTCTCTGTCTCTCCACTCTCTGTGTATGTGGTTGTGAATTTATGTGTGTGTCGTGCGTGCATGAAATGGGCGCATTCGGGCATGTGTGTGTGTGCTGCGTGCGTGCATAAGCGTGTATATGTGTGTGCTTGTGGGTGTATATATATATATATATATATATATATATATATTATATAATATATATATATATATATGTGTGGTGTGTGTGTGTTGTGTTGTGTGTGTGTGTGTGTGTGTGTGGTGTTGTGTGCGTGCGTGCGTCGTGTAATGGACGCGTCTGGGGCATGCGTGTCTGGGTGCGAGAGCGTGTACACGTATGCATGTGTGCGTGCGTGCGTTTTTGTGTATACGCATGTGTGTACATGTGCGCGCGCGTGCGCATGATGTGTGTGTGTGTGTGTGTGTGTGTGTGTGTGTGTGTGTGGTTTTATTATTCGTGACGGATTCTTTAACTTTAATGACATGTGGGTTTAGGATGGCGTGTAAAAACTTTAATGAAGGTTGCACACGGATAATGACCTGACTCTGACGTTGTGTGTGTGTGTGCGCGTGTGTGTGTGTGTGTGTGTGTGCGTGTTTGCGTGCGTTCGTGTGTGTGTGTGTGTGTTTGTGTGTATGTGTGTGCGTGCGTTCGTGTGTGTGTGTGTGTGCGTGCGTTCGTGTGTGTGTGTGTGTGTGTGTGTGTGTGTGTGTGACCTGACGACTCTGACGTGCGTGTTGAGGACAAGACTAGATTCTGATTGACTGCTTTGTTGGTGTGTTTGCTTTGTTCCTTTGTTCCTTTGTTTGTTTTCTGTTGGCTAATCTCGACATGAAGACGCGGCTGTAGAATTTGATTTCTGAAGAAAAAGGGTTTTAACGAGTCAAGTCCATCTGTCACCCGGTTAGCAGTTGGGGTTTTTTCCTTCCTTTTTAATTTTCTTTTAACCTGCAGGTCAATTCGTCTCAATTTGCCTATCTGCTGGGCTGTTCTGTCTGTACGTCTGTCGTTGTTTTGTTTGTTTGTTTGTTAGCTGTTAGTCTGTGCATGTCTGTCTGTGTCGTTCTGTCTGTCTGTCTGTCTGTCCACTAGATCGTGAATGATGGGTTTGGGGGGGGGGGGGGGTGCTAATCTTTTGGATGAGTCTCTAAACCGAGGTCCCGCATTCAGCGCACGTAGAATAACCCAAGACAACAAGAGGGCTGTCCCTGGCAGAATTCGGTAGGAAAAAAAGAAAGTCTTCTCTGATAGGGAAACTAATACACATGCAGACAGGAACACTTGAAAGACTGGGTGGCGCTGTTCTTGTGGCGACGCGCTCTACCCTGGGGAGAGCAGCCCGAATTATTTCACGCAGAGAAATTTTTTTAAATGTGCCGTGACTTTAAAGCGGCATACCATACAGAGTACATCGTTAACCCAAGGCAAGGGGGTTCCCAGTTATAGACAAACAGGGACGGGATAGTCT
>CM054139.1:42466272-42471272 GCA_028751875.1 Rapana venosa
AGAGAGAGAGAGGGTGAGAGAAAGAGAGAGAGGGTGAGAGAGAGAGGTGGGGGAGAGAGAGAGAGACAATTGTCACCATCCTGACTGTCATCTGCAACAGCAACAACAAGAAGCTCTGATGCCTCGGGTGGTTGCCTTCCCAATAGACTCCGTCACTAACCCTCACTTCTTCCCACTTAAGGAAATCTTCATCACTGCCAGAAAGTTCTATCGCACTATCAGTGTCAGTTGGTTTGCCAGCAAAGAAGGAGAAGAATGTTAAGAAGAATGCTAAAAGACAGAAAAAGAAGAATACGAGGAAGAATGCAAAAGAGAAAGAAGATAAGAGAAGAAGCTGGAAAAGAGGAAGAACAAGAAGAGGATGGAGATGGATGAGAGAAGAAGAAGAAGAAGAAGAAGAAGAAGAAGAAGAAGAAGAAGAGAAGAAGAAGAAGAAGAAGAAGAAAAAAAAAAGAAGAAGAAAAGAATGCAAAGAATGCAAAGAAGAAGAAGAAGAACAAGAAGAAGAAGAAGAAGAAGAAAAGAACGCAAAGAAGAAGAAGAAGAAGAAGAAGAACAAGAAGAAGAAGAAGAAGAAGAAAAGAATGTAAAGAAGAAGAGGAAGAAGAAGAAGAAGGACAACAACAACAACCAGTGTGTGTGTTCTTTGCTTTAATGTCTTTTCACTTTAAAAATTAGACGATAGAGAAAAGAAAATTAATATGAGGAGAACGGGAAAAGAGTGAGGGGAAGAATGTGTAAGAATGAGCACGTGTACGTTGGAGTGTGTGTGTGTGTGTGTGTGTGTGTGTGTGTGTGTGTGTGTGCGCGCGAGCGTGTGAGCGTGTGTGTGTGTGTGTGCACGCATGCGTGTGTGGGTTTGATTTTATGTAAGTTGCGTGCATGCGTGCGTGCATACAGTCATGGGTACGTGCGCGAGTGTAAGAGTTGATTACAACAAGCACATACATCCCATAGACTTTCCCCATCAAAAACTCAATCTGAGCCTTTTGAGGCGACAACAAAACCTTTACCCAGGGTCTGTACTAGGAAACGACAATAACAAACTACTTCATGATATACATACATATACGATCTAAACGGAGAGGTAAAGGCCTTGACTTACAGAAAGAATCTGTTTCTGTCACACAAGTCTAAAGTTATGGAACGTGCATCTTCGTGCCATATAATTATAAGAGAAACTCCTCTGTTGATCGTTTCTCTCAATATTTCTTTTTCTAGATATATTTCTTGGGGTTTTTTGTATGTCGTCAGCTTCCAGAAGAGAAATCTTGTATTCCACTCCAGTACTATCAATTTTGATGGGAATTATACGGCATTGTTATGTTTCTTTCAGACGTACACCCACTTATACAGACACAGATACACACAGAAACACGCAGATACAGGCACATAGACACCGGCAAACACGCAGACACATAGACAGACACAAACAGACACAAGGAAACACACACAGACACACACACACACACAGACACACACAGACACACAGACACACACACACATGAGAGAGAGAAAGACACAGACACACATACACACACAGACACACACATAGACAGACAGACACACACACACACACACACAGATACACACACACACGAGAGAAAGACACACAGACACACATACACACACAGACACACACACACACAAACACACACACACAGAGAGAGAGAGAGAGAGAGAGAGAGGGGAGAGAGAGAGAGAGAGAGAGAGAGAGAGAGACAGACACACACAGATACACAGACACAGACACACACACAGACACACACACACACAACACACACAACACAACACACACAAATACACAGAATTAGAGAACACTGAATGTTGTTGTTAAGACTCGCTCTATATCGTTCAATACTGCAAACATCTCAGCATCGTCGTCATCGTTTCTTTATTATTTTTTTTAAATTAAAAAATCTTCTTCTTCTTCTTCTTACTCTGGAATATTCACAGAAGGCAGTTCCTTACCAGCCCCCTGTCAGGACACTGATCAATGCTGCCTTGTGTCGTGCGGTGATGAAAACATGCCAGGCTTCTTTCGTTTTCGTTTTGTTTTGTTTTGTTTTGCTTTGTTGTTTTTTTACGTCAGATTGTTGTTGGTTTTTGTTTTATTTTATTCTTTGAAGCTAATTTTCCTGACATTTTAAGCTTGGGTTGCTTTGTTTTGTTTTAGTTTTTGTTATTTTACATTTAGTATTTTTTTTCTTTTTGTTGTTGTGGTTGTTTGACGGTAATTTTTTTGACATTCTACTGAGATAAGTGTTTCGTTTATCCTCCTACCTCTTCCTTCCTTCCCCGTTATGAAGCTCCCTCTTTCTGTCTGACATTTTTTGTTCTCTCTCTCTCTCTCTCTCTCTCTCTCTCTCTCTCTCTCTCTCTCTCTCTCTCTCTCTCTCTCTTCTCTGTATGTGTGTGTGTGTGCGCGCGCGCATTAAAAATTGTGTGTGGTGTGTGTGCGTGAGTCTCTGTATGCCTGCTTGACTGTGTTTGTTTCTCTGTCTGTCTTTCCTCTCGCGTACGCGCGCACGTGCCCACATGTGTACGTGTGTGTGTGTGTGTGTGTGTGTGTGTGTGCGTGTGTACGGGCATGCACGTCAGCACGTACTTGCACGAACACATGCGCGAGTTTTGTGCGCCAGGACACAAAGCAGTTCCTGCACACAGGCCTGCTAGCAGTTTGATGAGAGTGGTAAAGGTCGCAGAGGCCACCATTTCATTCGCCTGCTCCATCCTATTGGACCCAAAATACACACAGGGAGTGGAACAATGGCGGCAGTGTACCATGTGAACTGAGGAGAGGAAGTCAGGGCTGGAAATGACGTCATTCCTCAGCCAGGCTGCAATCTGCAGACACACTTTGCTCGAAGCTGCCCGATACTCGCTATTATGCCTCAAGTTTGCATATAGCGCTTTATCAGAAAATTATCAATGATGATTGTAAATTAAGTAAGTAGGTTTTCAATTTTAACGTCTTTCCATATTAAGTGATACCAGACGATCCTAAAGTAGGAGACTGAATATGAGAGAGAGAGAGAGAGAGAAGAGAAAGAGAAAGAGAGAGAGAGAGAGAGAGAGAGAGAGAGAGAGAGAGAGAGAGAGAAGATGAGAGAGAGAGAGAGAGAAGAGAGAGAGAGAGAGAGAGAGATCTACTCTGTGAGTGTGAGTGTGCGTGAATGATGATTGAAGACATGATTTGTGACAGACAAATGCCTTGCGCCCAACAAAATTAATGACTGATTTATGCAGAAAGTGTTATGACTGATATGCCCCCCCCCCCCCCCCATGCAAGCAAGCATTTGTATCTTTTTTTTTGTGGTCTGCTGGCTTCAGTCTGCGTGCATGGGAGTCATGAGCTTAGGAATACAAAATAGTCCACGGACTGGGGGACGGGATAGCTCAGTGGTCACAGCACTCACTTTCCCCCCAGCTAAGGTTAAGCAGCATCGAGCGTGGTTACCATGTGGATGGGTGACCGTTTGTGTGCCTTGGCTTTAGTACAGTCCCCCCCCCCCCCCCCAGTTCACCCAGCTGTAAATGGGTACCTACCCTCTTTAGGGTCAGGGAAGATAAAACAGTGAGGGAGAGGAGATGGGCGCTGTCCTTGATATGCTGGCCCCTGGAGAAGCTGAGGTCTCTGACATCTCGCTCCCCAACGATCGCATAGGTGATGGGACACCTTTACCTTTACCTTTTAGCACTCATCACGGTTGCTTTCACGTGTCTTTCATCATAAGTTGCATATTGGATTACCTTAATCATCCAAACGAATAGCACAGTCCGTCTCTCCACACTAGAAAATATATCTAAGCCATAGAAAAGTCAAAACAACCCAGTTAGGAGAAAGAATCCCTGACGTCTGGTTGATCTGTGAAGTGTAGTCCAGTCAGTCAGCAGTAAAAATAACATTCAGGAACAGATGGCTCCAATCGGCGCTTTGGAGTACCATCTGAAATCCCCATCTGAAACCACTAAAATGTTTCTTTAGATTTGGTTGTACTTTTCTTTTCTTTCTTTTTCTTTCTTTCTGTTTTGCTTTCTTTCTTTCTTTTCTTTTCTTTTTTCTGTTCTTTTGTATTTGTTTCTGTATTTCTTTTCTTCCTTCCCTCCTTTCTGCAACTCTTTCTTTCTTCCTTCCTTCCTTCAACTGCTGCTCAGAAGTGTTGCACATACTGACATGTTTGCTGACGCTAGCTTAAGTTATGCAGCTTGTGTGTGTGTGTGTGTGTGTGTGTGTGCTTTTCTGCAGTACAAAAGATGTTTCATCTTTACTTGTTTATACAGTTCTTTCCGTTGTTTTCTAGCACTCAGCATTACCCATCTGGTAGTATTTGCCTATTCCAGCAGCTTGTATGCTATCCAGGAAAAATCCTCACATTAAATCATTATGATGAACTTAGCAAAGCTACAACATTTGGTGTTAATTGTAACAGAAGAGTAAAGGTAAAAGTAAAGGTGTCCCATAACCTATAAAGTCGTAGGGGAGCGAGGCGTCAGAGACCTCACTTTTCTAGGGTCCAGCAAGTGTTCTGACCACTGAGCTATTCCCTCTCCTAAAGAGAAGAGTAGCAAGTCTAAAAGCTCAATAGCATTCAAACCAACTCTACTACGTCTTGATGAAAATAATTCCGGTTTGGTGTTTTTTTACTGCAAGATCCCCGAAGTCGGAATGCGGCTACCCTCATAGTGGGGCCAAAACGGTCGCATACGCAAAAGTCTCTCCATTGGTGCAACTCCCAGCTCTGCGCCGAGGAACGGGGGGGGGGGGGGGGGGGGGAGAAACCTGCAATGATAACTAAATGTTTTCTCCCCCTTTGTTTCTATTGAAATAATATTCACATGTTAATTACATATCATTGTCACACTGACCATCGTTTTTTTACAAGGAGGTTAAAGTTTTCCCATAACCTAAGCGGTTATTCAGGGGCGAGATTTCCAGACAAAAATAATGCTCATAATAACGACAAACGACGAATAACAACAAAACGCAACAAATGACA
>CM054139.1:42478772-42498772 GCA_028751875.1 Rapana venosa
GGTGGGTAGTGATTGTGTAGTATTGCCTCTCACCTCCACTTCCTTTCCTTTCCTTTTCCTTCCGGCTGGGATTGTTTCCCTTGTGGGAACGTGCGGCGTGTTTTACATATAGTGCGTGTGTATATGAAGAGATGTGTGGTAAACACGTACATTATGTACGCATACAGGGAACACACACACACACACACATGCAAGCGGATGTTTTGGGGGTTTGGTTGGTTAGTTGGGTTAGTTTTTCGTTTTGGGGGGGGGCTTTTTGGGTCATTGAAAGGGCATTGACCCTCATCACAGATTCAATGAAAAAGGACGTAGTTTGATCTTGGTAGGACAACAGCTTGTATAACACGCTGTGAGACGAATCAGATAGAAGTGACTAGAACGCTGTTCATGAATGAATGGAAAAACCCTTACAGTACCTCAGCTATACATTAACACACCTACCCCTTCACACCCAAGACAGATCGGTTGTCTCACAGTAACATACCCATCTAGAAAGGGAGAAGTCCCAACTTACATTCCCAATTCGGCCCTTAATCACTAGACCTTGTAAACGAAGAACATAAAAAAGAAAGTAAAGAAGAAGAAGAATGCAAAGAAGACGAAGAATGCAAAGAAGAAGAATGCAAAGAAGAAGAAAAGGAAGAATCTAAAGAAAAAGAAAAAGAAGGCACAGAAGAAGAAGAAGAATGCAAATAATGCAAATGAGAAGAATGCACAGAGGAAGAAGAAGATGATATGCAAATATTGGAAAGAAGAAGGCACAGAAGAAGAAGAAGAATGTAAAAAAGAAGACGGGTGTCAAGAAGATACAAACTGAAAAATATGCGAGAAGAAGAAGACAACGAACTGCAAAAAAGAAGAAGAAAGAACAAGAAGAACAAGAATTGAAAGGAGAAGAAGACAACAAATGCGAAGAAGAAGACAACGAATTGAGAAGGAAAAGAAGAAGACACGATTGAGAAGAATGGAAAGGAAGGAGAAGGGAGGGAAAAGGATAAAGAAAATGGAAAGGAAGATTGGGTTCTTAGCGCATGACAGTTGTGGTGCGGGATTGAAGTGGAAATAGTGAGTCGTGTCCATGCAGATTCACGATCACGACCTTTATTTTTGAGTGGCTGCATCACCCTGGATCACTACAGCTCACCCACTAGAAGACGCTCTGTATGGTGACATTGGGGTCAGGTAAGGGGAGACCTAAAGTATAGTGGTTTGTGTTTTTTGTTTTCTTTTTAAATGTTCTATACCCCATCACCCCCCCCCCCCACACGCTGTGATTTCATGTAGATCATGCAAAAAGAGTGTTTGGCCTTTTTCCCCTGATATCCGTTCTTCCCACAAAGATGGGTGTTTAGCGCGCCGGCACACAAGGATCTCAGCTCGGGTCCTTCCAAGGACCTTCATGAAAGGTAGTGCACCCACCATGTCAACACTGGGCAAAACACGAAGGGGAATATAATAATAATAATATTATAAGATAATGATTAATAATGATAATAAAATGTATGGCATTTATATAGCGCTGAATCTTGTAAACACGAACAAGTAAAACAACACACACGTAGCCATTACGAAACAAAGGACAAAGAACTACAACAACAACAGCCACAGCAGCAGCAGAGAAGAACAGCAGCAGCAGCACAACAACAACATCAACGACAACAAGAGCAGCAACAACAACAACAACAACAACAACAGGAGGAGGAACACCAACACGGCCTCGACAACTCCCCAGCGACCCGAACCCCCCAGTCTCTAAGGGATTAGATGAGATGTAATCCACCATGTACTCACTCACAAGGCTCCTAACCCCCCCCCCCCCCCCCCCCCCCCACCTTCCCTCCCACCCCTCTATCCGCCTCTCTACTGAATTATCATTGACCAGATGTCTAGTTCAAAAAACGTAATCCCATTAACCTAAAACTAACAGACCATCAAATTACAGCCTCTTAACGCGCTCTCAATAATACAAGCCAGACCTATCGATTGATGTTGACCTACATTAAGGGATGTATGATGTCTATTGAACTACTTCATATTTGTGTCATTCCGACATGGTGTCGTCATACTTGACGCACATTACGCCCGTGCTTGATGGCCTCATTACTAAAAACTGGGTCAGTCAAGGGTCTATTGTTGACGCCTACTCGGGGAATCGGCCAATCCTGCTAATAGACTTCTGTCACACCATCGAACGCATAATTTTATATATATATATATATATATATATATATATGCGGGAACATAAGCAAACACAAGTGTAGGCATGCTCATATGAAAGAGAGACAGACAGACAGACAAACAGAATGACAGAGACAGACAGACACACAGACAGGCAGAGACAGAGAGAGCCTCCAGCTAGTCAGCAGGACAGCAAGACAGACAGAGACAGACAGACAGAAACAGACAAGACAAGCAGACAGACAGAGAGACAGACGGACAAACAAGCAGACAGATAGAGAGAGACAGACGGACAAAGACAGACAGACAGAGACAGAACAGAGAGGGCAGACGGACAAACAGACAGCAGAAGAGAGAACAGAGGACAAAACAGGCAGAGAGAGAGAGAGAGAGAGAGAGAGAGAGAGAGGGGGAGGTGATTTTACTTTTCCCCCAGCAACTTCTACAGACAAAAGTTTGAGGCCACATAAGATACATCATCTCTGTCTGGCCTTAATCTCTTTTCATAGAGCATTCGTGAGTGATCAGTGTATGTGTGTGTGTGTGTGTGTGTGTGTGTGTAAGCGTGCGAGTGTGTGTGTGTGTGAGCATGCGTGCGTGCTTGCGAGTGTGTGTGTATGTAAGCTTTAATTCTCCGACATTTTCTTCAACCCATGTCTAGTTATAATTTTTGTAGGCTAATGAAATGCGAATCTCGAAAAGTTCTCCTGTCGCTCTCAAAATTTATAAGAAATTTGCAGGTGTTTCTTGAAATTTCACTTGTCTTTCACAAGTGTGGATTATGTCTTTTAAAGAAATGTGTATACTTAAAAAAATAGTATTGAGTCATTAATACTGTTTGCTTATCATTTTGCGATGAACTCTTGCTTTTCAGTTACTGTTAATATTCATATTATTTTGGGGTGTATTACTGTTAGGTTTATTTTCCTGTTCAATTTGTTTGTAATCCTCCATACCCCAAAAGGGGTGAAAGGAATTAAATCTTGAATCTTGAATCTTGTGTGTGTATGTGCGCGCGCGCACCCGCGTGCGTGTGTGTGTATATGTGTGTGTGTGTGTGTGAGCGTGCGAGTAAGTGTGTGTGCGCGCACGAGCTCGCACGCGCGCACTGGTGTGTGTTTTCTCTGGTGTGTGTCAAAGTGAGTAAGTGAACAGACAGAAGACAGGCAAACAAGAGACAGAAAGAGCGTGCGCGCGTGCCTGCGAGTGTATGTGTGTGTGTATGTGTGTGTTTATTAATATGTGTGGACGCACTTGAGCGTGTATGCTTCCATTCGTGCCTACACGTGTACGTAGTGCATGAGCTATGCATGCGTGCGTGCGTGCGTGCATGCTCAAGTATATGCCGGCATATGGCTGTAGCAATGCCTATAAGTATAACGGAATGGCTGAAAGACAGACAAGGTCAGTGACCCCTGGACCCGAGGGGACTTCCTGTTATGGTGTTGGGGAGGGGGATGGGGGGGAGCGGTCAAGAGGGAAGGGGGCTGTATGAGGAAGAGGGCACAGAGACAACTGGAACTCTCTGGTACTCAACTTGTTTATGAGAGTAAATGGATAAGCACGGGGCTTCTTTGCTCCATACTCGAAGAAGAAGAAGAAGAAGAAAATGCACACAAACCCCCCCCAAAACGTAGACAAACAAGAACAACAAGCAAATAAAAGAAACAGCACACATACATACACATCTATCTATCTATCTATCTATCTATCTATCTATCTATCTATCTATCTATCTATCTATCTATCTATCTATCTATCTATCTATCTATCTAACTATCTATCGATCTATCTCTCTATCTATCTAACTATCTATCGATCTATCTATCTTCTATCCATCTATCTCTATCTATCTATCTATCCATCCATCCATCCATCTATATATCTACCTATCTATCCATCCATCCATCCATCCATCCATCCAACCATCCATCCATCCATCCATCCAACCATCCATCCATCCATCCATCCATCCATCTATCTATCTATCTATCTATCTATCTATCTATCTATCTATCTATCTAGGGATGACACGCTACAGCCATTGTCGTGAAGCCGACAACTTTCTAGATGTAATTGTCCAGAAATCATGGATCGCGTGTTTAAAACTTGGCAGTGGCGCCTTCTGGATTCAACACAGACAATTTCTTACTTTCTCTCGGGGTCAAACCATGCACCGAACTGCCTTAATCTCCATCTCATGCACAGGTAAAGGTGTTCCCATGACTCATGTGGTCGTTGAGGAGCGAGGTATCAGAAACATCAGCTTCTCTAGGGGCCAACATTGTTTGTAGGGTGGCGCCTATCTCCTCTCCCTCGTTGCTTTTTCTTCCCTGTTCCTAAAGGGGGCAGGTACCTTTTTACAGCTGGGTGAACTGGGGGACTGTACTGAAGCCAAAGCAAATGATCAATCATTGGCAAGGCAAACCCGTTCAACACTGATTAATGTTAGCATGGGGAGAGCAAAATCGCTAATCACTTACCTGTCCTGTCCCTTCCCCCTTCTCTTTCCGTCGCATGTATCCGTATGTATAAAACTGGGTATCACATTAAAGACCATATGATTTATGTCAGAAGTTACTGATTTGTAGAAAGCATTGAATTGGTGTTACGTTGATTTTTCAAAATCATAATTCATCAGCCGCCAAACTAAATGAGCCAAATATAATTATTGTCTTGAGCATGCCATAAGCAACTGGCTCTTGATATATGTATTATAGTATTTTTCTTTTCTGAATAAGGATATCTCTAAGTCGTTTGTGGAAAGACAAAAACCACCCAGCGAGGATGTGGACATTTCACAAGGACTGTAGAATAAGTCAGGTATCTACTTATACTAGCCGACTTCTTTTGCTAATGAAGCGTAGCGTGTATGAGGTATTTCACATCATATTCTAACACTATTTTCTTTCTTTCTTTCTTTCTTTCTTTCTGTTTAAAAAAAAGAAGATTACAAGAAAAAAATTGAAACACAAAGAAAGAGTGACAGGTTGGATGCTAATCAACGAACCTATCTCTGCCTGCAAAAGTTATCCGAATTTTTCCTGTTCGACTATGGCGTCGATTGCAGCATGTACGTGCATACTGATGTTATGTCTTCATCAGCAGAGTACAAAGCTGAAGAAAGAAACATAAAGCTACTAATAATGTACTATGAATTTCAGATGACATGAGGTGTCGTGTTAATACACCATCTCCGAAGTCGGAATGCGGCTACCTAAATGGTGTGTGTGTGTGTGTGTGGGGGGGGGGGGGGGGGTGAAGGGGGAGAGGGAGGAGGGGAGAGACGGTCGCATACGCACAATTCTCACCATTGGTGAACCTCGGAGCTCTAGCCAAGGAACACCAAAAAAAATGACATCTTTCTGTGCGTCCAAAATTGTTCCTGTACGCTTTTTCCTCATCGCACGCATGTCGTGGTAACTACTGGCGCCAGTACTTTGATTTCTCCGTTTGATAAAATAACAGCGATGTTTTCAAGTATGCCTCCGAGTTTTCAGTATGAGCGACCGTGCGATCTACCCCTTCCCCAATGACAGTCGTGGTGACTGACACCAGTGCCAAGGGCCGACTGTCAAGGAATGAATGGGGATGCTGTGATTGATACTGACTGCGCCAGCTGTCGAAACGTTCATATAATTTAGCAGATGTTATGAGACTGACATTAATTAGGCAAGCTGTCGTCAGCGTCAATATTGTTGTTGTTGTTGTTTTTCTGTGTCAAGGACTGTCGATCCAAGGCTGGAGTATGATGAAGCTGTAATGAAAATAAATATTGACGATTTTCTTTCTTTCTTTCTTTCTTTCTTTTCTTTTCTTTTCTTTTCTTTTCTTTCTTTTCGTTTCTTTTCTTTCTTTCTTTCTTTCTTTCTGTATTTATTTCTTTTCTTGTCTTTCTTTCTTTCTTTCTTTTTCTTCTTTTTTGAGTTGTCAGTTTGTTTGTCCACATGTCGATGTACCCATCACTAGTCCTCTGTGTGTATGTATGTGTGTGTGTGTGTGTTGTGTGCGTGTATGTTGTGTGTGTCTTTGTCTGTGTGTGTGCCTGTGTAGTGTGTGTCTGTGTGTGTATGTGTGTGTGTCTGTGTGTATGTGTGTGTATGTGTGTGTGTGTGTGTGTGTGTGTGTGCGTGTATGTGTGTGCGTGTGTCTTTGTCTGTTGTGTGTGTCTGTGTGTGTCTGTCTGTGTGTGTATGTGTGTGTGTCTGTGTGTATGTGTGTGTATGTGTGTGTGTGTGAGTGAGTGTGTGTATGTGTGTGTGTATGTGTGTGTGTATGTGTGGTGTGTGTGTGTGTGTGTACAGGGCCGACAAAGAAGGACCCAGGGTATCAACACACCAGTGCGGCCAGATGCACCTTCCGTAGCATCCCTGTAGAACAAGAACAACAAGATTGAAACAACAACAATAACAACAACAGTAACAACAACAAACCCGTTTGGGGGGAACATGAAAATGACAAACTCAAAATGTATTCATCCCTGTAGTAATGAGCAGAACGCATCATTATTTAGTCATCATGCAAGCAAAATGACTAATAGGAAAGCTACAAAACTATAAACAACCAACACATAAAGTGGTACAGTACAACTTTCCACTTTTAAAACATTCATACTCTCCGAACGTAAAACTCTACAACAAGTAAATAACTGACCAGTTCGGCATATTATGACAGAAAAATACATTAAACATTACTTTTCGAAAACGATATTTGTGTAGTGAGGTTTTGTTTAATTTTTTTTACTCTCAAACAGGGTGTACCGTTTCAAGGTGGTAAAGGCACCTGTGAATAAATTTTTTGTCGAAATATCATTTAACAGTGACGTCCATATATTGATATTCCATAAATATGTACCCTTACAGTTCATTGTCTGTGAAATCAACCAGTGATGTGACAGCAGCGCTGTGTGCTGCTGATATTAGAAGCTTAGTGACGGTTGCTGGTAATGATCAGTTCATCGACCTTTTTATCTTACCCCCCTGCCCCCCCCCCCCCCCCCCCCCCCCCTCTTCCCTCCCTACAAAGTCCTGGGAAGAAAGTAAGCTAATGGGTTTGTTAAGTAAATGGTTGACGCATTATCTTTTATATTCTGTCCAATCTCTCTCCGCTAAATATTTATCGTTCAGATATACAACTGGCTCCTGTTTTTGGTTGTGTTTTTTTTTTGAGGTACCAGAAGTCTTAGTTTGAGCGAAAGAAAGAAAGAAAAGAGAGAAAATAAAAGAAAGAAAGAAAGAAAGAAAACGAAAGAAAGAAAGAAAGAAGAAAGAAGGGATGGCATGAAAGGAGTGGACAGACAGAGGGAAGAAAGAAAAGAAGTAAAGGAAAGGAAGAAAGAAAACGAAAGAAAGAAAGGATGGAATGAGGAAAGGAAAGACAGAAAGAAAGGAAAGAAGGAAAGGAAAGGAAGAAGAGGAAGGAAGAAAAAAAAGAAACAAAGAAGATCAAGAATGCGATGAAAGGAAAGACAGAAAAGAAAGGAAGAAAGAAAAGAAATGAAAGAAACAAAGAAAGAATGGGATGGAAGGAACAAAAGCAGGAGAACGAAAAAAGAGAAAGGCAAGAATGAGGAAAGAAAGAAAGGAGAAAGAGAAGATAGAAAAAGTTCCATTTAAAAAAAAAAAAAGGGGGGGGGGGGGGGGGAAGACGGGAGATGTCAATAAACGACTTTCTTTTACACTACTCATTTTATGTTACAGTCAGCTTTTTTTTAAAAAAACAGGAACAAAATGAGTATTGTATTGTATTGTAAATGATTGTATTGTATTGGATGTGTTGTGTTGTATTGTATTGTATTGCATTGTATTACATCGTATTGTATTGCATTTCATTGTATTGTACTGTATTCAATAGTGTTGTGTTCTGTTCGGTTGTCTCGTATCGTATTGTGTCGTGTCGTATTTTATCGTATAATATTGTATTGTATTATATTGTATTGTACTGTATGTATTGTAAGGTACAGTATTGTATAGGTCATAGCCACGGTTGATTTCCATGCGTAACATCAAACTGTTGTCTCCTTTGAGTATGCATCGCCACAAGTACAGTGCCACCAATTTTTTTTGTCCTGCCCGCGGGTGTATGTCTTTCTTTATGAGAGTGGTGTTGCCACAGAAATTTGCACCGCACACCCCCACCCCCCGAAAAAAAATACTGTGTGTGTGCGTGCGTGTGTGCGTGCGAGGGTCCGTCCGTCCGTGTGTGGTGTGTGTGTTGTGTGTGTGTGTGTGTTGTGTGTGGTGTGTGTGTGTGTGTGTGTGTGTTGTGGTGTGTGTGTGTGTGTGTGTGTAATAACACAAAAGGCGCAGTAGCCACACTTATCTCCAGTCACTGTAACGCCACTTTTATGGAATCTTGCCTAACGAACAGCTTACGTAGACAGCCCACGCTGCAACGTTAGCCTGGCTCTTTTTCCCCTGTGATGGAAGACAGTTCACAGCAATGCCCCATTAATAACAACACACGTATGTTGCCCTGGGTCCTTTTAAGAGTGCAAGTACGGATTACCTGAAAGACTAGCACCCGGGTGACCCTTGATGGCCATGTGGACGGAGAAATAGTCCGTGTTTCGAGACAGGGGGGGTCAAACCGCACACCTCATGCTTTCTAAGAAAAAAATATAAAAAAAGGCTTGGTCTGTTACCACTTGACCACCAATATTTGTAAAAAAAAAAAATCTATTAATTGTAACTGGCTGCATGTGAAAGACTAGGATGAATGAAAGCGCTTTGATTTGGGTTGTTTTTTTGCAAGATATAGCGCTGTATAAATTCCATGTAGTATTATTATTATTATTATTATTATTATCATTATCATTATCATCATCATCATCATCATCATCATTATCATCATCATCATCATCATCATCATCATCATCATCATCATCATCATCTCTGCAGTGTGTTATTCTTGAAACTCCGGTTCTTCCAAAAGATGCAGCTAAAATCTCAAATCTCTGCTGAAAAAGGGGGGGGGGGGATGAAAGTGTGTGTACACCCCCGAAGAAGTAAATACACACAGAATAACAAGAAGAGACTGACAAGAGAGCAGGCCTAATAAAAGACAGAAAGTGAAAAGCAACAACACCACAACGCAAATAAATACACACCCACAAACCAACCAACCAACCAACCAATAAACAAACAAATTGCAAACAAACAGACAAACAACAAACTCTGACTAGACCAGAAAGAGTGACAGAACAACACAAAATTAACACGAACGGAATAATGAAATGAAGCAAAACAATGAACACACCCAAACGCAACCTCCAACGTCATCACTATTACCACCACCACTAGAAAAATCAACAACGAAACGAGCATATCAACAATAACAACAACAACAACAACAACATCGACAACAGTGGCAACAACAATACCAACAACAGCAGAAAACCCCACCCACCCACCTACCATTAAAAAAAAATCTGCCATTACCACAAACATCACCATAACGACAATTAGCATCACTATCGCCATTACCAACACCACTCACAAGAACAACGACCACACACACACACAGACACACACACACACACAGACACACACACACAGACACACAGACACACACACACAGACCACACACACACACAGACACACACACACACACAGACACACACAGACACACACACACAGACACACACACAGACACACACACACACACACAGACACACACACACAGACAGACACACAGACACACACACAGACACACACACAGACACACAGACACACACACACACTAGACAGACACACACACACATACACGCACGCACGCACACGCACACACGCACACACACACACACAGAACCAGTTCTGTGATGGTCAACAGAAAACATGACGAAAATAAAACTATTTTTCTTTTTTGTGGGGTGGGTGGGTCCTAATATCATACATAGTATGAATAGCAAGCAACTACAACACTCACTGCAATGCAGTTTTGTTCTATATATAATTATATTATACACTTACAGTCATGCATTTTTGTTCTATATATCAATATATATATATATGTATAAATATAAATATGTATATACATATATATTGTATTGATACTATCATCTGCATATCCCTTCGTCTACACCAGGAGAAAGCCGACTGTAAACAGTAATCAATCAATCAATCAATCAATCAATGCCTTTGTGCCTTATTGTCACGTAGGGCAGCAACAAATGTTCTCCACTCCTTGTCTGTCCTGGGCCAGCTTCCGAATGGTTCCCCAGGTATGTTGGAAGGTCTTCAGCTCTGTTTCGACAGTCCGACGCCAAGTGTTCTTGGGTCGTCCTCGTTTGCTGTTTTCCCTCTGGTGTCCAGTGGAGGGCTGTTCGGGCGATGTTTCCCTGTTCCCGACGGCAGATATGCCCTATCCATCCCCATCGCCTATGCATGATGATGGTAAAAAGTAATAACACTAGACAATTCTCTGTCACCTCTTCCATGTGTGGATTGGAGGGGTGGGGGGGGGGGGGGGGATGTTAGGGGTGGGGGTGTTAGGGGTGGGGGGGTGGGGGGTGTTGGGGGTGGAGGGTTTATTTATTTATTTTTATTTATTTTATTCTTTGATATCGAGGATAATGGAATGAGTACTTATGTACTTTTTTTTACATCCAGTCCCCGTGTGTATGTGGTTTTGCAAATTCTGTCATCTGTTCCCACCGGCACGCAATAGCCTGGGATGGATGTGTGCGTACGAGCGTGTGTGTGTGTGTGTGTGTGTGTGTGTGAGAGACAGACAGACAGAGACAGAGATAAAGAAGCAGACAGACAAGCAAGGACACAGAACACACACACACACAACACACACACACATGTCTTGGTTGATTGGTTGGTTGGTTGGCTTTCCTGTATTGTGTCAAACAGGGAGGTCACAGCAACCCACCTATGATTGCATCATGAAGGAAAAGAGACCGCTTGATTTGTGTGGCGTGGGACGCGTGCCTTAGTTGAGTGTTATATAAGTTTACATAATAATATCGTTACAGCAGATAGGTTTGAATAATGACTCTCTCTCTCTCTCTCTCTCTCTCTCTCTCTCTCTCTTCTCTCTCTCTCTCTCTCTCTCTCTCTCTCCCTCTCTCACTAATCGTTAATTAAAAAATCAAATCGTGTTTGCTCCGTACATTTCTTATTGATGAAGGCAATAAAACACAATTAAAACCCAGTAACTCGTTATCTAATGATTAAAACTTCCTCTGAAAAAAAAAGAACTCGTTAAAGGTCATCATTACGAACAACAAACAGACTCTAAAGAATCTAGTCGAATCGAATCAATTTTAAATGAAAAGAAAATTTCAATTAGACATGGGAGTGCACAATTTGTCATGTTTAATTGGGGGGGGTGGGGGGGGGGGGGGGGGGAAGGGGGTAGCATATAAGATTGATATTTGCAGATATCAACTACTTTTTTCTGAATTGATGACGATTGTTGTAGACATTTTTTACCGCCAGTACGGGCAACATTGCACCCGAAAAACTGTTTATAGCCGTGAAAAATATCGAGGCAGAAGTTCCGAACAAGGCTGTTTCCTACCCGACTGTTAGTCCAGTGCAGTGTTTCAGAAAAACAAAATATTGTAAGAACTACGTTCAACACGATTGTCTTGAATCTCAATCGTCGTTTTAGTCAGGTTAATGGATTAACTGCTTTTGAAAGTTTTACTAAAAAAGGTACTACACGAAACACACAGTATAGTAGGCCTACATCTGAAATCAATTTGGACTGTTCTCAATTTATGTACAAGATGCGTCGCGATGGGAAAACACCCAATATTTCTGTTTGCCAATAAGCAGTGTTCTGTTTACTCTCTCTCTCTCTCTCTCTCTCTCTCTCTCTCTCAGAGAAAGATCTGGTCAATGTAAGGGAGATAAGAGGGAGGGAGACAACAGACAGACAGACACACACACACACACACACACACCAGACGGACAATCTATACCTTCAGCACGTCCCTGCATACTTAACCTGGATCGGTAAGGCTCAGAGGGGAGATAAGTCCTTGAAATCAAATGACTTCCCCTGGTAGAAACAGCAATGTCGGTGGCAAGATGGTGACCCTTAAGAATTGGCAAGTATTATAAAACAATAAAATGTCATTGCATGTTTCTATGAATGAGTTTGGCAGTTGTAGCTTTTTTATAATAGGAATATCATTGTCTGTTTTAGGGGGACGTGGACAGGAGAGAGAAGAGAGAGAGAGAGAGAGGGGAGAGAGAAAAGAGAGAGAGAGAGAGAGACAAACAGTGAGAGAGAGAGAGAGAGAGAGAAGAGAGAGGAGAGAGAGAGAGAGAGAGGAGAGAGAGAATGAATGAATGAATGCTCTTTATTTTCCAAGGGTTACAGAGTAAGTATTCATAATTATACTTTTTTTTTCACCCGGCCCTTGCCCTGATTAGGGACTATCAACAAAACACACACAATCACACACACACACACACACACACACACACCAAAACAAAAACCCCAACTACACCAACGACAACAAAATGAGAGAGAGAGAGAATGTGATTATTTAGTATTTATTTCATTGCAGAAAATAAGGTGTGTGTGTGTGTGTGTGTGTGTGTGTGTGTGTGTGTGTGTGTGTGTGTGTGTGTGTTGTTGTTCTTGTTGTTCTTGTTGTTAGTGGACTGACCCGTTTAAATTTTTGACCCCCACCCCCCCCCCCCCCCCCCCCCAACATCCTCTCCCGAATTCACTGCATGGCCCCTGTGCCCAATAACATCTCTCTGTCTTGGTTTTATGCAAAGCATCCAATCTGTTGTCTCCCTTCCTTTCTATTATCTCCCTTACATCAACCAGATCTTTCGCTGTGTGTGTGTGTGTGTGTGTGTGTGGTGCGACGCAGATTGAGCTCAGACTTTGTTAACAAATTTTATGTTTTTGTTTACAAAACAATATGTCGGTTTCCTCGTGACCAACTTATATATATATATATATATATATATATATATATATATATATAGATATATATATATATATATATATCTTAGTCTGCGTCCTGTCCATAGAAAATTAATGTGTGTGTGTGTGTGTGTGTGTGTGTTCGCGCTATTGTTTCCTTTTTATTACTGCCAGTTCCTGTTGTCTACTGGCAATGAACCGATATTTATTTTTCCAGTGAAGGTGTTCCCTTAACAACAGCGCTGGCTGCCGAACGAATGTGGAGATTTAATAATATACGTGAGAAGCAACGCTATGAAAGCGGGATCAATCTCTTCTGGGTTAGACGCTTTGGCCACACTTCACAATTAAAGTTTGTAGTTGAAAAGTGTCGTTCTCTCATATTCTTCTTCTTCCTTTTTTATATTAAGAACCTGACCATTTAAAGACATGTGTGTGCGTGCGCGCGCGCGCGTGTGTGTGTGTGTGCATGTGTGTGTGGGGGGGAGTTAAAAATGAATGAACTGGTTGGATAACAGTATGCTAAGTTAAGGAACAGTGATCTGCTGACCCGGGTTCAAATCTCGTTCAAGAGGATTTTTCCTCTGGAGTTAACATCAGTGCCGACTCCACTTCTCCCAAAAAGTCCTTCGGATGAGACTAGAAACTGAGATCCCGTGTGCGAACGCACGAGAACATCTTGCGCACACGTGACAACCAGTTCCGCTTTTCGCAAGAGTAGGTCATTGTGTACCGGGTGGGAATGGATGACAACATTTATAAAACTGCATACACACGGTGACTGCATGTAAAAAAAATCCCACATGAGTGTTTATTGCATTATTTTTAAACTAAAGATTAAATAAATAGATAATAAATAAATAAAACAGTTAGTGTCTTTCTAGAAAAGTTCTACTAAAACATACTCTGCTCGTTTCACATCATTTGCAGGGTAGCCGAAAGAAAACTCTGTTTGACTGTTTTGGTAAGTTGAGGAACGACATTGCCATACAGTTCTCTCCAAAAACCACATTCTGCTTGAATTCTAAACTATCTGACTGTTTGCGGGGTTGATGAAGTCAGACACCAGGCAGATGCAAGGAGGTGAATGAAACGATCACCACGAGGGTTGCTTTTGCTTCTACAACGATGACCTCTTACCTGTATGTAGCGGCTGAAGTTGATAAATAGCGAAAACAAAAATACAAATCGGCAAATATTGTATGTAGACTGCAGCCTATGTCCAAGCTCTTTGTCAACAAGGAGGTCAGAGTCTCATTGACAGCTTAGTAAGCTGACAGGCCGTGCAGTCCAAGCGGTCAAGGCCGTGTAAGGGGACAGTCCCAGTCAGTCAGTCAGCCAGCCAGTCATCCAGTCACTCATCATTATCACAGCGATCAGTCCGGCCTGAGAGAATGTTATTGAGCTGCAGGTGCTCCTATAACGATAGTGATGGTCTCTGCTGCTGAGCCTCTCTACTAGTAGTTATTATCAGTTTCTTTGTGTCTTGGGTGGAAAAACCAGAGAAAAGAGAGAGGGGGGGGGGGGGTGGAAGGGGAGGGGAGAGAGAGAGAGAGGGGTGGGGGTGAGAGAGAGAGAGAGGAGAGAGAGGATTGAGACAGACAGAGAGACACAGACAGACAGAAAGACAGAACATATATAAGGAGTTTGTGTGTTTGTGTTTGAGAAGAGAGAGAGACAGACAGACAGACAGACAGTCAGTCAGACAGAGAGGGTGTGTGTGTTCTACTTAGGGAAAGTAGTATATATATATATATATATTATATATATATTATATAATAGTAAGAGAGAGAGAGAGAGAGAGAGAGAGAGAGAGAAGAGAGAGAGAGAGTGAGTTAGATAGCAGCTAGCTAGATCTAAGGTTGCTTTACAAGATTCAGCGCTATATAAATTCCATACATTATTATTATTGTTATTATATATATATTATTATAGCTAGATAAAGATTTTTAGGATTCTATATCCCAAGTTCAATACAGCATGCTTTTTAGAATAGAGTCATGTTTTAAAGAAAACAAACCTTGCAAAATAGACCCCCCCCCCCCCCCCCCCACAAAGTCAACTAAAATAAACACACAAATACAACCTTCCAGCACATAGTCTGTATTTGGTAAAAATTAATTATTTTCAGTGTAAATGATGCCATCATTAACGTAGTTGGTTATTCTTGTAGAAATGGCCAAGCCTTTTTCTGGTCCCAGATGAGCTCATGGCTAATTTCCAACACGTCATTGCCCAAGATTTCCCAGACTGTGACAGACTGAAATAGAGGACTCCAGATAAAATGGTCTGAGGACGACAAAGATTGCAGAGATGATCAGAGCTGAGGAGGCAGCGCTGTGGAGGTAATGAAGACTTCCATCCATCATCAGCTGTGTGTGGTGTGGTTGTTGAAGGTGGAAGAGACGGGACAGTTGCGTCACTCTTACACCGGATGCTTTGACATTCATCTACTGGATTTTTTTTGTGATGGAAGCGTTACTATTGTCTAACTTTCGATTTTGTGATTGGGAACGATGTAATGACTGACTGAGGACAGAAATAACTGTACCATTATTTATCCTCTCTCTGTCTCTGTTTCTGTCTCTGTCTCTGTCTGTCTGTCTGTCTCGTTCTGTCTCTCTCTCTCTCTCTCCTCTCTCTCTCTCTCTCTCTCTCTCTCTCTCTCTCTCTCTCTCTCTCTCTCTCTCTCTCTCTCTTTATAAACAAATGAAATCTATCACAGCTAGATGAAAGGGGTAAAAAAACCTGAGTTCCTAAACTTAAAAAAGATGAGCTGAAAGTAGTTTCGCTAATGTGCAGCTCACTAAGGGTAATGACAATCGTTCTTTGTTCTTACGACTTTAGTTAGATACAGTAATTGCATGTCAGGGGCAGGACTGGCATTCACACATTGAAAATAGTAGCAGGTTTGAGTTGTATAGTCTGATTAATCCACCACATTGCATCCTTTTATGTTTTAACAATGACAATGGAAAGGCATTTGAAAAGAATAGTCACAAATGTAGATGTTAGTATCTCATTATTGAAAACGCATCATTTCTTTTATAGACACAGTAAACGAGAGAGATTATATTTGTTTTCTTGGTTATGGCTCTAAAGAAGACGTTTCGTTTTCTATTTACGTGTTCCGAATGTACGTTTTTACTGAAGCATTTTATCTGCATAAGCTAGTATGTCAACCAAGTCCTCATGGGTGTATTATGCTCAGTTTGCCAGGAAATGGAGTTACAGTTAGCTTTTTATCTTTATAGGGGGACGGGATGCTAGTGTTATGAACATTGCGTTCCAATTGAACCCGGTGTCGATACCGTTAAGGATATTTTCCCTGTGAATTAACTTCAGTGTGCAGACTCGCACTCCAAGTCACCAGATGAGTTATAACGATGCCCGTTGTCTGACTTTGCACGAACTATTGCGCACCGTTAAATCTGTTCCGCTTTCGTGGCAGAGTGGCATTGGGTGCACGTGGTAACAGATGAAAGAATTTAAAAACACTACACACGGGGACGCATTAAAAACAATAGTGGCTTATCCCATTGGCCTCGAATGAAAGATGAGTATTTTTATTTTACATAAGCCTTTATTACGGAACCTTCATAATTCCAGTGTATAACTGTTGTATGCAAATCGTGTTTGTATAAGTTGTTGTGTGATTTTACGGCTTACAATGTTCTCGAAGAATTTGGGCGATGGAGTCAGCACTGCGTAACCCAGTGGGAAATTCCTTGAACAGGGCTTGAACTCAGCTCAGACCTGGGCAAAGTGAGCCATTTTTCTAACATAGCTTCCTCCTTTCACAATACCTGTAAGACTAAGCTAACTGTTACATAGAAGTGTTTCAATAAGTCTGTAGTTCAGAGTGAAGCAACAATACAACAGAGGCCTCCAACTAAACATTTCTAATTTTTGTTATTATTCAAGATGATGGAATAGCACTCATGTGCTTTTTTTTCATCAAGTCCCTGTGTGTATGCAATTTTGTCAATTTTGTCATCCGTTCCCACCGGCACACAGTGGCCTACTCTTCCGAAAAAAGGAATGGGGTTTTAACGTTTTGTGTATGTATAATATTCGTGTTTTCTGAATAAAGATCTACCGAAACCTAACTAAAACAATGAAAAATATGTCAACTGTGCCACGGGCAAATCTTCCAAATGTTTTCTTTTACAAGTGAACGTATTATTAGTTCATCCGATCTTTTGTCCATTTTCTGTGTTTGATTTGATCTTGTTTTCCAGCTTTTGACATTTCAGGGAAAACCTTAACCCGTAATGCACACTTTTCCCAATAATGATCACAAACAAAATCATAATCATCTTCTTGATACCTTTCTCGGTATCTCAAAATTAATTTCCAGGAGGTTCTTTTTTTTTCTATTCTTATTTTTTGGGTAAATAAACTAGAGCAAGCAATCTTCGAAGAAAGATGAAATCTAACAGATGTGTATATGGGTAAATATTTCCGAATATGTAGACAAGATCGTGTGTGTGTGTGTGTGGTGTGGTGTGTGTGTGTGTGTGTGTGTGTGGTGTGTGTGTGTGTGTGTGTGTGTGTGTGGGTGTGCGTGCGTGCGTGTGTGTGTGTGTTGCGTGTCTGCTGTAAGTATTTTTGTCTGTCTGTCTGCTTGACTGTCACCTCCTCTGTCTGTCTGGTCTGTCTGTCTGTCTGTCTGTCTGTCTGTCTCTCTCTCTCTCTCTCTCTCTTCTCTCTCTCTCTCTCTCTCTCTCTCTCTCTCTCTCTCGCCGCCCCCCCCCCCTCCCCCGGCCCCCCATCCCTCCCCGCTCTCTTTCCCATATCTTATCTCTTTTCTCTGCGCACACGCAAGCGTTTGAATGGGTATGCATGTTACTAAATCATATACACACAACTACACACACACAGCTACACTCACACAACTACAGAAGCAAGCGCAAGCGCGCACGCACGCGAAACTAGCTATCCTGTATCACATGATTCACCAACGCACACGCATACATGTCTTGTCTTCTTATCACAAGACCCACCCCACCCAAAAAACTTACTCTACTAATGAACAACAAGAAAGAAAGAAAGAAAAAAAAAGAAACAAAGAAAAGAAAACAAAATCCAGCGTAAGCAATCTTCCCTCCACACAGCTGCACTCTTCAGGGTCGGATTTCTGAACTAATTTGATGAAGAGAAGATGACGAAGGATGAATGTCATGAAGAATCAGAACCATATTGGACAAGAACGTAGCCTACATCGTGGCTCCTGACCTTCCGCAGAGGTCAGGACAGAAGAGAAGAGAAGAGAAGTGAAGAGGTCATTCACGTGAGCGGTGAGCACATGCGACTAGTTGTCCCCAATCGTGACACATAACCTCACGTGCTAGGGGTCAAAGTGATGGACGGTGATAACGAGATTCTGACTTAAATGACAGAAATCGTCCTCTTGTCCTCTTTATGCGATGAAGAAAAACGTGAATGGACTTTTTTTTGGAGGTGGGGGGGGGGGGGGGGGGGGTGGTGTGGTGGTGCATTTTTCTTGTTTGTTTTTTTTGGTCGGTTGGTTTGCTTTGCTTGGAATTTGGTAACTTTTGCAAGAAGGAAAGCAGAAGAAATAAAACCACATCTCTCATTCTCTCAGGTCTGGACTATTGCAATTCTCTGGTTGGATGGTCTGCCAGCATCGTCTATCCACTCCCTTCAACGTATACAAAACTCCGCAGCTCGACTAGTCCTCAGAAAGAAAAAAAATCTGAGCACATTACCCCTCTCTTGCGATCTCTCCACTGGCTACCTGTGCCACAAAGAATAAACTATAAGATCAGTACTCTCTGTTACAAATGTCTCCACAAAACAGCACTCTCCTACCTCTGTGAATGTCTTCACTTGTACACTCCTTCTCATTCCCTTCGCTCTGCTGCAGATTCCTTGTGCTTACGAAGACCTAGATTCAGCAGTCCACCGTCGGCCGTCGCTCTTTCTCTGTTTCTGGTCCATCGATCTGGAATGGCCTCCCTATCTCTCTTCGCCAAAGGCCTACTTGTGACACTTTTAAATCCGGCCTCAAGACATATTTGTCTCAAACCTAAGATTTTCCTCTCCTTTTTCATTTCATAGCTGTCCCTGCTTTTCAACAGCCAAAACCCCCATCACACTGCCAAAGTGTATATCCCCCCCCCCTCTCTCTCTCTCTCTCTCTCTCTCTCTCTCTCTCTCTCTCTCTCTCTCTCTCTCTCTCTCTCTCTGTGTTTTGTGTGTGTTGTGTGTGTGTGTGTGTGTGTGTGTGTGTGTTGTGTGTGTGTGTGCATTTGGACTTGTTAGAACTATTACTTGCTATTGGTTCCATGACTGTGTAATCATGAGCTGAGTGCAAGAGCTTTGATTTGTCTGTGCAAGATACAGCACTATATAAATTCCATTTATTATTATTATTATCATCATTATCATCATCATTATCATTATTATTGTTATGATTATGCAAACAGACTAAAAATAAAATCATGACAATGTAAACGCAAAAAAAAATCGTATTATGTACTTTAAAGTCAAAAGTGATATAGTAAGCTAAAACAAAAAAATACCATACCTCATTCTTCAAAATAGCCTAACACTCCCCCCCCCTCCCCCCCCCCCTCCCACACACACACAACTAAGTTCATGTAATAATAAAGAGGAAAAAACACGTGGAATTACGTTACCGTTGCTGTCATCAGCTTGGTATACTCTTTCTTTCTTTCGTTTTTTCTTTCTTTCTTTCTGTCATTGTTTCTTTTGTTTCGTTCTAACTTTTTCCCTCTTCGTTATATGTGTCTTCCCCTTTTCATTCAAAATCTTTTTTCTTTCTTTCTTTTCTGCTTTTTCGATTTTGGCCTGGAAGATCCCCCCCCCCCCCCCCTCCCCCCTATCCTATTAAGGCTAATGCCATTTTTCGCATGAAAAGGGAGTGGGGAAAGGAA
>CM054139.1:42501272-42503772 GCA_028751875.1 Rapana venosa
CACTAATTGTGTGGTCTGGTGGTAACGCCCCTGCCTAGACAGCGAGAAGTGTGGGTTCAATCCCCGTTTGTCGCCCGAAACTCGTCTACCATCCACCAGACGTTTAGTAGTGGTCTTGGTGCTAGTCTTTCGGATGACATGATAAACCGAGGTCCCGTGTGCAGAGCAGATTAAGTACACGTAAAAGAACTCATGTAAGAAGAGAGTTGTTCCTGGCAAAATTCTGAAATAAAAAAAAGTTTTGATAAGGAAACGAATACACAGGCAGACAGGATTTTTTCTTAATGGGTGGCGCTGCTCTTGTGGCGACAAAACCAAACCACACCCAAGATGGATGTCAGAAACGAATTGGTACACTTGAAAGAAACTGGATTTTTATTTTTGGTTGACGCAGTATGATATCAAACGATAGTTAACTTTACCGAAATGCTTTTCAGCCTATTTTGGGCAGTTAATTGGAAAAAAAAGAGGACACTTTAAAGACTTTAAGGCCATCTCACACGAATGAAAGTGCATAATAGTATGAACATTAGTTTTATTAACAGTTATTAAGGTGCTGTTGTGCTTTTTGTTGTTGTCGTCGTCGTCGTCGTCGTTGTTGTTGTTGTTGTTGTTGAAAAAGCAAGAATCTTATTTTTCTGATTGTGCGATGTATACACTTCAGCAACATGCAAACTCCTTATTTGGAGAAAAAAAAACAAATCATAATCTCTGCTTTTGGTTTAAGTAACGAATCCAACATTGACAATATTCCTTTTGTCTTTATGGACGTGCTAATCGGCTAAAACAACATATTTTTCCAGGAAAATTCGAGAGCACTCGTCTTGCATTCGCAGTCTCGGCTGAGTGTTTATTTATATATTTTGCATCATTTCTTCGATGTCGATAGAACGATGTGCTAGGCAGTTTAAAAGAATAGATTTCCAGCTATGTTTGGACCAGGTTTCGCGCAGTTGAAGGGCTTAATCCACTTAGTGACAAGACAACATTTAACGACACCACATACAGCACTGATTTTTTTTTTAGGCTGTCTCTTGGGCGAGCTGAAGATAGCGGAGCCCATCCCTCTCCAGTACGAATGTTTGCATTACTTTTTCCGACGGTTTTGAAATGAAGCTGACACAGAAGTAGTGTGACTGACTATTTGAAGTGATATCAAAACTCCTGTGGAAATGTCAGAGCAGGTAATCTCAAACCTAGCAATATATTACAGGCAACATTGTTTCTGTGGTGTCAGCTTTCATCAGGTACTTTTGTCTTTGATTCCAGACTATTCTCTGTGCGAATGGCATCCATACCGATCGAATGAGTCGTTCGTCACGTGTTTCACTGTGGGCTCAGAAACCAAGCAGTAAGATGGGGGTGGGATGTTTGATGTCGTGTTCGTTTCCTGTGTGTCTGCTGCATTTGTTTCTTATTGGTTACTAGGTGATAGTGAAGTTTGTATGTGCCTCTGTTGCATTCATTTATCATATGACTGTTTATAGCTGGTAGTTATTGGCGAAGTATTAGTTTGCTATGTACATTTTTATGCAAGTCTGAATTATCCTTTTCATTGTTAATAGTTATTGTCGTGATTTTTGTTTTGTTTTGTTAAAAAAAGCTCTGTGATGCATCTGACTTGAGAGACATGAAGCATCTGTGTTTGTGATTTGCAGTATGTGGGCGGTATAATGTCTCATAATCATGCGAGTTCTATCTGCGTAAAAAATGTGACCCATTAGACTTATACTGCACGATACCTGTAATAGAACATCTGATTTATGGTTTTTCATGATGATGGCTATTTTTCATTAATTATTTCTTCTTCAGTCGTTTACAATATTGGATAAATTTTGTTCGTCATCTGCATGAGTTTCTCTGATTGAGGCAATGGACTATTCGTGTTTGTAATGGTTGCTGAAGTCACGAGGCGGTAGGTTTGAAGTCAGCAGCGCTGAGTGGGTTACGGGGAAGAGGAGTTGTTCCACAGCTGATGTCAGCAGGTGTGTACTGCACACACCTGCCAGTCTTGCATGCTCACCTGCTGTGTACACTCGCAGGGTGGAGCAGAGATAACGTACCTGTCTGGAAAGTGAAGGGTGCCAGGTTCAATTCCCATGTGTATGTATGTGTATGTGAACTTTTCTCCCATTTATAATAATACTAATAATAATACTAATAATAATACTAATGACAAAAATAATAAATGGAATTTATATAGCGCTGTATCTTGCACAGACAAATCAAAGCGCTTGCACTCAACTCATTCTTACACAGTCATGCAACCAATAGCAAGTAATAGTTCTAACAAGTCCAAATGCACACACACACACACACGCAACACACACACACACACACACACACACACACACACACACACACAACACACACACACACCACACACACACACACAACAACACACACACACACACACACACACACAAGGAGGATATTTTCCCCTGGAGTTAACATCAGTGAAGACTCCACTCTCCCCAAAAGTCCTTCGGATGAGACTATA
>CM054139.1:42508772-42518772 GCA_028751875.1 Rapana venosa
ACTGACAGAGAACAAGCAAGGAAAGGAGTGGTGGGTGGGTGGGTGGGAGTGGAGAGGACTGACAGAGGAACAAGCAGGAGAGGAGTGGGTGGGTGGTGGGTGGGTGGGAGTGGAGAGGACTGACAGAGAACAAGCAAGGAGAGGAGGGGGTTTGGGTGGGACTGGAGAGACTGACAGAGGAACAAGCAAGGAGAGGGAGTGGGTGATGGGTGGGAGTGGAGAGGGCTGACAAAGAACAGCAAGGAGAGGGAGTGGGTGAGTGGGTGGGAGTAGAGAGGGCTGACAGAGGAACCAAGCAAGAAGAGGGAGTGGGTGGGTGGGTGGGTGGGAGTGGAGTGTGCTGACAGAGGAACAAGCAAGGAGAGGGAGTGGGTGGGTGGGTGGGAGTGGAGAGGGCTGACAGAAGAACAAGCAAGGAGAGGGAGTGGGTGGATGGGTGGGTGGGGTGGGGAGTGGAGAGTGCTGACAAAGGAACAAGCAAGGAGAGGGAGTGGGTGGGTGGTGGGTGGGTGGGTGGGGGGTGGAGAGTGCTGACAAAAGGAACAAGCAAGGGAGGGAGTGGGTGGGTGGTGTGAGTGGAGAGGGCTGACAGAAGAACAAGCAAGGGAGAGGGAGTGAATGGGTGGGTGGGTGGGAGTGGAGAGGACTGACAGAGGAACAAGCAAGGAGAGGATTGAATGGGTGGGTGGGTGGGAGTGGAGAGGCTGACAGAGGAACAAGCAAGGAGAGGGAGTGGGGGGTGGGGGGTGGGAGTGGAGAGGGCTGACAGAGGAACAAGCAAGGAGAGGGAGTGGGTGGGTGGGTGGGAGTGGAGATGGCTGACAGGGGAACAAGCAAGGAGGGGGGAGTGGGTGGGTGGTGGGGGAGTGGAGAGGGCTAAACAGAGGAACAAGCAAGGAGAGGGAGTGGGTGGGTGGGTGGGTGGGAGTGGAGAGGGCTGACAGAGGAACAAGCAAGGAGACGGAGTGGGTGGTGGGTGGGAGTGGAGAGGGCTGACAGAGGAACAAGCAAGGAGAGGGAGTGGGTGGGTGGGTGGGGGTGGAGAGGCTGACAGAGGAACAAGCAAGGAGAGGAGTGGGTGGGTGGGTGGGGGTGGAGAGGGCTGACAGAGGAACAAGCAAGGAGAGGGAGTGAATGGGTGGGTGGGTGGGTGGGATTGGAGAGGCTGACAGAGGAACAAGCAAGGAGAGGGAGTGGTGGTGGGTGGGGGGAGAGGGCTGACAAGGAACAAGCAAGGAGAGGAGTGAATGGGTGGGTGGGTGGGAGTGGAGAGGGCTGACAGAGGAACAAGCAAGGAGAGGGAGTGGATGGTGGGCGGTGGAGAGTGTGAGAGGACTGACAGAGGAACAAGCAAGGAGAGGGAGTGGGTGGGGGGGTGTGAGTGGAGAGGGCTGACAGGGGAACAAGCAAGCAGAGGAGTGGGTTAGTGGAGAGGCTGACAGAGGAACAAGCAAGGAGAGGGAGTGGGTGGGTGGGTGGTGGGTGGGAAGTGGAGAGGACTGACAGGGAACAAGCAAGGAGAGGGAGTGGGTGGGGGGTTGGAGTGGAGAGGACTGACAGAGGAACAAGCAAGCAGACGGATGGGTTAGTGGAGAGGGCTGACAGAGGAACAAGCAAGGAGGGGGGTGGGGGGTGGTGGGATGGAGTGGAGAGGACTGACAGAGGAACAAGCAAGCAGAGGGAGTGGGTGGGGGGGGTTGGGAGTGGAGAGGGCTGACAGAGGAACAAGCAAGGAAGGGAGTGGTGTTGGGTGGGTGGGAGTGGAGAGACTGACAGAGGAACAAGCAAGGAAAGGGAGTGGGTGGGTGGGTGGGTGGGTGGGTGGGAGTGGAGAGGACTGACAGAGGAACCAAGCAAGGAAATGGAGTGGGTGGGTGGGTGGGTGGGAGTGGAGAAGACTGACAGAGGAACAAGCAAGGAGAGGTGGGTGGGTGGGGTGGGTGGGTGGGAGTGGAGAGGACTGACAGAGGAACAAGCAAGGAGAGGAGTGGGTGGTGGGTGGGTGGGAGTGGAGAGGACTGACAGAGGAACAAGCAAAGAGAGGGAGTGGTGGGTGGGTGGGTGGGTGGTGGGAGTGGAGAGGACTGACGAGGAACAAGCAAGGAGAGGAGTGGGTGGGTGGGTGGGTGGGAGTGGAGAGGACTGACAGAGGAACAAGCAAGGAGAGGGAGTGGGTGGTGGTGTGTGGGTGGGAGTGGAGAGGACTGACAGAGGAACAAGCAAGAAGGGGGGGGAGGGGAGTGGAGAGGGCTGACAGAGGAACAAGCAAGGAAGGGGGGGGAGGGGAGTGGAGAGGGCTGACAGAGGAACAAGCAAGGAGAGGGAGTGGGTGGGTGGGAGTGGAGAGGACTGACAGAGGAACAAGCAAGGAGAGGGAGTGGGTGGGTGGGAGTGGAGAGGGCTGACAGAGGAACAAGCAAGGAGAGGGAGTGGGTGGGTGGGAGTGGAGAGGACGGACAGAGGAACAAGCAAGGAGAGGGAGTGGGTGGGTGGGAGTGGAGAGGGCTGACAGAGGAACAAGCAAGGAGAGGGAGTGGGTGGGTGGGTGGGTGGGAGTGGAGAGGGCTGACAGAGGAACAAGCAAGGAGAGGGAGTGGGTGGGTGGGAGTGGAGAGGACTGACAGAGGAACAAGCAAAAAGAGGGAGTGGGTGGGTGGGTGGGAGTGGAGAGGGCTGACAGAGGAACAAGCAAGGAGAGGGAGTGGGTGGGTGGGTGGGAGGGTGGGAGTGGAGAGGGCTGACAGAGGAACAAGCAAGGAGAGGGAGTGGGTGGCTGGGTGGGAGTGGAGAGGGCTGACAGAGGAACAAGCAAGGAGAGGGAGTGGGTGGGTGGGAGTGGAGAGGGCTGACAGAGGAACAAGCAAGGAGAGGGGTGGTGGGGGGTGGGTGGGAGTGGAGAGGGCTGACAGAGGAACAAGCAAGGAGAGGGATGGGTGGGTGGGTGGGGTGTGGAGAGGGCTGACAGAGGAACAAGCAAGGAGAGGGGTTGGGTGGGGGGGTGGGAGTGGAGAGGGCTGACAGAGGAACAAGCAAGGAGGGGAGTGGGTGGGTGGGTGGGTGTGGAGAGGGCTGACAGAGGAACAAGCAAGGAGAGGGTGGGGGGGGGTGGGAGTGGAGAGGGCTGACAGAGGAACAAGCAAGGAGAGGGAGTGGGGTGGGTGGGAGTGGAGAGGGCTGACAGAGGAACAAGCAAGGAGAGTGAGTGGGTGGGTGGGAGTGGAGAGGGCTGACAGAGGAACAAGCAAGGAGAGGGAGTGGTGGGTGGGTGGGAGTGGAGAGGACTGACAGAGGAACAAGCAAGGAGAGGGAGTGGGTGGGTGGGAGTGGAGAGGGCTGACAGAGGAACAAGCAAGGAGAGGGAGTGGGTGGGTGGGTGGGTGGGAGTGGAGAGGGCTGACAGAGGAACAAGCAAGGAGGGGTGGGTGGGGGGTGGAGAGAGCTGACAGAGGAACAAGCAAGGAGGGGGGTGGGGGGTGGAGGGGGCTGACAGAGAACAAGCAAGGAGGGGGGGTGGGGGGTGGAGAGGGCTGACAGAGGAACAAGCAAGGAGGGGGGTGGGGGGTGTTGTTGGAGGGGAGGGATGGTGGAGATAACAGCTTCTTCATTCCCGAGATGGACCCTGGTGATGAATCAGAGTGTCCTCTTGCACGTGAGGTCAGGGGTCAGAGGGTCAGGGCTGGTTCAGCGCACGTGCACATCGCTCACGTGAATGACCCTCGCAGTCCTGCTGCCCCCCTCCCCCTTCCCCACCTCCCCCCTCCCCTCCCCTTCAGATCGCGTGGCAGTTTGTGTCTCTTTAATTAATCAGTATCGTTCTTGTCATCCATCGTTTCTGGATACATCTATAATTGTGATGATTCATGACGTACATTGCTGTCATTTGAGATACAGATATTGACAACTGATCCGTGGTCTCGGCACCTGCAATGATTGTGTGTGTGTGTGTGTGTGTGTGTGTGTGTGTGTGTGTGTGTGTGTGTGTGTGTGTGTGTGTATGTGTGTGTGAGTTGTGTGTGTGTGTGTGTGTGTGTGTGTGAGTGTGTGTGTGTGTGTGTGTGCATGCGCGCTAGAAATCTTCCTACTAACCTCCAACCCCACCCTCACCCCCACCTACACTTTTCCCTTTGCTGTCCCTATACTCACCCCACACACCCTCTCTGTCTTTAAAACAAAAATAACATTGCTAATTTGTCAGAAAGAAATAAAATTGGAAAAGATTGATATGTGGCGACGTTTTATCTCGATTGAAGTTGGTTGTGTTTTTTTCTGATGGCAGTTTTGGAAGACAACGTGTGAAGGCGTGTATACACTGAATAGTCCATGCTGCAAGAAGGTGAAGATGGTAGCAAGTGGGGCCCCTCTGCGGGTCTGTGTGCAGATACCTGCCGTTTGTGGGCGTGCTTTGCATACTGTCTGTCTGTGTCTGTCGTCTGTCGTCTGTTATCTGTCTGTGTCTTCATAATATATATTATCTATATATATATATTATATATATATATATATTATAATATATATATATATATATATATATATATATATATGTGTGTGTTGTTGTGTGTGTGTGTGGTTGTGTGTGTGTGTGTGTGTGTCTGTTTGTCTTCCTGTCTGCCCTGTCTTCTGTGTCTGTCTCTTTTCTCTCTCTCTCCCCTCATCTCTTTTCTCTCTCTCTTTCTCTCTCTCTCCCTTTGTTGTGCCAGTGGCCAGTTGATTGCAAGGAATTATTAGCCTGACGATGTTGACATGCACACGCGAGAGAGAGAGAGAGAGAGGAGAAAGAGGGGAAGGAGAGAGAGAGAGAGAGAGAGAGAGAGGGGGGGAAGAAGGGGGAAAGACAGAGAGAGAGACAACAGACAGAGACAGAGAGATAGAGAAACAGTTACAGAGAGAGACAGACAGAGAGAGACAGAACTCGAACTCAAATGGTTTATTGAGAGTTTATGGTAAGCTTGGGGCTTCTTTACATGCTTCTCTCAAAATACAAAAATCATACGCAAACATATATATATGCATAGTTTTCTTTTCTTTCTGTTTTCATCTTTCGCTGGCAGCAGTGGTAGGCCACAAAATTATCTATTTATTCTTAGGCTGGCAATAGACACTTATAAATTCTGGAGGGTGTCTTGCTGTTACCTACCACTAAGGAGGAGTGAGGTTTCAAATAGTGCCGGGACCTCTGAAGAGTGCTCAACCAGGAGCCGAAACTCGAGTCAGGTCAGGCCAAAGGCATGGTCCTTACTCAAATATTCCCCTAATGCTGCCTTCAAAGTTTTATCTTGTAGTGATTTTTTTTTCCTCGAATCTAGGACAAAATTTGTTTATGATCAGAATGAAGTTGTAATTGGTTACCTGCACTTGTATTTCCTCACTCTTTTGTCTCAGTTTTATATTATATATATATATATTTTATATATATATATTATATATATATATTATATATAATATATAATATATATATACAGAGAGAGAGAGAGGAGAGAGAGATATGATATGATTAAAAGATATTTATTCCAAAAGGCCATAGCCCCAGAGAGGGGAGAAGAGAGACAGAGACCCGAGGGCAGACAGACAGACAGACAAAATAGACAGATAGACAACAGACAGAAACAGATACAGACAGACCAGACAGAGAGACATACATACATACATGCTCCCCATACATACTTTCATACAAAAACATACATGCATACATACATACATACATGCATGCATACATACATACATTTCCCCACATACATACACACATACATACAGACAGACAGACAGAAACAGAGACAGAGATAGACAGACCGGGACAGAGAGACATACAGACAGAAAACAGACAGACAGCAGAAATAGAGAAAGAGACAGACAGACCAGACAGAGAGACATACATACATACATACATACATACATACATACATACATACAACAGCCTAAACAACAACAACACACACACACACACACACACAACAGAAACAGAGACAGAGATAGACAGACCAGACAGAGAAGACATACATACAGACAGACAGACAGACGAAATAGAGAAAGAGACGGGACAGACCAGACAGAGAGACATACATACATACATACATACATACATACATAAACAACAAACAACAAAACAAAACTGAGACAAACGGGACCAGACAGAGAAACAAAACAACAAAAAACCCAGACAAAACACACAACAAACACATACAAACCCTACAACAACACACAAAACACACACACACACACACAAAACACACCACACACACACACACACACACACACACACACACACACACACACCACACACACACACACAGAGTTAGCAGTGTGGGCCATAAACACCAGACATGATGCATGGCATGGCATGGCATTGCACTGCAGGCCCATAAAGAAAGTTTCATGTCCAGGGTTGCCCTGCTGCAGAAGACAGGGTGACCAACGCCATCACCTCTCCCATCCTCTGCACAGCCAAACCATCGTCAACTTTCTCAACGTTGCGGTTCACTTCCCATCATAGCCCAGACTGGCCAACACGTCCTTCAGAGATGCACGCTATGTTTGTTATAGACTACAACAGCGACCTGAGGACGGGGGTGTGTGTGTGTGTGTGTGTTGTGGTGTGGTGGGGTGTGGGGTGTGTGTGTGTGTGTGTGTGTGTGTGTGTGAGTGTGTGAGTGTTGTGTGGTTGTGTGTGTATGTGTGGTTGTGGGGTGTATGTGAGTGTGAGTGTGTGTGTGTGTGAGGGGTGTTGTGTGTGAGTGTTGTGTGTGTGTGTCTGTTTTGTGGGGTGTGTGGGGTGGTGTGTGTGTGTTTTGTGTGTGTGTGAGTGTGTGTTGTGTGTGTGAGTGTGTGGTGTGTGAGTGTGTGTGTGTGTGTGTGTGGTGTGTTGTGTGTGTGTGTGTGTGTGGTGTGTGTGTGGGGGTGTGTGTGTTTTGGTGTGTTGTGTGTGTGTGTGTGGTCGACGGACAACCCCGAAAAACCAAGCTGTTTTGACCCCGTGAGAGGAGCTGGACGGGCACGCCATTATCCCCCCTTCTCCTTCCCCCCCCCCCCCCCCCCCCCCCCCCCAAACGTATCTTGACGGTGTAAAAAAACAAAACACGAACGATAGAGGAAGTAGTATTATTTCTCTGAAGTATTTTTTGTTTTGTTTCGAAAACCAAAAGCCGTTTATAGATAGTGCTTTTTTTTTTCCTTTTTTTCATCTTGCGTTTTTTTTGTTGTGGTCCGTGTTTTTAAAGTCTCAGTCCTCTCTCTTCTCTCTCCCCCTCTCCTCTCCCTTTAATTTTCCCCTCTCTCTCTCCTTTTCCCCCTCTCTCTCCTCTCCCCCCTCCCTCTCTCCTTTTCCCCCTCTCTCTGACTCTCCTCTCTCACACACACCCTCTCTCTCTGTCAAAATTATGGAGAGAGTGTGTCCGGTTGAACTTTTTGAAAAAGGCGATTTTCCGTAATTTTCTCTCTACAGGCTTAAAAATTCCCTTTTTTCGTTGCGTTGCTAAAAAGCCCTTGTTGTTTTGTTGTTTGCTGCGCTGTTGCGTTCGCTGCTCTTGTTTCAGTTGCTTTTGTTGTTGCTTTTTTTGTTGATTATGTTGTTGTTTATGTTGTTGATGCTGTTGTTGTTGTTGCTGCTGCTGGTGCTGCTGTTATTTATTACACGGTATTCTGGAAAAGCATATGTTCCCAAACTTATTCCCCCTCTTGAGGTCAGTGACTTTTAAACCAAAAGACAACTTTAAAAAGCGGGTCAACAATGGGAAACAATGTCTCTAAAAACCAAAAAAAAAGTGTATTATCAAAACACGCGAGTCTTTGCTGCTTGTTTTAATTCCATTCTTCGTTTTGGCAACATGGAAAGAACTTCCAAGACATGTTCAACTAATGGGAGCTACTGTTTAAATAAAGTTTAAAATGTTTGGGGATTTTTTAAATATCACAACACACACACTCCCCCCCCCCCCCCCCACACGCACACACAACAAATACACACACACACAAGCGCGCGCACGAGAGAGAGAGGAGAGAGAGAGAGAGAAGAGAGAGAGATAGGCAGAGACAGACAGACAGACAGACAGAGACAGACAAAGAGAAATCAAATCAAATTCATTTATTTCGAGGATAATGAATAAGCACCCATGTGCTTTTTATTTTTACATCCAGTCTCCGCCCCCTGCAGAGGGAGAGACAGAGAGATGAAGATCAAGACAGAAAAGAGACAAACAGATAGACAGAGACGAACACAGAGAGAAAGACAGAGAGACAGCGAGCGAGGAGTACACGTTCTCTTGTGTCCCGTACAAGAAGGCCATGGCTCCGGGCAATAGCTGTGTCCTTTGCTGATGCCAGCTCAGTGCCCGAGCCTACACTACGATGGTGTTATGCTGTAAAATAAAAGAAAAGCATCCGAAATGGGGTTCTTCGGGCGACTTCTCAGAGTCAAATGGTCAGACAAGAAGAACACACTAAAGCATTCTTGATGAACTCTCAGTGCAAAGACTAATGTTGGCTGAAATTGATTGAGTACAGAACTGAGATACTTTGGTCATGCAAACAAAACACACACACACACACACACACACACACACACACACACACACACACACACACACACACACACACAATCTGACGACGACAGTTTTACAAGGTAAGGTTGAGGGCAGAAGGAAAAGAGGCAGACCACCAACATCCTACATTGCCAACATCACTGAGGTCAGTGGCCTGGGAGGAGGGCTACAGGAGATTGTAGAACTCAGATGAGACAGAGAGAGAGAGAGAGAGAGAGAGAGAGAGAGAGAGAGAGAGAGAGAGAGAGAGAGAGAGGAGAGAGAGAGAGAGAGAGAGAGAGAGAGAGAGAGAGAGAGAGAGAGAGAGAGAGAGAGAGAGAGAGAGAGAGAGATGGCGAACCCTGGTGGCATCGCATGGAGCTCCTACCCATGACAGCGTTATGGAGGCAGTCAAATCGAGTTGAGTTATGCTTGAAAAGTTTATATTCAGGTTGTCTTTAGCCATTGCAAACTCTCAGGGTGACAAAACTGTACTCTCTTTTCAAGGACAAGAATTCCTCTGAAGTCGGAGCACGGTTCCTGTGGCCTATATGGGCAAGGAACTTAACCCCCCCCCCCTCCTCTCTCTCCTCTCCTCTCTCTCTTCTCTCTCTCCTCTCTCTCTCTCTCTCTCTCTCCTCTCTCTCTCTCTCTCTCTCTCTCTGTCTGTCTCACACACACACACACACACACACACACACACACACACACACACACACACACACACACACACACACACACACACACACACACATCTTTCCCTGCCTGCATCAAAGACTATGTGCTTACTGTATTATATCACCTCGACTGCTCCATGGCTGCTTTTTCATATTGTGTTCATATGGGTCTTATGGCCTGCAAAAACTAAATAAATGTGATGATTGATTGATTGATTGATTCACACACACACACACACACACACACACACACACACACACACACACACACACACACACACACACACACACACACACACACACACCTCATCTACACCTAGTACTGAGTACGTATGGTCTCACGGTGATTCCTTGGTGCTAGGATGAGTGAGACAGGACGAATATTTTGGTGACTCCCCAGGTGTTAAGCTGGGAAACATGCAACATCATCATCATCATCATCATCATCATCATCATCATCATCAATCATCATCATCATCATCATCATCATCACATCACCACCACCACCACCACCACCACCACAACAACAACAACAACACCACCATCAACAACAACAACAACAGCACAACAACAACAGAAACAACAACTGGAGGCCTACAGATGACAGAATTTACAAAACCGCATACACAAGGCGACTGGATGTTAAAAAAAGCACATATTAAGTGCTTATTCCATTATCCTCGATATAAAAGAATAAAATATAAATAAATGAATAAACAGTAACAACAATAGAAGAGTCGCAACACTTACTGAGCAGTCAGAGAAAAGACTTCTCCATCAGTGTACTTTGGCTGTACAAAGGGGAGGGGGCGT
>CM054139.1:42528772-42536272 GCA_028751875.1 Rapana venosa
TATTAGTTTCATACATTTTCCTTTTTCGTCTTCTTTGTTGTTGTTGTTATAATTATGTTCATCTCTTTTTTCTTGTACTTTATTTACCTTTGACCATCATTCTTTGTTTACAACACCTACCTCCCTTAACCTCTTCACGAAGACCACAATGTTTATCAACACGATGCATTAATGAGAGACATGAGCACGGTAGTTAGAATGCCTCATTTCTCGTTTTCAGATCGTGGGGGACGGGATAGCCTAGTGGTTAGAACATTGCGTTCGCAATATGACGACCCGGGTTCGAATCCCGTTCGAGGGGATTTTTCCCCTGGAGTTAACATCAGTGCAGACTCCACTCTCCCTAAAAGTCCTTCGGATGAGACTATAAACCGAGGCCCCGGGTGCGAACGCACGCAGAACATCTTGCGCACACGTTAAATCCTGTTCCACTTTTCGAAAGAGTAGGCCATTGTGTGGCGGTGGGAACAGATGACAAAATATACAAAACTGCATACACACGGGGACGGGATGTAAAAAAAAGCCCGTAAGTGCTTGTTCCATTATCCTCGATATAAATAAATAAATAAATAGCTGGTGGGTTCCAACTCTCTCTCAGAGATATGTTTGCGGAGGTGTGGGTGTGTGTTGTTGTTGCTGTTGGATTTTTTTTTTTTTTTTTTTTTTTGGGGGGGGGGGCATCGGTTAGCTCCTATTCACCCTGAATGCAACGTGAATTCAAAGGGAAGGCAGGGACTAGGTACACAGTGGAGCATCTTCTCACCAAGAGCCAGTTTTAGCCTTTCGCAAACAGCCTGACCAGCCAACCCTGCAGGTGTCTGCATTTTCTGGGCCTGGTTGATACCAGGATATTTTGCTAAAAGAAGACGTTGAGTGTAGAGTTGTACGGTAGTTTCGATTTTGTTTCGCTGACTTCCATCGCATCGTTATTGTGTATGCCTCCATCTATCCTCGTAAGGCCTAGGGTCATGATTATCCACTATTGGCCGTTGCTGCTTCTCTTTTTCTGGTGTTATGATTTTATATCTGTATTTGTTTATTTGGGCATTATGAACGTGTGTAGATTGATCGCTATAGCCCACAGCAACTATTAAAATTGTTTCATTCACTTTTCATTTTTATTCAACCCGCAAGGTTGGTCAAGCAGCTTGAGAAAGAAAATGAAATCAAATTAGAATAATGAAATTTGCTTCGTTTTGTTCGAAAAGGATTTTTTTTTCCCTCTCTAATGCTTTGAAGATTTAATTATGCAAGCTTGTGCACGTTGACAGGAATCTGTGTACGTGCGTACGAGCATGTGTCTGTGTGTGAAAGGGGGGAGAGGGCGAAGGGCACATGCAAAAAAAGAGCATGGAAATAAGTGGACATTATTTCTGCCAGAGGGCTAAGTCTGTAGCTGTAGGCGCAATATGCTTTCTATATCCAGACCCTATCTCCGCTCCTCTGACCTCAGCTCAGCCCACAGAAATCCCCTGCACAAAAAACCCTGCTGCAGATAAGAGAGATTTACATACAAAATCATTATTACTCACAGAGAGAGAGAGAGAGAGACAGAGACAGAGAGAGAGCGAGCGAGAGAGAGTACACTTTAGTAGGTAAAAGTAGTTTTTAAGTCAGCAAAATGTCTTTCAATTGTCACCCAAAAAATTAATTTAGTATAGAAAAAGCAATTACAGTGACCACAACAACATGAACAGCAATAACAACAACAGCAATCCTCCTCCTCCTCCTCCTCCTCCTCATCATCATCATCATCATCATCATCACTTCAAAAACAGAAAAGAAAAGAGAAGTGTAATGTATACAATCGCAATGGGCAACGATGTTGATAGATTAAACACACATGCACACAATATATGCGTATATATTCGGATGTCTACACCTGTGTCTGTCTGTCCGTCTGTCTGTCTGTCTCTGTCTCATACATTATCTTTAATGTTGCTAGCATCATTATATATATGTGCATGTGCCTAAACGTATTATATAAACACAGGAGCAGAGAATTGTTGCTGTTTTTTTTTTCTTAAAACCTGTCACATACAAATTACGCCCAGAAATTACGAAATAGTGATGTTGTATAATTGAGTTACCTAAAGAAATGATGGTATGTAACTAGATATATTTATAACTTATGTAAACACACACACACACACACACACACACAAACACACACTCACACACATCTTGCGCACACATTAAAACATTTTCCACTTTTCGGAGGAGTACGCCATTGTGTCCTGTTGGGAACAGATGACAAAATTTAGAAAATGGCATACAAATGGGGACTGGATGTAAAAAAAAAAAAGTAGGCCTATATGAGTGTTTATTCCATTATCTTCGAGATAAAAGCTTTTTAACACACACACACACACACACACACACACACACACACACACACACACACACACACACACACACACACACCTGAAGCATCCAGCTAAGGGTCGTCATTCAAAACGATGACCCTAAGCAATTGTATATCGGTAAGAGAAAAAAAAAAGCACCCACACATACAGGAAAAAACAAAAAACCCAAACCCAACCCATAACTGTCAAAAGCCACCTTGGAAGACATTGGCAATATTTGGCGGTGTTTTTCTCGACCTCTCAGGGGACGCCATGTTGCGACCGACATTGTGGCTTCCGCCAAGGGCGATCACTTTCCTGTGAGGATTTACCTCCCTCTTGGGGCTCTGCGGAAGACAGATGAAGCTTGGCCGATCGAGGTTAAGTATTCAGGGTTGTGGTGAAGATCTTTGTTTGTTGCTTTGCAGGTGTGTGTGTGTGTGTGTGTGTGTGTGTGTGTGTGTGTGTGTGTGTGTGTGTGTGTGTGTGTAGTCTGTGTGTGCGTCTGTGTGTGGTGTGTGTGGTCTGTGTGTGGGTGTTTGGTCTGTGTGTGTGTGTATTTGTGTGTGTGTGTGTGTGTGTGTGTGTGTGTGTGTGTGTGTGTAGTCTGTGTGTGGGTGTTTGGTCTGTGTGTGTGTGTGTATTTGTGTGTGTGGTCTCGTGTGTGTGTGTGTGTGTGTGTGTGTGTGTGTGTGTGTGTGTGTGTGTGTGTGTGTGTGTGAGTGTGTGTGTGCATGTGTGTCTGAGTGTGTGTGTGTGTGTGTGCGTGCATGTGTGCGTGTGTGAATTAATCAACCAATCAATCAATCAATCAAAGTTATTCAGTTTGTGCAGGCCATAAGACCCAAATGAACACAGAATATGAAAAATAACCATGGAGCAGACGAGGTGATGTGCGTATTCTTTGATTAAAGACCTTTTCACTTTAAGTAATAATTTTCATTTGACGAATGGGCGAGGGGAAGCGTGTGTGTATGTATGTGTGTATGTGCGTGCACGTGCATGCGTGCGTGTGCAAGCGCGTATCTGTGCGTGCGCGTGTGTGCGTGCAAAGTCAAGGTGTCTAGACAGAAACAGACTAGTGGGCGAAAGCCATCAGTTTCTATTAAGGATATCAGCAAGGTGAGAAAAACAGTCACCCTCCACCCCCAACCCCCTCCCTCCAGCGCTGCGGGGTTGTCTCCCCATGGATTCTCAGCAGAAACGTTCTGCCCCAAGACATGGATGTCAGCGCTGCGGGGCCAGGAGCACCTCCTGGGCCCAGTGGGTTAAACATTGACACACTCGATCCATGAGTCACGGGTTCGGTTCTTCTCTGTCGTGTCGGCCTAGCCTCCCGTTTGATAGACACTTTCTCTCTGGATCTGGCAACAGTTGTGCAGACTTCAATCCCAATCGTGTCTTTTTGGGTAAGGCTCGAAATCTAGATTCCTTGCGCGACTGTTTGCAAAACTAATCTTGCACGCGCGTAAAGCGCCTTCCCGCTCGCTGAAGAAGAATGGACTCGCTGGTCTGCAGGAATGGTTGGCAAAGCTGGAAAAAAAACAAGCATGCACACACTAGGTGTTGTGTGAAGATGTTATTTCGTAGGTAGGAATGGATGGCAGTTTATAACGTACGCACTACGGTGTTGTGTTACGACATCGTCCCCGAAGTTTGGCGACCGTGTTGGTAGGAAAACAGCCCCAACAAACCAAAACCAACCAACCAAACAAAACTCATTTAGCCAACGATGAACTTGGAAATTGTGGCCATGTAACAAAAGCAAGAAAACAACACTACGCTATGAAGGCAGGGAGTCGATGAGTTACCTTTCTGCCCACAGTCCGACTATCTAGATCGTTGTTGTTGGGTGTTCCCCCGCTCAACACCGCTGCACAGGTCATCCAGGATATGCACTCTGGCTCACTCATCACACCCAGGAGTCGTTGTGAAATCGTTAAGTTCACGCTGGATGAGAAGTTGATGTGCATGACTCTTTTCAAATACCTCGGCCATTTATGCAGCCACACTCCGACCTCAGAGGATTTTTTGCAGACTGTTATTATGCTAAGAGCTTGCCGTGGCTAATAAAGACATTCTGAACATATTTCTAAAGCAGGAAAGAGGCTGAAATATAGGTTTTGGCACTTAGCTGATGGGGATAACTGACAAAGCTTCTGGCCCGGGCCAAGTCTCGAGATTGTTATCAGTGGTAGGTAGTGTAGGCTGTTTCATTCCACCCCCTACCCCCCCCCCCCCCCCCCCATCCCCTCCTCTCACTCTGGATATTGCACGATTGGACTTTTACTTGGTGTAGGCCGTTTCCTCTCCATCCTCATCCTACCCTAATCCCCTGTCCCCCGGCCTTTTTCTTTTTAGGTTGCTGTTAACCAATGTGAAGCATGACATATACCAGGTGGACGTGGTAGTGTTTTGTGTTTACATGACAAATGGCAGTGTTATTAGGGAGGCATATCGCATACAAATGTGTCTGCATCCCGATTTTTCAGTTATTTATACACATGAGCACGTAAACGCAACCGGAAGTCAAGCAGGCTTGCAACGAAGGTGCACTGATCTTTTGGAAAAGTCAAACAGGTCTCCAGCCTGTATTAATTTCAAAAAGAATGTTGAAATTCCAGCCCTAGGAAACATTCTCTGTTATCAATCAATGTTATTAGTATTGTATAACATATTCTGTTATATACGACTTACAATCATGACATATATTATTTATGCGTGGAATGTGTACTACTGTCCCTGGGGGAGAGTGCATTGTGACAGATGGAGCTCACCCATGTGATGAAGGTAATCAGCATTGCAACAACAAGCAAGGAGCTTATGTTGTCTGAGGTCTCTGAGGTCTGAGCTTGGCGGGCTCCTGCAGTGGCTGGCCGTCCACACCTTGTCCAGCAGGTGGACAAAAAACACGAACAGTCTTAGGTTCAATTCCACCCCAACACTCACACACACACACACTCTCTGTCTGTCTGTCCTGTCTGTCTGTCTCTCTCTCCCTTATATATCCCTAAGGGCGGGGACTGGATGTAAAAAAAAGTACATGGGTGCTTATTCATTATCCTCGAAATAAAAGAATTTGTCATTGTCATTGTCTTGTAGTACGCATATACGTAGCTCACCCTTTTCAGCTGTTATTCCTGCCAGAGCCTGTATTATTTTGTATTTCCATGTAAGAGTGACTTTTTTCCAACAGATTGCTTTTTCCCCCTCAGAGACAGCTCTCTTAGTGCTGCCAGCGAGTTCTTTCACGTGCACTAAATGTTTAACACTTACGTGTCTTCGTTTTATCGTTTCAAGCAAAAGATTAGAAACCAGATCACTTTTCCTGGTCTTTATAGTCAATGAGGGAAAAGGTGTGGCGTCTGTCTGTCTGCTTGTCTGTCTGTCTGCCTGCCTTTCTGTTTGTTTGTCTGTCTATCTATCTGTCTCTCTGTCTCTGCCTCTGTCTCTCTAGTCTAACATCATTGAATTTGAACATACTTTAAACATAAACAACAACAACGGCAACAACAACAACAACAACAACAACAACAACAAGGTCTGGCTTCAACTAGGTATGAACACACAACTTCTGACCTTCTTTCTAATCAGGTGCATCACTGCTGCTTGGCCATCGCTGAGCGGATTGTATACAGACAGAAAAATACATCATGGGTGGCGCCGAAATGACTGTGGGAACGTCTTCTTAGAATGGATGAGTGTTGTCGGTGTATGTTGTATGGCCAAGGTAGGATCTAATATTCATGAAGAAATACCTGTTGTGTCCAGATCTAATCCAATCCAATCGTATTGTTGATAGCCCCGCCGACCTCAGAGGCCATAGCCAGGGGCATTCGCCTCGTCAATTGTTACAGCTCTGTCTAAAATTTGTGCAGTATATAGTACATCAGATTAAAGTATTTTGTTCAAAATTAAATCTGTATTCGTTCCTCGTATCAACGCACTAGCCAACCATAGGAATCAAACCAGGACGATCACTGCAGATTGCGGCGAGATGTTATGCAATACAATGCCGTGATATAGAATACAATGCAATCTGTGCAATGCACTACTGTGCAATGCAATACTATGCAAAACTGTGTACTGCAATGCAGTTCAATACTGTTCAATACAATACAATACTGTGCAATGCAATACTGTGCAATACAATGCAATACTGTGCAATGCAATGCAATACCACACCTTATGCACTGTCCAAAGTTAAAAACAAAGTACACACATGGACAGAATAGAAAACATCACTGTACCATAATGTCACCTTTCCACACCTCCCCCTTCCTTTATTTTCTTAAACACAATTTGAATTGTCTACAACAAAGCCCCCCACCCTCTAGCTGTGACTCACAAGGACCATCCTATTCAGTTTTATTTTCCCCTGGCCTTCTGCATTACACTTAACACCTCTTTTTGTTCGTGCAGTTGTATGTATGTGTGAAAACGTGACTTCGTGTACATGTAAATGTAAAAGTCAATGATCGTTTTCTGTATAAGCTACAATGTAAAGTTATCATGGGTGGGTTTCAAAATAAGCTGTAGCTTGATGCCTTTCCCTTGCTGTATCGATGACTGCTTATGAAGTATGGATATTGAATACACAATTTTATAAAGGAACCACACTGCAATCCAGTGGGTCACAATTTTCTCCAACCCAACGCAACCCAACTCAACACAACCCAACCCAACCAAACCCAACCAAACGCAACGCAACGCAACGCAACTCAACGCAACCCAACTCAACAACGCAACCCAACCCAACCCAACCCAACCCAACCAAACCCAACCCAACCCACCGTAACGCAACCCAAACCATCCAAACACAGCCCAACCCAACCCAACCCAAACCAACCCAAACCAACGCATCCCAACGCAACCCAACCCAACGCAGCCCAACCCATCGCAACCCAACCCAACACAGCCCAACGCAACCCAACCCAACGCAACCCAAAACCAAACCCAAACCCAACCAAACCAAACCAAACCCGACTCAATCCCATCTCATCCCACCCAAACTAAGCAAGCTCCAAACCTACACAATCTAACCCAATAACAAACCAACAACAACAAAAAGCCATCCAGTTATGTAAATAAAGGAGGTCAATCAACACGTGGGTTCAAGCAGTACGTACTGGAGGGGGGCCCCTGTGATGGTATC
>CM054139.1:42556272-42576272 GCA_028751875.1 Rapana venosa
ATAGAATAAAGTATTAATTCTCCTTGACGTAAAAACACTTGTACTAACTTCTGAATGGTTCCCCACTGTTAAAATATCGGTATTGATTGCAGTTCTAGTTAAAAGTCTCTCATTTTGCTGATTACTTTCAGTAACCTTTCTTCATGATTTTTGTTCTAGTAATCTATACCCTTCTTGTAGGGATAAAGGCACATGCAATTCTATTGCATCCTGTCCATGTTTTGCACCCTTTATTTTTGCAGCTCTATCCGCCCACTCATTTGGAAAGAACCCAGTGTGTGAAGGCACCCAACAAAAATTCACACTTATGCCCTTTAAGGTTAAGAGATATATGACTTGCTTAATCTCTAATGTGATTTTCGAAGTTTTCTTGTAACATGGCGATTTTGCATCATGTAGTCTAGCGTATCGTAGTGTAATGTAGTTTGTGGTATATTCTATTTCTCTGGGGTGGGGGTGGAGAGGAAGGGGAGATAGCGTTGACAGAATACGTCCACTCCAATTTTTCCCCTAGAAGCGTGTTTGCCCACGACAGTGGGATTTTCCTGTCGAAATTTCCCAGAGGAAAACCGCTCTAACGTCCTGGGCCAGTTCTTTTACAATACGATAAATACATATCAATCCAACGATCTAGGGGCTGGGGATAGTTGTTTTGTGTGTGTGTTTGTGTGTGTGTGTGTGTGTGTGTGTGTGTGTGTGTGTGTGTGTGTGTGTGTGTTGTGTGTGTGTGTGATGGAGATGAGAGAGAGAGAGAGAGAGAGAGAGAGAAGAGAGAGAGAGGAGAGAGAGAGAGATTTGTTTTTTGTTGTGTTTTTTTGGGTGGGGTGTGCTTTTCATTCTTCTTCTGTATTTCCTGGCCATGCTAGTTTGTTTGAATGGGGTATTTTGTTTGATTATTGTCTGTTAGGATTGTAGTTGTTGTTGTTGTTGTTGTTGCTAAGGGTGCTGTTGCTGTTGTTGTTTTGTATTAACAGAAATACTAGTTCCAGGACTGGTACTGAGCATTTCATGGAAAAGGGAAGAAAAGTAGGCTACAGATCTGAGAATTCCAGACCGGTGCTCGCATGTTTTTCAATGAAATAAATACCTCCTTGGTTAGAACATCACACTCGTCATGTAATGCGAGTAATGCAGAACATCTTGCACACACACGCTAAAATCCTGTCCGCTTTTCGGAAGAGTAGGCCATTGTGTGCCTGGTGGGAACAGATGACAATTTACAAAACGCATGCACACGGGGACTGGTTGTGAAAAAAGCACATATGCGCTTATTCCATTATCCTCGATATAAAAGAATCAAATAAAATAAATTTTTAAAAAAGGGTCTGGACTCGAGTCCGAATCATAGCTAAGCTGTCCAACTGATGAGGGGATTTTGATTTCCCCATCCTTGCCTGTCTCCCGGATAACACTACTATACTCTGTAGTTGAAGATCTGCGCTCTAGGGTCGGGATTAAACTCCCTAGTCTCACCATCACGCCACGCTACTGTGGCTGTGTTATGTTCTCTTGATGGGGCACATGACATGGGCAAGGGTGAGGGGCACAGCCTCAAGCTGGTGGTGAACGTGGCACAGAGAGTGGACGACAACCAGCGTGATAACAAAACCAGCTCTCGGTATCCTCCTCCAAGAACGGGTCGCGGGGCTAGGCTGGTCATGAGCTGCTCTGAAGCGGGCATGGGATGTGTCGGATGAGGCCAGTGAGCAGACGTCCTGCAGAGTCACATACCAGGCAGCAAGCGTGCCACCCAGTAGGGAACGCAAAGGAAGAAGAAGAAAGAAGAAAGAAGAAGAAGAAGAAGAAGAAGAAGAAGAAGAAGAAGAAGAAGAAGAAGAAGAAGAAGAAGAATGCAAAGAAGAAGAAGAAGAAGAAGAAGAATGCAAAGAAGAAGAAGAATGCAAAGAAGAAGAAGAATGCGAAGAAGAAGAAGAAGAATGCGAAGAATGCGAAGAAGAAGAAGAAGAAGAAGAAGAAGAAGAAGAATGCGAAGAATGCGAAGAAGAAGAAGAAGAAGAAGAAGAAGAAGAAGAAGAAGAAGAAGAAGAAGAAGAAGAAGAAGAAGAAGAAGAAGAAGAAGAAGAAGAAGTGCAAAGAAGAAGAATGCGAAGAAGAAGAATGCGAAGAAGAAGAATGCGAAGAAGAAGAAGAAGAAGAAGAAGAAGAAGAAGAAGAAGAAGAAGAAGAAGAAGAAGAAGAAGAAGAAGAAGAATGCGAAGAAGAAGAAGAAGAAGAAGAAGAAGAAGAAGAAGAACAAGAACAAGAACAAGAACAAGAAGAACAAGAAGAAGAAGAAGATGAAGAAGAATGCAAAGAAGAAGAAGAATGCAAAAAAGAAGAAGAAGAAGAATGCAAAGAAGAAGAAGAAGAAGAAAGAAGAAGAAGAAGAAGAAGAAGAAGAAGAAGAAGAAAGAAGAAGAAGAAGAATGGAAAGAAGAATGCAAAGAAGAAGAAGAAGAAAGAAGAAGAAGAAGAAGGGTGAATGATTGATTGATTGATTTTTTAATGTGCAAAGAATTAGACACTATTAAGGCCGTTTTACAAGTCTGCTCCCCCCCCCCTCCCCCCCGAAGAAAACAAACCAAGAAGAAGAAAGGAGGAGGAGGAGGAGGAGGAGGAGGAGGAGAGGAGGAGAGAAGAAGAAGAAGAAGAAGAAGAAGAAGAAGAAGAAGAGAACAACAACAACAACAACAACAACAACAACAACAACAACAAGGGAGAGGAGGAGAAGGCGACGGCGGCAAAGGAGGAGGAGGAGGAGGAGGAGATGAGCGCTTTGATTTGTTGCTTCACAAGATTCAGCGCTATATAAATTCAATTCATTACTATCGTTATAATATCATAAGCGTAGCCCCCTGTCTGAATGTACACATGACATGAATACATCAAAATCCTGTCCACCATTTACAGACAACTGCGCCAGTTTCGGCCGATGGAATGGGTGAACCGAAAATACCCAGCACGCGCCCCAGTACCTTTAACTTGCAAACGGGTAAGTTTCTTTAAGAAAGAGTGGCGCTGCTCTTGAGGCGACGCACCCTCCGCAGGGAGAGCTGTCCGAATTTCACGCAGATAACTTTGCCGTGACTGAAAGGGTAATATGATACAATACATTATAACAACACAATACAATACAATACGATACAACACAACACAATACGTGCTCTTCCTGGCTGAATTTGACGCAGAAAATATATGTTATGACTGAAAGAAGTACACAATACGTCATTTTGCTGTTGTTGTTGTTGTTGTTGTTGTTGTAATATTTCTTTTCCGTTGTGGAAACTTTCCCTTGAAAGGCAAACTATCTCCTACGTCAAAGTATTCTAAACTTTCTAGTGCCTAAAACGAATATAATACACTTGCAGAAAAGATAGAAATACGCACGTAAAAGATCCCATAATTCATGTCACTTGGTAGAAAATGATAATACACTTGCAGAAGATAGAAATACGCACGTAAAAGATCCCATAATTCATGTCACTTGGTAGAAAATGATAATACACTTGCAGAAGATAGAAATACGCACGTAAAAGATCCCATAATTCATGTCACTTGTAGAAAATGATAATACACTTGCAGAAGATAGAAATACGCACGTAAAAGATCCCATAATTCATGTCACCTAGTAGAAGAAAATGAGTCTCAGGAAACGCCCAGCCTACGACCCTGGTTTCACTATCCTAACAAGTTATTGAAAGTAGGTAAGGCATCCGCTGTATTAACTGTTCTTGCGGGGTGTAGCCTAACGTATGTGGAATAACCCAGTGCCTCCACAAGAAGTGAAGCGAAGTGGAAGTGTACACAGTGATTGATACAATAATCGATAGACTCTCCCATATCAAAGACCCGTTGTTCATTGTGGCGTGGCGAAATTTGATCTGGAGGGTCTATGTTGTATTGTGAGACAGGACGAACGTCATTCTGCATTGTATTGCTTTGAAGTAGACGCTTAAGTGTGTGTATGTGCGTGATAGAAATGTGATGCTGCTTGCTACGTGTATGTGTATAGACCTACTGCAGATTATTTACATGTATGTACGTCAGTAAGAATGTGTGTGTGTGTGTGTGTGTGTGTGTGTGTGTGTGTGTGTGGTGTGTGTGTGTGTGTGTGTGTGTGTGTTGTTCTTCCCTTTAACGTCTTTCTATTTTAAGTGATATTAGACGAATGTGTGTGTGTGTGTGTGTGTGTGTGTGTGTGTGTGTGTGTGTGTGTGTGTGTGTGTGTGTGTGTGAGTGAGAGAGAGAGAGAGAGAGAGGAGAGAGAGAGAGAGAGAGAGAGAGAGAGAGAGAGAGAGAGCTGCGAAAATACAACGCATCAATAGTTAATAACGATGACGATGATGTTGTTAACATGATGACGATGACGATGATGATGACTTTGACTACGATGATGATCTAACTGGGAAGATTGACGTCATAATGCAACAATGACACACATATCGAGAAAAAAGAAATCTTCAACAATGGATGTCCTTATCTAGCTGATCGGGATTTTCCACAATGACTTGTACCACCACTTACGACATACATGAAATGGACAGCTACGAGAAACTGATGACGGTAATCATCATCATCATCGTCATATTATGGGCAGCGCAATACCAGACCATTCACGCCCTGGAAATCCCCAATGCCCCCGTCTCTCACTGCATGTTTTCTTTGTGTCAGCGGAAATTCCAAATGCGCCCTGTCTCTTCCTGTAGATATGTTGTCTTTGTGTCATCTCCTGCCATTGCGTCGTTATTCCCCGACATTCCATGCTTTCTTTGAGTGTTGTGTTAGTGTATGTGTGTGTTGTGTGTGTGTCTGTATGTGTGTGTGTGGGAAGGGATGGGGGGGGGGGGGGGGGGGGGGTAGGGGGTATGATGGGGGCAGGGTAGGCTGATCGAGGGCGGTCGGTGCACGTGAGTGGTCTGTTAGCGTTCTGTTCACATAACAACTGTTCATTCTTTACCTGACCTACTTCCTTGGTATATTTCTGTCCATTAATAAACATTTCTCTGACCTGGTTTTTTTCCCCTCCATCACATATACTCGTTTCTTTCACCTGTGTTTTCCGAAGATAAGTTTTTTTGTTGTTGTTGATTGTTTGTTGATGTTGATGTTGTTGTAAGAGTGTTTGTTTTATTCTTTGCCTGTGGGTTTTTTTTCACTTAGAGTTATCGAGCTATTTTGTACTGGGTTTTTAAAAAAATATTTCTTTTGTTTCTTTCCGTCTACCGTCTATCGTTACTTCTTCTGCATACTACTTTCTGTTTGCTGTTTCTTTCACATTGTTTTACCTAAAGCAAGGTTTTAACTGGTTTCATTTTACATATTCCTTATTTTAAAACCCGAAATTCATTTCCTGTACGCATATAGTTATTTTTTTCATTAAAAAAACTTGTTTCTTTAGCCTACTTTTTCACCTATAGGGGTTTTTTTTTGGCTTTTGTTTCTGTTTCTTTACTTAAATGTATATTATGCCTACTTTTTTTTCGCACGTAACTTTTCACCTCCTTATTTCTAGTTACACTTTTACTGATCAGTTTTGATTTTACTTATCATTACAATTGTTTACAGTTTCATTTGTTATCGTTTTCGCGCTGAGTTAAGTTTTCTAATATCTGTTTCTTTATGTTTTCTCATTCTGTCTCCTAGTCGTTTTATTATTTCTGTTTACACTTTTTTCTCTCCTCAATTTGTCGTTTCTTTTATCTGTTTCTATTCAAATTGATGGTGTGTGTGTGTGTGTGTGTGTGTTTGTGTGTGTGTGTGATACATTATCTTGGTGTTTTTTTCGGAGGGTGGGCGGATCCCACAGTGATTCCCAGGTGTGATGAGTGATACACGAGTGTATAATTCTGGGTGATCCCCAGGGTGATAAGTTAAGCTGGGAAACGCCCATACCAAAAAAACAACAACCCCACACTGGTGATTATCTTATTTCTCATCTCTTGCAATTAGACATACGAATCTTCACTTGTTTCTTTCCACCCTTCATTTCTTTCATCAATTGTGTGTGTGTGTGTGTGTGTGTGTGTGTGTGTGTTGTGTGTGTGTGTGTGTGTGTGTGTGTGTGTATTTCGTTTCTCAGCTACAGCTCCCAGGTTCACCAATGGTGAGAATTTACGTATGTGACCGGTCCCCCCCCCCCCCCCCCCCCCCCATCCCCCCATCCACCAATCATTAAGGTAGCCACATTCCGACTTCGGGGATATTTCCTTATTTAGTTTTCTATAAACATTTCAACAATCGAACACGGATCTTGAATTTTTTAGCAAACTTAACATTCTCAACGTAGCCTCAGGGATCTGCAGGTACTTCAAACATCAATGATTGATTAGCAGATTCCTTTTAACCCATCCCCCATCGTGACACATACATACTGCGAAGAAGCAGGCGTGATGACAGGTATCTTGCGTGAAACAACCAAGGTAAATTTGAAAAATGATGTCAGCACATGCAGGGGGAAATGACTGTGAAATGAAGTACTGTGTGTTGTGTGTGTGTGTGTGTGTACACACACGCATGACATACTGCACCGCACTGTCAGTTAGTCAGTCAGTCAGTATGCATGCATGCACGCACGCAAGCATTGCGGTCGTCAGGTCTAATTGGGCTTGTTGATTTCTATCGATTGTTCATGACGATGTTGTGGCGTCAGCAGCGAGGTGGCTTTTTATGGTAACACACAGGTGAGGTGGTCGGTTGGTGCTGTCGTTCTTATAGTTTAGTGCGACGGGTCTGTGGTGTGTGTGCATGTATGGGTGTATTGGTATATGTATGTATGTATGTATGCATGTATGGGTGTATGTATGTATGTATGGTGTATGTGTATGTATGTATGTATGTATGTATGTATGTATGTATGTATGTATGTAATGTATGTATGTGTGTGTATGTATGTATGTATGTATGTATGTGTGTGTATGTATGTATGTATTGTGCATGTATGTATGTATGTATGTATTATGTATGGATGGATGAATGTATGTATGTATGGATGTATGGATGGATGGATGTGTGTATGTGTGTATGTATGTATGTATGTATGTATGTATGTATGCATGCATGCATGTATGTATGTATGTATGTATGTATGTATGTATGTATGTATGTATGTATGTATGTATGTATGTATGTATGTATGTATGTATGTATGTATGTATACAAGCTACATCAGTGGTCGTGGTTGTTCTTTTAGGGTTGTTATTTCTTCTTGTTGTTGTTGTTAAGCCGATTGCTGGAGACTATCATTATCGAAGTTGACAACAGGAAAGAAAATAACTATGATAATAAATGAAAGAAAGAAAGGAAAAAAAGAAAAGGAGTGGAAATGAGGGAAGGAAATAAAAGAAAGAAAGAAGGAAGTAATAAAGGAAGAAAGGAAGAAAAGAAAGAAAGAAAGAAGGAAGTAATAAAGGAAGAAAGGAAAAAAGAAAGAAAGAAAGAAGGAAGTAATAAAGGAAGAAAGGAAGAAAAGAAAGAAAGAAAGAAGGAAGTAATAAAGGAAGAAAGGAAGAAAAGAAAGAAGAAAGAAGGAAGTAATAAAGGAAGAAAGGAAGAAAAGAAAGAAAGAAAGAAGGAAGTAATAAAGGAAGAAAGGAAGAAAAAAAGAAAGAAAGAAGGAAGTAATAAAGGAAGAAAGAGAAAAGAAAGAAAGAAAGAAGGAATAATAAAGGAAGAAAGGAAGAAAAGAAAGAAAGAAAGAAGGAAGTAATAAAGGAAGAAAGGAAGAAAAGAAAGAAGGAAGTAATAAAGGAAGAAAGGAAGAAAAGAAAGAAAGAAGTAATAAAGGAAGAAAGGAAGAAAAGAAAGAAAGAAGTAATAAAGGAAGAAAGGAAGAAAAGAAAGAAAGAAAGAAGGAAGTAATAAAGGAAGAAAGGAAGAAAAGAAAGAAAGAAAGAAGGAAGTAATAAAGGAAGAAAGGAAGAAAAGAAAGAAAGAAAGAAGGAGTAATAAAGGAAGAAAGGAAGAAAAGAAAGAAAGAAAGAAGGAAGTAACAAAGGAAGAAAGGAAGAAAAGAAAGAAAGAAGGAAGTAATAAAGGAAGAAAGGAGAAAAGAAGAAAGAAAGAAGGAAGTAATAAAGGAAGAAAGAGGAAGAAAAGAAAGAAAGAAGTAATAAAGAAGAAGGAAGAAAAGAAAGAAAGAAAGAAGGAAGTAATAAAGAAGAAAGGAAGAAAAGAAAGAAAGAAGGAAGTAATAAAGGAAGAAAGGAAGAAAAGAAAGAAAGAAAGAAGGAAGTAATAAAGGAAGAAAGGAAGAAAAGAAAGAAAGAAAGAAAGAAGGAAGTAATAAAGGAAGAAAAGAAAGAAGAAGGAAGGAAGTAATAAAGGAAGAAAGGAAGAAAAGAAAGAAAGAAAGAAGGAAGTAATAAAGGAAGAAAGGAAGAAAAGAGAGAAAGAAAGAAGGAAGTAATAAAGGAAGAAAGGAAGAAAAGAAAGAAGAAAGAAGGAAGTAATAAAGGAAGAAAGGAAGAAAAGAAAGAAAGAAAGAAGAAGTAATAAAGGAAGAAAGGAAGAAAGGAAGAAAAAAAGAAGGAAGTAATAAAGGAAGAAAGGAAGAAAAGAAAAGAAAGGAAAAAAAGAAAAGGAGTGGAAATAAAGGAAGAAAGGAAAGAAAAAACAGGCAGGAAAAAAGAAAATACAGAAAATAGAAAGACGGAAAGAAAGAAAGAATGTTAAATATAGCCACAATAATCCTGACATTTAAGTCAGTAGATCTGCTATGTAACACCTACTTCAGTTTTTTTTAAAATCTAAAACATATTTTTTAAAATCTAGATATTTAAGAACAGCATTATACAACACACACGTAGACACACACAGACAGACACAGACACACACACAATCACAATCACACACACACAATGAGAAAAGAGAGAGAGGAGAGAGACGGATAGATAGACAGACAGACAGACACAACAACACACACACACACACACACACACACACACACACACACACACACACACACACACACACACACACACACACACACACACACACAAACGCACACACACACAACACAACACAACACAATACACACACACACAAACACAACACAACACACCACACACACACACACACACACACACACACACACACACACACACACACACACACACACACAACACAACACAACACACACACACAAACACAACACAACACACACACTTCACACACACACACACACACACACACACACACACACACACACACACACACACACACACACACACACACATACACACACACACACACACTTCACACACAGACAGACAAAAGAAAGAGACATATGAAGGAAATAAGATTTTTTTTTTGTAGAAAGACACCGCAGAGACAGACAGGAGGAAAAATCAATCAGATTTCAATTGCAAACGTAAGTCCAGGCAAACAGCGCTGTGCTTCAGCGTAAATGTTGCAGTACAGTCACTGGCCTCCTCCTGCCAGCTAGCTCTGCCTGGAATGGAAACGAGCTGCTTTTTCCTGGCCATCGTGTCAGTCGTTATCTCTTCCACTAGTTAGTTAGCTGTGCGTGGGTGCGTCCCCCCCCCTGCTCACGTTGGTGTTCACGTGCGCGTGTGCGTAGTAAGCATGCATGCATGTATGTATGTACACCAAGCGTGAATAGTCTTGAAGTATTGCTACAATAACCACCATCACGACCACCACCACCACAACAACAACAACCACAACAGCAATAACAACAACAACAACGCACACAAACACAGAGGCATGCGCGCGCACGCGCACGCACACACACCACACACACACACACACACACACACACACACACACACACACACACACACCCCCCCCCCCCCGCTGAGAGAGACAGAGACAAACACACAGACAGACAGACAGACAGAGAGGGAGACAGAGACAGACAGACAGACAGATACAGACACCACCACAGACAGAAAAAAGAACAACACAGCACCAAGAAATCGACAAACTCCTCATCAAATCGGTTGTCACAAGTACAAAACAGCATTGAAACAAAGGTATTAAGAAGCAAACTTCAATTGTCGCCGTAAACAAGCAAGAAGCAAGGCAGGCAAGGCGAAGCAAGCAAGGCAAGGCAAGGCAGGCAGGTCAGGGCAGGGCAAGGCAGGGCAGGCAGGCGGAAGCAGGGCAGGGCAAGGCTTGCAAAGCAAGGCAAAGCAAGGCAAGGCAAGGCAAGGCAAGCAAAGCAAGCAAGACGAGCAAGCAAAGCAAAAGTCAAAGCAAGGCAAGGGCAAGGCAAAGCAAAGCAAGGCAAGGCAAGGCAAGGCGAAGCAAGGCAAGGCAAGGCAAGGTAAGGCAAGCGAAGCAAGGCAAGGCAAGGCAAGCAAGGTAAGCAAGCAACGAGGCAAGGCAAGGCAAAGGCAAGGCAAGGCAAGGCAAGGCAAAGCAAGGCAAGGCAAGGCAAGGCAAGCAAGGCAAGGCAATGCAAGGCAAGGCAAGGCAAGTAAGGTAAGCAAGACAAGGCAAGGTAGGCAAGCAAGGCAAGGCAAGGAAGCGGCAAGTCCAAGGCTAAGGTAAGGTAAGGTAAGGCAAGGCAAGGTAAGACAGGGTAAGTAAGACAAGGCAAGGTAAGGTAAGTAAGCAAGGCAAGGTAAGACAGGTAAGGCAAAGCAAGGTAAGGTAAGGTAAGGCAAGGCAAGGCAAGGTAAGAAGCAGGAATGTCAAGACAAGGCAAGGTAAGGCAAGGCAAGCAAGGCAAGGCAAGGCAAGAACAAGGCAAGGCAAAGCAAGGCAAGGCAAGGCAGGCAAGGCAAGGCAAGGCAGCAAGGCAAGGCAAGGCAAGGCAAGGCAAAGCAAGCAAGGCAAAGCAAGGCAAGGAAAGCAAGGCAAGGCAAGGCAAGGCAAAGCAAGGCAAAGGCAAGGCAAAGGCAAGGCAAGGCAAGAAAGGCAAGGCAAAGCAAGCAAGGCAGGCAAGGCAAGGCAAGCAAGGCAAAGGGAAGGTAAGGCTAAGGCAAGGGACGGCAAGCAAGGCAAGCAAAAGGGAAGGCAAGGCAAGGCAAAAGGGAAGGAAGGCACGGATAGGCAAGGCAAGGCAAGGCAAAGCAGAAAGGTAAGGCAAGGCAAATCAAGGCAAGGTTAGGCAAGGCAAGGCGAATCAAGGCAAGGCGAGGCGAGGCAAGGCGAGGCAAGGCAAGGCGAAGCAAGGTAGGGCAGGATAAGGCAAGGCAGGGCAAAGGCAAGGCAAGGCAAGGCAAGGCAAGGCAAGGCAAGGCAAGGCAAGGCAAAGCAAGGCAAGGCAAGGCTAGGCAAAGCAAGGCAAGGCAAGGCAAGACAATGTAAGGCAAGGCAAAGCAAGGCAAGGCAAGGCAAAGTGAGGCAAGGCAAGGCGAAGCAAGGCAAGGCAGGGCAGGGCAAGGCAAGGCAAGGCAAGGGAAAGAAAGGTAAGGCAAAGCAAGGCAAAGCAAGGCAAGGCAAAGCAAGGCAAGGCAAGGCAAAGCAAGGCAAGGCAAGGCAAGACAAGGGAAAGAAAGGGAAAGCAAAGCAAGGTAAGGCACGGTAAGGCAAGGCAAAGCAAAGCAAAGCAAGGCAAGGCAAGGCAAGGCAAGACAAAGCAAGGCAAGGCAAGGCAAGGCAAGGCAAGGCAAGGGCCGTCTCTTCAAGCTTGGGCAGTTCCAGGAGGAGGAGTTGGTAATGTCTTCATCACGCTAGCTTCCCATTGTCAGTGTCCTGCTTTTCCTCTCCCTCCCCCAGACCTTCAAAGACACTCAGGAATGAAGTGTGCGGCCACACAAGGGCACTGATTATCGGATGTCTGGTGCTTTTGGTTTTTTTCTTGCTTCTTTATTTCTTATATTTTTTCTGTTTCGTTTTTTTAAATTTTCATTTTACAGCATTGTCTGTCATTCAGTCTGTCTCTGTCTGTCTCTGGCTATAATTAGCATAGGTGATGTTATTGTCTTTCTTATTGCTGTCTGTGTCTCTTTGTCTTTGTCTGGCTGGCTGGTTGGATGGCTGGTTGGTTGGCTGGATCGCTGGCTGGTTGACTGGCTGGCTGGCTACTATGATCTGTCTCTTTCTCTGTCTTTATCAATCTTTGTCTGTGTTTTGTGTCCTTCAATACGTCTCTGTCTCTCTTTTGTCTCCCAGTGTATGTGTGTGTTGTGTGTGTGTGTGTGTGTGTGTGTGTGTGTGTGTGTGTGTGTGTGTGTGTGTGTGTTTGTGGTGTGTGTGTGTGTGAGACAGAGAGAGAGAGATAGAGAGAGAGATAAACAGACAGACAGTAAGGGAAGGCAGATGGACCCATACCAGTCTGTCTCTACCTGCAGAATTATCTTTTCCACCACATTGTGCATTCCCTACAACTATCTCCATTCACATGCAAGCCACGCTCTGTGACCTTGACCGTCTGGTTTGTCAGTTTCACTACTGTTTTTTTTTCATTCCTTGACAAATTCACGTGCAAACCGTGCTGTGTGGCCTTGACCGTCTGGTTTGGGACGTAGGCGGGGTTGTCAGGTTCACCATGTCTACATCCTCGACAACTTCACGTGCAATCCGCGCGTTCTCCGTGACCTTGACCGTCTGGTAGGGGTTGTCAGTTTCACCATGTCTGCATTCCTCGACAACTTCACGTGCAATCTGTACTCTGTGGCCTTGACTGTCTGGGTGAGGACCAAAAGGGGAATCCTCGTCCAATTGCCTGCTCCCTCACTGTGTCCACATCACAGTGCCTACGTGCGTCCTGTGCGCTGCTGCCCCTGAAGTGAAGAGGGGAATGAATCCCTACTGATGCAGTGTCCACACACCTCTGACTGTTCAGGACTCAATACAGATGGATGTTGAGAAATCATAAATAGTTGTTCCAGCACTGACCAAGGTTCTGGCATCAATGGATTCCCTTGCAAGTGACTGCTACCCCTGCGTAGGTCCTTTGGGGTCAGGTTGTCTGGGCTCCACCACAAGCTTTCCCCTGCCCCTCTCTGAATTAAAGTAAGCCACCTTGCCTGCCTCCGTCCTAGACTGTGGTACTATACTGGCTTGTTTCGTAGTCAGGTCAGTGGCCACTGTTAAAACTCCCCCCCCCCCCCCCCCCCAACACTCACACACAACACACCACACACCACACACACACACACACACGAAACGCACGCACGCACGCACGAAAACGCACGCACGAAACGGCACCGACACACACACACACACCTCTCTCTCCCCTCTCTCCCCTCTCTCCTCTCCCCCTCTCTCCCCTCTCTCTCTCTCTCTCTCTCTCTCTCTCTTACTCTCTCTCTCGGGGCGCGCGAACGCACGCAGAACATCTCCCCGCACACGTTAAATCCTGCTCGCTTTTCGGAAGAGTAGGCCATTGTGTGCTGGTCGGAACAGATGACAGAATTGACAAAACCGCATACACACGGGGACTGGATGTAAAAAAAAGCACATAAGTGCTTATTCCATTATCCTCGATATAAAAGAATGAAATAAATGAAATAAATGATCTCTCTCTCTTTCAAAGTCTTCCTGAAGTCAGGACTGGTGATGACAGCCATGCTGTCCTTTCGCCACTGACATCTGCTGACAAGCTACAGCTTTCACTGGACCTGTCTGTTGACACCCACTGGCTGCACTTGTGCTGCTGTGTGGTAGCTATGTCGTCCAATGTTTCCGGCCTTCTGCACTGCTAAGTGTGTCCATTCTCAGTCTGGCGTGCCTGTCTTTTATTCCTTGCAAACTGCTCTGTGTGAGGAACACTCAACGTTCTTAGATCATCTCTTGTGGGGAAGCTTTCTAATTCAAGACAGACAGACAGACAGACAGGCACCGTCGTGCGTGTGTGGTATCCCCCTTTTAATCTGTGCCATCTGGTGTGAAAATTGCTTTCACAGTATGTTGTTAATCCGCGCGCGCGCACACACACACACACACTGCACACGACAATAAAAAACAAACACAACTTCACACACACACACAGACACACATCACACACACATAACACGCGCGCCCGTGACACACACACACACACATACATACACACAGACACACACAGACACACACACATACACACATTTTCTCTGGAACACTGCTTATTGTTTTGTCACAAGTTTCGTGGTTTCTCACCCCAAAACTTTTTAGACAAAAATGCTTCTGATGAAAATGTAGACGATGTAAACGTTCTTTTTGCTATTTCGAAGTCTCTTGTACATAGCTCAGTTTTCGCGTTTCTTTAAAGTTCTTTGATATTGTTTTCTATTTGCATTTTTAGGCGTTACATTGATGTTTGAATACAATCTGTCACATGACTATCTTTCCGTCTGTCTTCTATTGTTTTTTGCTACGTTTGTTTCTAATGAACGGTTTTCCCGAACCCCCCCACCCCCCCCCCCCCCCACACACCCCACACCCACACACACCCCCCCCACCCCCCCCCAGAAAATGATTAAGTTTAAATTATCTCCATCTCTCTCTCTTCTCTCTCTCTCTCTCTCTCTCTCTCTCTCTCTCTCTCTCTCCTCCTCTCTCTCTCTCAGTCGTTTCTCTTCCTCTGTTTTTCCCTTCTTCTTTTCTGTCTCTTCTCGGTTCTATTCTTTTTAACCTCCGGTTCTTAACAGGGTAATACTTGATGGATTCCTGTACACAGGATCAGAATTCAGTCTCCTGACATTTTGCAGGAAAGACATCACAGACTTGATGTCGAGAAAAAGGGCAAAGAGTTAGTGCAGAAGATATGGGAGGAGGAGGATAAGGAGGGGGGGGGGGGGATTCTAAAGAAGAAGAAGAATTGCGAAGAGAAAAGCATTGAGAAGAAGAGAAGAATTGCGAAGAAGAATTAGAATTGTGAAGAAGAAAGAAGAAGAAGAAGAAGAAGAAGAAGAAGAAGAAGAAAGAAGAAGAAGAAGAAGAAGAAGAAGAAGAAGAAGAAGAAGAAGAAGAAAGAGGAGGAGGGGGACGATGACGACGAAGAAGATGACGACGACGAGAAGAAGAAGAGGGGGGAGGAGGAATGGAAGGAGTCGGAGGGGGAGAATGAGGAAAAAGAAGAAAAAGAATAGAAAGAAGAGGAAGAGAATGAAAAGGAGGAGATGGAAGAAGAGAAAGAGGACAACAAACAAGAAGGGGGAAGACAAAAAGGAGGATGAAAACGAGAAAGAAAAAAAGAATCATGATGAGAAGAAGAAGAATGAATGAATGAAAAGGGAGGAGCGGGAGAATGAGAAGAAAGATGGGAAGAGTAGAGCAGGAGGAAGAAGAGGAGAAGGAAAAGGAGGAGGAAGAAGAGGAGAAAGAAGAGAGGAGGAAGAAGAGGAGAAGGAAAAGGGGGAGGAATAAGAGGAGAAGGAAAAGGAGGAGGAAGAAGAGGAGAAAGAAGAGGAGGAGGAAGAAGAGGAGAAGGAAAAGGGGAGGAATAAGAGGAGAAGGGAAAAGGAGGAGGAAGAAGAGGAGAAGGAAAAGGGGGAGGAATAAGAGGAGAAGGAAAAGGAGGAGGAAGAAGAGGAGAAAGAAGAGGAGGAGGAAGAAGAGGAGAAGGAAAAGGGGGAGGAAGAAGAGGAGAAGGAAAAGGAGGAGGAAGAATAGGAGAAGGAAAAGGAGGAGGAAGAATAGGAGAAGGAAAAGGAGGAAGAAGAATAGGAGGAGGAAAAGGAGGAAAAAGAAGATGAGGAGGAAAAGGAGGAGGAAGAAAGAGGAGGAGGAAAAGGAGGAGGAAAAAGAGGAGAAGGAAAAGGAGGAAGAAAGAAGAGGAGAAGGAAACGGAGGAGGAAGGAAAGGAGCAGAAAGCAGAGGAGGAAGGAAAAGGACGAAGAGGAGGAGGGAGACGAGCAAGAAGGAGAAGAAGAAGAAGAATTGTGAAGAAGAATTGTGAAGAAGAAGAAGAAGAAGAAGAAGAAGAAGAAGAAGAAGAAGAAGAAGAAGAAGAAAGAAGAGAAGAAGAAGAATTGCAAAGAAGAATTGCGAAGAAGAAGAATTGCAAAGAATTGCGAAGAAGAAGAATTGCGAAGAATTGCGAAGATTGCGAAGAAGAAGAATTGCGAAGAATTGCGAAGAAGAAGAATTGCGAAGAAGAAGAGAAGAAGAAGAAGAAGAAGAAGAAGAAGAAGAAGAAGAAGAAGAAGAAGAAGAAGAAGAAGAAGAAGAAGAAATTGCTAAAAAGCAAGAAGAAAGAAAGAAAGATAGAAAGAAAGAAAGAAAGAAGAAAGCCACAAAACAAAGAAGTGCGAATGTGGCCCTGTCGTTACTGGCCTGTCCCGAACATCAAAATTAATGGACAATGCCAGTGCATGAAGTGCGGAGACACCAACGACCCGGCAGAAAAAGGAGACACAGTTACTGCCGTGAACACAGCTACAACGATACAACATAATGTGCCTCTGTGTGTGTGTGTCTGTGTGTGTGTGTGTGTGTGTGTGTGTGTGTGTGTTTTGTGTATGTATGTGTGTGTGTGTGTGTGTTGTGTGTATGTTGTGTGTGTGTGTGTGTGTGTGTGTGTGTGTGTGTGTGTGTGTGTGTGTGTGTGTGTGTGTGTGTGTGTGTGTGTGTGTGTGTGTGTGTGTGTGTGTGTGTGTGTGTGTGTGTGTGTGTAGGGGGGGAAGGTAAGGTGAAGGTGAGGGAAGTGAAGTGTGAAGAGACTTGAGAGGAAGAAGGAGAGAGGGAAAAGAAGAAGAAGAAGAAGAAGAAGGAGGAGGAGGAGGAGGAAGAGGAGGAGGAGGAAGAGGAGGAGAAGGAGGAGACAGACAGACAGACAGACAGACAGACAGACAATGTCAGAGACAAAAAGAGACAGAGAGACAAAGGCAGAAAGACAGAGGCAGTCAGACAGACAAAAACAGAAAGACAGACAGACAGACAGTTGAACAGACAGAGAGAAGACACTCACTCATTCCTCATTGCATGAAACGTTTTTTTGTTTCCACACGTAGATATAAAGCAATGACATAGGCAATCAGAAAATCGACGAGAAAAGTCTAACCCACTGCGAAAACATCTGTCTGTAGATGGCAGATGATACCAGAGGTCTGTGACTGCTCTGGAGATCGGTGGAGAGCAATGACTATGAAGAAGTACACGTAAACAGAGTAGCAGTTTCAGCTGCCAGTTTCTGTTCCGTTTGATGACTTTGGATTTTTACAGGAAAATGTGAACGAACACACAAACAGCAGTAGCAGCAGCAGCAAAATCATCATCATCATCATCATCGTCGTCGTCGTCGTCGTCGTCGTCATCATCATCATCATCATCACCATCATCATCATCACCATCATCATCAATGGTATTATTATTATCACTATTATTATTGTTGTTGTTGTTGCTGCTGTTGTTATTGGTATTGTTATTATTGTTGTTGTTAATAGTAGTAGTAGTAGTAGTAGTAGTAGTAGTCGTCGTCGTCGTAGTAGTAGTCGTCGTCGTCGTCGTCGTCGTCGTCGTCGTCGTCGTCGCAGCAGCAGCAGCAGCCAGCAGCAGCAGCAGCAGCAGCAGCAGCAGCAGCAGCAGCAGCAGCAGCAGCAGCAGCAGCATCACCATCATCATCATTCACACGCAGTTTAAGAATCTCGGTTGACAGTCTCATCTACAGAGCTCACTCACAGCAGGAATTTTATAATCAGAACCAAAACCACTTCCCAAGGAGAGCTAAGAAAAGGATCCCCCCCCTCTCCCTTAACCTGACAGTCGCCTCAGCGGCGACTCCAAGCCCCCCTACCCCCCCCCCCCCCCCCCCCCCCCCCCCCCCCCCCCCCCCAGCATCAATGCCAATCACTGACAAATCCGCCACACTAATCTTGTCATGCATGGAGCTGTTCCCCGACGGGAGGGAGGTGGGGGGAGGGGGACCCCATAGTGGGACAGACCCGTCAAAATGACACAGGCATGCCAAAGCATAGTCTCACAACACATGACGCACCAGACAAAACAACAGACTGAATATCTTTTATTTTATTTATTTATTTGGAAAAAATGATGTTCCGTTTTCACCGAACCGACAGCTCTTACCTGCGTAAAAGACCACAAGTGGAATGATGTAGCAAGTGTGTTTCTCTACAGCATGAACCCGGGCAGGTGGGTGCGTTATTGATTGGAATGTTCTAGAAGGAAACTTCTCGTCTTGTTTCTGTTTCTGTAGTTAGCTTAGCTTGCTGGTTATGTCCGTACCTGATTGTTTCTCACCTCTGCATGTAGATGATGTGCTTAACGTAAGCAATAGTTTAAATGATACCTTACTGTGTGTCTTAAAAGAAATATTTTTCTTAAGTCGGAATGCGGCTACCTTGGTGGTGGTGGCGGGTAAACGGTCGCATACGTAAAATATCAACATTGGTGAATCTCGGAGTTCTTGCCGAGGAAAGGGATATATATATATGTACATATATATATATATATATATATATATATATATATATATATATAGAAATGAGAGCAGAGAGAAAGATAGAGAAATTATATATATATATAATTACATATAGAATTATGTGCATATATACATATAATCTGTGTGTGTGTTTGTGTGTGTGTTGTTGTGTGTTGTGTGTGTTGTGTGTGTGTGTGTGTGTGTGTGTGTGTGTGTGTGTGTGTGTGTGTGTGTGTGTGTGTGTGTGTGTGTGTGTGTGTGTGCGTATGTCTGTTTGGCCACATCGTTAGTGTTGTTGTTTCCACAGTAATTACGTCTGTTGCTACTACTATTTTTTCTCTCAAAGTTGTTTTTAGCTTTGTCACTTCTTCTGTCGCTGTTATCGCTGTTGTTGTTACTGTTGTTGCCGTTATTCCTGTTGTTGTTGTTGTTGATGTTGATGTGGTTGCTGAAGCTGCTGCTGTTCTCACCCAAGTGTGTTTTTAAAGCAGACGAGTTGTTGTTTCATGTCAAGGGAGAGACGGGGGCCATTGTCCGGGCCTGTAAACAAAGCACTAAACAGCACGCCATGTGTCCTTTCCGGGTGAGAACATCCTCAAACATTTCTGCTGCCCCTCTGCACCCTCCCTTCCCCCCCTTCCTTTACCGCCCCCCCCCCCCCCCCCCTCCCCCCTACTCCACTCTATCCAACCTTTTAACTCCATTTTCTTCTTCTCTTATCACCACTGCTCCGTTTTCATCTTTCTCTCCATCTTCTCCTCTCCTCTCATCTCTCTCTCTCTCTCTCTCTCTCTCTCTCTCTCTCTCTCTCTCTCTCTCTTCTCTCTCTCTAATCCTGCCCTTACCTCTCATTCCCCTCTCTCTTCCTCTCTCCTCTCTCTGAACGTGCCTACCACCACCCATCCTTCTCCTCTCATCCATTGCCCTAACCCCCTTTCCCTCCCTCCCTCCCTCCATCTCCCCACCCCGCACCTTATGACCAACAAACGGACAAAAGAAATCGACATTACCCTGGAAACCGCCAAGGTGACGTCATGACCTCTCTACAGTATATAAGCGACGGCGGCCTCGGTGAGCGGCAGACAGCAAAGAGATCGAACTCTGCGCCCCGCCAGCAGCCAAGCCAGCCTCCCAGACACCACCAGCGTCCTTCTATCGCCTCCGCCTCGCTTCCTTCCTTCCTTCCTCCGCCTTCCCAGTTGCTGTCGACAGCTGCTGATTTCAAAGAGATACTCTCTTGTTAGCGTTAGTTACAAGGGAAGCAACCCTGATAGTCGTAGTTCCAGAAACGACAGTAATAACGTTCTAGGTTTTGACCAGCTGGGTGTTCTAAGACTGATCTAGAGGAAATTTTTGGACACAGAAGCAGTATTTGTTAACGGGGTTTTTTCCCCCCTGATTCTGAGAAGCAGTTCGAATCGCTGTGCTGATTCGCACATACCTGCGTATCGATCGATCAAGTTTCGCTCCCACACTCACCCGTCACCACAAAACGATGTCTGCAGTGGAGGATGCTACAATGGCACCCATCCAGAACCACGTGGATCTGCACAACAGACAACGACGCCGCAACGGCAAGGGCGACATCTTCGAGCACGTGGACGTGCCTCTGCTGATGAAGAAGCTGAACGTGGAGGACTCCACTAGGACCTCGTGTTCCTCTTGCCCCAGACCCTGTGCCGGGGATGGCGGGGGATGTCCTCTGCTCTCCACCAGCAGCAGCAGCGGC
>CM054139.1:42581272-42599379 GCA_028751875.1 Rapana venosa
ATCGGTACACATGCATTCGGCATCTGTGAAAAAAACACGGCAAGTTCAATCAAAGAAATCGTGGGCGGCTGGAAAAATGATAAATGGGCACATAAAACCATACATGAGGCATACATTATGAGCTAAGGTCAGTCTCTCTGTCTCTCTCACACACACACACGCACGCACGCACGCACACATACACACCACGCGCACACACACACACGCATACACACACGACGCGCTCATCAACACACACACACACAACGCACACACGCATGCACGCGCTCACACACCCCACACACACACCACACACACACACACACCACAAACACAGAGATAAAACGGTGCCGGGAAGGAGAGCAGGGGACAGAGGAACCTGCCGAAAATGGATGCTGACATGCAAAGAAGCTGATTACTTGCATGATGGATTCTGCAGGACAAAGAATACCCAGGGAAAGGGGGACCTAAAAATAGTGGCAGAATAATATAAGCAAACATTGGAGTTGGTTTGTTGTTGTCGTTGTCGTTGCTGGGTTTTTTTGTGGGGTTTTTTTGTGTGTTTTGTTTTGCATTTCCCAGCTTCTCAACCTGGGCGTTACAACAAAAAAAATACTCTGACTCACTCATCTCATCTTGGAACAATTGTAAGATTGAAAATACACTCTGGATGAGAACTTTGTACATATCAATTCTTTTCAAGTACCTCGCCATATAGGCAGCCATATTCGGATTTTTTTCAGATAATTTTTTCTTCTTTAAAGGAGAATGCAGTTTGTTATGCTTAGAGCTTGTCATGGCTGAAGTCAAATCTCAACATAAGATTTTTTTTTTAAAGTACAACAACATTTAATGTAGACCTCCACACTTACATTTATACCAGTAGCTGATAGGCGTTTGGCAGGGGGGGGGGGGAATATATATATATATATATGTTGATTGCATCCCTCGCGCTGGGACTGCACGGCGTAGAGGCGCGTCTCCCGGGTGGCGGATGGGAGATTGCACCGTGGACCAACGCAGTCTAAGGGAAGGCCACCCTGACAGAAAACCACTGGCCCTCCAAGTATGGGGGTTGGGCAGAAGGCCAACTACCTACTCCCGGAAAAAAATCAAAAGTTACAGAAACTATGAACATCACTTCAAATCAAGCCCTGGGGGGAGCGGGGATCGCCGGCACTGGCATCATGACGACGATGGGTGAAAGCCTGCGGAAGCTCACCGTCCGACAAGGTCCTTTGCAAGCCCCAAAACTACCCTTAACATGGGACATTGGAACGTTAGGACAATGTACAGAGGAGGCGCAGCAGCACAGATCGCGAGAGAGATGGCAGAAATACCAACTGCACATTTTTGGAATCAGCGAGTCCAGATGGACAGGAGCTGGAAAAAATTAAGCTAGCATCAGGACAGACAGTGATATACAGTGGAAAACGAACAACTACACAAGGGAGGATCGCCATCATGATAGCCAGGACGCAGTGAAGTCTCTCATGGAATGGACACCAGTCAACAAGAGGATCATTATAGCAAGATTCTACTCCAAATACAGACGGATGACAGTCATACAAGTGTACGCACCGCACAACGAGAGGGAAGACCAGGAAAAGGAGCAGTTCTACCAACAACTCCAGGAAACAGTGGACGGGTGCAACAAGAACGACATCATCATCATCATGGGAGACTTAAACGCAAAAGTGGGAAATGACAACACTGGATACGAAAGAACAATGGGTACTCATGGACTTGGGAGACAGAACGACAATGGACAGAGACTATGCGAGTTTAGCCAGCTGAATGGACTAGTTTTCACAGGAACTCTATTCCCACACAAAGACATCCACAAAGCAACATGGACATCAGCGGACGGAAGAGTGGAAAAACCAAATTGGGACCACCTATTGATCAGCGGACAGTGGAGATCATCAGTACAAGACTGCCGAGTACAGAGGGGAACAGATGCCAACAGCGATCACTACCTGGTGAAGACGAGGATCAAGTTACGACTCAGCTCACGCAGAAACAACAACAACACCAAGACAAGACCGGACGTTGAACGACTGAAGGACGAAGATATAAGAAAGAAATTCTGCAACGCAGTGAAGACCAAACTCGAAGAGAACAGAACCGAAACTGAAGATGTAGAAGAGGTGTGGGAACATCAGAAGAACGCCTACTTCAAATCAGCAGAAGAGGTGCTTGGCTACAGAAAGGGGAAGAGTAAGTCATGGATCAGTGAGAACAGCTGGAAGCTGATCGATGAGAGGAAGCGCATCAACATAAGAATCAACAGTACACACTCGGAGAGGATACAGAATAGAATGAAGGAAACATTCAGGGAAAAAGACAAGAGGTGAAAAGAAGCGAGGAATGGACAAGAGGAGATGGATGTCAGAAAAAAAGCAGAGAGAGCGCAGAACGCAGCAGAGAAGGGGAGACAGAAAGAACTGTACAGCATTGTGAACAGCTCACCAATCAAGGCACTAGACCAGTAGCAGCAGTGAAGAATAAGAACGGGGAGCTGCTAAAGAATCAAGAGGCCAGGCGGGAGGAGATGGAGAGAACACTTCCAGGAAGTTCTCAACAGGGATGCACCGAAATGAACCACCACAGATGACCAGGGGGAGGTGGAAGAACTAGACATCTCAGCAGAAGAACCAACCATCCATGAAATCAAGAAAGCACTGAAGACCCTAAGGACGGAAAAGCACCAGGAGCAGACCAGATCACAGCAGAGATGCTAAAGCAGACATTGAACAGACCGGCAAGGAACTTAAACGGATATTTGACCTCGTTCGGGAAAAGGAGACAGTACCAACACAATGGATGAAAGGACTCATATGCAAGATTCCAAAGAAAGGAAATCTTCAGGAGTGTGGAAATGGCGTGGATTACACTACTACCCTTGGCCAGTAAGGTGCTCAGCAAGATCCTCATCAACAGAATACAAGAGGGAGTAGACGCATCTCTCAGAAAAGAACAAGCTGGGTTTCGAAAGGGAAGGGAACTGTCGGCCAAATATTTATACTCAGGAACATCTTGGAACAAGTCAACGAATGGAACGCGACATGTACATACACTTCATTGACTTTGAAAAGGCCTTTGATCCATACACCGAAACAGTCTCTGGATCATCATGCGTCAATATGGAATCCCACAGAAAACTCATCCAGATGGTCAAGACAATGTACGAGGACTTTCAGTGCTCCGTCATTGTTGACAACGAAACAACAGACTGGTTCCCAGTGATTACCGGGGTGAAACAGGGATGCTGCATGTCAGGATTCCTCTTCCTTCTCGTGATGGACTGGGTGATGAGAAGAACAGTGGAAGGTGAGAGAAATGGGATAAGATGGGACTTCAAGAACATGTTAGAAGACCTTGACTTTGCAGACGACATCGCCCTCCTTTCATCAACCATGAACCATCTACAACACAAAACTAAAAGACTGGAAGACAACGCAGCAAAGGTTGGACTCAAGCTGAATGGACAGAAGAGCAAAGCCATGAAAGTAAAAAAGCAGGAACATCGACGGTCTGAGGGTGGAAGATCAGGAAGTTTAAGAGGTGGAGAACTTCACCTATCTCGGAGCAAACGTCACCAAAGACGGAGGAGGAACAGCAGACGTCAAGAAGAGAGTAGCACTGGCCAGTGCGCAGATGAAACGATTATCCAACATCTGGCAAATGGGAGACATCGGCAGAAAAACCAAAGCATCCCTTTTCAAGAGCCTTGTTTTGTCAGTTCTTCTCTACAGATGTGAGACCTGGAAATTAACAAAAGGAGAAGAAGAGAAACTAGACATTTTCCAAACCAAATGTCTGAGGAGGATCTTCAAGAACACATTGCCAACAAGACAGTCTTGGAAATAGCAGGAGCAAAAAAAATCAGCCAGATTAGAAGACGGAGATGGAACTGGATCGGACATGTCCTAAGAAAGGACAGGAGTGAGGACTGTGCTGTTGCCCTCGGATGGACGGACACCTGAAGGGAGAAGGAAAAGGGGACGCCCAAAAACAACATGGCGACGAATGGTAGAAGAAGAGCGGAACGGCACAGGCTGGAGCACGTGGAACGCCGCACGACGCACAGCTGCAGACCGGAACCAGTGGAGGAATGATGTTCGAGCCTTGTGTGCCTCCTGGCACAGAGAGAATTAAGGTAAGGTTAAGGTAAGGTTGATTGCATCTGAATATATAGGCCCTATACCGAGAGAGAAGTAGTAAACACACACACACACACACACCCCACACACACAGACACATAATTATATATATATAATCAAATTCACCATGTGTCCATTGATATTGTCAACGGCAGAAGGGAAATAACTACTATCATTGCCGAGTTAGTATAAGGTAGTGGCAAACATTCTTACAATAACTTTTACAATAATTTGAAGAAACTTGTCTGCAATTGACCTTTTAGTTTGAACAGCTTTCAACTATATCTATCTATCTATACACACACACACATATATATATATATATCTTCAATTCTACTCATGTTTGATGCAGTATCAGCCTCATATGGTCCATGTTATTCACAGGGCAAATGATAATAAATAATGAATAAGAAAATAGTTGAATAGATAGTTGATCTGATTTTGGAAATATGCAATGTTCCGTCATCTAGACGGAGGAAAAGAAACATCGATTACTATTTTATTCAGTGGATTTTTAAAAAGCTTTCAAGAAAAAACAGGATGTGTTCATATCAGGTGGAGGTGATGATGGTGATGATGTGGTGTGTGTTGATGGTTGTATGTGTGTACTGGTAGTGGTGGTGGTATATATGTGTGTTGATAGTGGTGGGGGTGGTAGTGATGGTGGTGGGTGGTAGTGGTGGTGGTTTGTGGTGGGTGGTAATGGTGGGGGTAGTATGAGTATTGGTGGTGGTGGTGGTTTTGGTTTTGTTGGGCTGTTTTGTTAAGGTTTTGTTTTAAAGTTCCGATTTTACACAACATGTGTTTTATATTATTGGAAGGTCCCAAAAACCTTGTTTTAGTGAGGCAAAAATCACTTTTGAAATGCATGTCTCACAAAAGCTTTCAAGAGAGATGGAAATACACATGAAAGGTGTCTAATGCATCCAAGATCTTGTGCACATACTCTGCACATGTATACACACAGTCATTCATTCATGAAAGGAACTCTGAACAAAGACCTTTGTCAACTTTTAAATTTCATTTTATTTACGGTTTTATTGCAAAAATAGTTGTGGAGAAAAACAAGAGCAGGTAACCATTTACAACAACATTTTGAAAACGACTTTTCAAAGATTCAATTGAAAGCAAACAAAAAACCTCTAGCAAATAATTTTTTCTAAGACAGCATTTAAGCCATTTAGTACAAATGTATGGTCTTGTGATTTTTGTGTGTATTCCTATTACTTTTCAAGTTTTGACAATATGTCGTAGTCATTCTGAAGTTTCCTTTTCACTTGTTTCATTTCAGCTGCGAGCCGGCTACCCAACCCTAACTCCAGCCTGGCTGAAGGGGGAGGTAGGCTTTTCCCAATGCTCTGACCAGCACTGACACCATGACCGACCAACTGACTTTGTTAGCTTTTGAATTCTCACACTGTCATGTGAACTATCTCGTACCACAATGATGTGTTCATTCCAATATGCTTTTAAGACACAGAAGTAACAAAACACTTCCTAATTCCAGCCATGTTCTTATCTTTACAGCCAGAAATCACAGATACCCTGAACGACAAAGCGCAAAACATCAGGTTGTAAGTTTTAATGAAGAGGATGGTGTGTAAACCTTGTATTTATCTCAACAAATAAAGTCAGTTGGGTAGTCAAGTGCCAAGGGTGTGTGCTCACCACTTGATAAGGACACTTCTTATCAATTTTAAACAGAGTTGTGAAATAAGGGAAAAATGAAATAATACTGGTTATAGGACATATTTTCAATGGTCCTCTAAAAGAAGATGCAACATTTTCTCCACTCATTCAGATGGGCAAGCTTGATTTGTCATAAAAAAATTGTAAATGTTTATCCACACATTTGCACATTTCCAGCAGGTTACAAGGCTTACTGAGTTCAGGGCAAAAAAAAAAAAGGTTATCATAATGAAGAGTACTAACAGAGGAGGGAAACCACTGATAATTCTTGCAACCCAAAAGTGAAAAGCTTAACATGCCGCTGCCAAATGGGGTTTCCAATTCACCTTTCATGGGAGTAAAAACTGGAAAGCAGCTTCAAATGCAATTTGAAGGTAATGCACATACAAATTTTAATTTTGACTCGGGGGGGTGGGGGGGAATAGGGGGAGGGGCAGCAGACAAAGTGGATGGCATTAACTGCATAACTTAAACGAATCTATCAAATACCATACAAAACCACTAAGAATTTCAAATAAAGAGGATAGGTTAAAAACATGATTTAAGTAATATCCTTGATGTTATGAAAAAGAATTGATACAGGCAACAATCTACACTATTCTCCATTTGAAGGTAAATATGGGCACTGCTTGTAATGGCCACATGAAACTAAACCAATACACAACTGCACAGACACAGTTGGAAGATTTGAAGCCTGAAAAATGAGTATTGAAAAATCAACTACAAAACGAAACAAAAACCCAAACATTACTAAACATGTAAATTTAAAAGCATTGTGTAATTCATTCAAGAAAGGACAATGTTAAGTTTGGGTTACACTCAGCACCATTAAAATGCTTGATGTCTATGCTGAAGAAGAGAAATGTGAAGTCAAGCAACCCAATGGTGGAAAAGAAGCCACACAACAAAGGCATGACCCTTACAGCTGGGGAATAAATCAGCTAAAGAAAGGCAAATGCTTCATGAGCTAAACCTTAAAGTATAGACTACAAACTTTAACAATGATGTCAGGCTATGTTGGAATAGTGATCTATAGGTACAGTGGGTAACACAGCAGTTGACAATACCTAACCTTCTATAATGAAAAGGGAAAGGGCATCAGCAGTAGTAAACGGCTTCACTTCGAGCTTGTTACTTCAAACTGAGTACATAAAAAAGTAAGAATAAAAGGAACATTAGCTTTGGTTTGATCAATTCTAAGGAAATTATACTAAATGCTTACTAAAAAAAAAGTCAAAGATCGACAAGAGGAGGAAAAAAGTGGAAAAGGCAAGTATTTTAAATACAAGACTACTGGCCATTTCTTTGCATTTTACAAAGTGATTTAAAGCAAAAAATAAAAAGACAATGACCCAACAACGTAAATGCAGCCAACTGTTTTGTACAACTACTTGTAAACAAAATAAAATCAAAACCTGCTTGTAAACAGTTTATGACCAACCATTTAAAAAAAATCCACATACATGCTTATCCATTTTTCAGTTTTATACAACCCAGGTTTCATAAGAGCACAAGCAAAACCAAGGAGAAAGGCTGAACAAGACAAAATCACAATCTGTACCACTCTGAATCATCACAGTGTTCTGCTAGAATACATATTTCATAGCAGTTGCTACATTGAAATTTTAGGAAAAAAAAAATTTGAAGAGAAGTTCCACACTTGCAGAAAAGAAGCACAAATGGACATGACAAATACTGTACAGAGGTTGGACAAATGCAAGTAAGCAGACAATGAATCACGCAGCATGAGCACTGATCGATGTAAAATCACTTTAGTCTTGCCTATGCAACCAACTTTTCTTTTTTTTTTAAAGTTATTTTTTTCAGTTACTCTTCTTCAGTTTCCTACATTACTTTGTGCTGGTTTAACAGCAGCATACAGTAGTGATGGAATACCATAGTATACTAGAGCATGATTTGCCTGCGGCACTGGAAGAAAAAAGGATCATTCCTTCATCCCCACTTTCAACATACACACACAGAGACCACACTTGCACTCCTCTATTCCCACTGACCTGGGCATGCTTCCCATCCCCCTTTAAAAAAAATCTTTTTCCTAAAAAATAATCCATCACCGTCCCTCCTGCACCCCCTCCTGTATACACTTCAACCTCCATCAGTCCCCCATTCCCTATGATTTTACAATCATGCATTATGAAGATTTCTTTTGACTTTTTAAATTAAAAAATGTCTGAATATTTATTCACAAATTTCTGTGACTTACAGCCTCCTGTCCTCAAGAATCGTTCCCAGGTCTGTCCCCCCCCCCCCCCCCCCCCCTCCCCCCTTTTCCCCTCCAGTATTGCCTAACCCCTCTAGGAAATGCATCCTATCCCTCTCCTTCCCAACATCCCATTCCCTAAAATGCAAGGACCCCACCTATCCACGTCTCCCCCCCCTCCCCCTTCCTATCCCAGGGATCAGGTCTGGGTGGCAAGAGTAGGCATGGCTTGTGTAAGGAAAAGACGGAGGCTGTCCCTAGTGCTGCTTGTCAGTTGTGTGAGGTCAGGCTCTGCCTCTGCTCCTTCAGTTCAATGTTTTTTTCTTGATTAATGCTGGCAGCTACATTTTTTATGTAAAAGATTACAACAGAGTGAAAGCAATGCTTGTGATTTTACTCTAATATTAGCTTTGTACTTTTTCTATCAATGAGAGAAAACTGATTTTATTGCGTTACTTCCTCAACCGTTTCGAATCGAAAAGCAATAGACTGCGTGGCAGACCACTTTTTTGACTTTATTTACTTCCTTTGTTTTGAGACTGTAAGCAGGTATCATGGTATCCACTTGCCTGTGTGTCCACATGTAGGGTCAGGATTAGTGTTATGGTTAGTATCAAGGTTAGGGTTAATGTTATCATTCAACACAAGGGAAAGGGTTGTGGGTCAGTTGGTTGGTTGGTCTGTGCATGTGGACACAATGGCACATAGACACTATGGTACCGAGCTTTTTTTGTTTTATTTTAAATCACAAAGTACCAGTCCTACCAATAGCAAGTTATTTCTTGCTCTCTAATTCAGGTCTACAATTTTTCGTGGCCTAAATATGGCGCTGTTGCTGTGAAAGGCTGACCACAGATCAGCCTGGAGTAACCCGTTGAATGCGTCTTGGGTGTCCTATGTCCATGTCTTGGCCCCTTAGCTCCAATCATCCTCTCCTTCATCCCTTGTATTCCCCATTTACAGACTGATGTCTATCCCACCACCCCTCTCACACAGACACATACACACAACCCCTATAACTGAACCAAGTTTAAAATGGACATTAAAAAAACAAACCCCTTTCATTAAATCTAACTGGCTTTTTTTCCTCTTTACCACAGAGGGCAATTTACAATTCTGCATTATGCAGGGTGCCTTAAGCAAATAGAAATCGGCAGAGCACATCTCTCTCCAGGTTGAATTTGTTTCGGGGAGTTAATTTCTGACAGGTGGCATAGATCCTACTGGGTTACAAGGTCACCAGCAGCAGAGGAGATCTCTGACCTGATCTACAATTTGGTGAACAATTCTTTAGTGTGATGTCCTAGGGACAAAGGGGAACAATTTAAAGCAGCAGCAAAATGCAATTTTATACCATGGTAGGCCAGCACATAAATTTGCCTACATTTCTATAACCTTGTAACACTCCTCATATAACACACATCATAAAACAAATACTGTAAATCATATAGCATGAACACATATCGTTTAGCAACACTTTTCCAGTTGAGATAAGAAGGAGAAAAAGTATGCATTATGTTTTCCCCATTCCCATATATGTTGAAGATGCATTTTATTCTCTTCTTCCTAATAGTTTCATTGAAATTCTCTTCTACAAAATCAGATCTGCTCTTTCTCCCTTCCCTCCCCTTTCTGTATACACACACATCTTTCTTTCTTGTTCATAAGCACACACCACAATCGCCTCTTTTTGTCTTTACATGCAGATTTGAAACACCATTGTCCCTTTCCTTCTTTTGGGTGAGAGGATTGGAGGTTTTTTTTCTTTTTCTTTTGGGGGGGGGGGGGGGGGGGGGGGGATGGTGGTGGGTGGTGTTTTTTCCCTTTTCTCCTTTAAAATCTGTGTGGGGGGGCTTAATTTTCATGGGCAAAATTGATCCTCACAGCAAATTTTTTGATCACTCTGAGGGGAAAGGTGGAGTGGTTTCTTGGTTTTTTTTAAAGGGGGGAGGGGGGTCCTTTCTTCAGCTAAAACTCCTGAGGTTTACCAATGATGAGATTTCGAGTGTGTGACAGTTTTCACCCATAAGTAAGGTAGCTGTATCACGACTTCAGGGGTGAATTATTTAATTTGATGGTAATACACTTAAAACTGTCACTAAGAAGAAAAAGGGTCAGCTTGAGTTTTACAGATCAAGTACCACCTTCACAACTTAGATATAATTTAACTTGGTAATCTCAATTTGTCTGTTTAAAACTGATTGACATGGGAATACAAGAGTTTTGATTTCTATCAATTCAATGAAAAATAATGGTGGTGTGTTGATTCTGGGAACTGTAGGGATTTTTGCACACCACTCATGTTCTTCATGACTTTTCCCTAAAGGTTTACATGAACCTCTTGGTGATCTGGTCCTCCATGTGGTGATGATGTTCTGGTCCTCCATGTGGTGATGATGTTCTGGTCCTCCATGTGGTGATGATGTTCTGGTCCTCCATGTGGTGATGTTTTGGTCCTCCATGTGGTGATGATGTTCTGGTCCTCCATGTGGTGATGATGTTCTGGTCCTCCATGTGGTGATGATCTTGTCCTCCATGTGGTGATGATCTTGTCCTCCATGTGGTGATGTGATTCTCCATGTGGTGACGACGTTATGGTCCTCCATGTGGTGACGACGTTATGGTCCTCCATGTGGTGACGACGTTATGGTCCTCCATGTGGTGATGATGTTCTGGTCCTCCATGTGGTGATGATGTTCTGGTCCTCTATGCAGTGATGATGTTCTGGCCCTCCATGCGATGATGTTCTGGCCCTCCGTGTGGTGATGATGCTCTGGTCCTCCATGTGGTGATGATGTTCTGGTCCTTTATGCAGTGATGATGTTCTGGCCCTCCATGCGATGATGTTCTGACCCTCCATGTGGTGATGATGCTCTGGTCCTCCATGTGGTGATGATGTTCTGGTCCTCCATGTGGTGACGACGTTATGGTCCTCCATGTGATGACGATGATCTGGTCCTCCATGTGGTGATGATGTTCTGGTCTTCCATGTGGTGATGATGTCCTGGTCCTCCATGTGGTGATATGTTCTGGTCCTCCATGTGGTGATGATGCTCTGGTCCTCCATGTGGTGATGATGTTCCGGTCCTCTATGTGGTGACAGTGTCCTGGTCCTCCATGTGGTGATGATGTTCTGGTCTTCCATGTGGTGATGATGTCCTGGTCTTCCATGTGGTGATGATGTTCTGGTCCTCCATGTGGTGATGATGTTCTGGTCCTCCATGTGGTGACAACATTTCTGGTGACAGAAGGAAAGAAATTGAATGAACTTTCAAGTATGTTTTTAAAAATTTTATTTCAATATCTTAACTGTTGTCAAGCTGAAGCACTCATCTTTGTGAAAAATGTAGCCCTATCTAGACAAGGGGGACTAAATACATTGAAGTGGGTCATAACTATACAGTTTTCTAGCCTTGAAGCCACACTTGACTGCCAAAGCAGTGACTGATAGGCCAGGTCAGGACCTGGCTAATAAGATGTTTGATATCTCAACATGTTTCAACTGCCAAAATCTATTTTAAGTCTCCAAACAGAACTAAAGCAGTCAGTTAACTTCATGTTAACATATGTCTCGATGGACTGAATAATTGATGTTTCAACATTACCACCCCTCTCCAGTGCCAAAGAGATTATTATTCAGACTGCATGGCACTTTACCTAGTTCAATGGCAGATAAGTGAAATTCTAACCTCAGTTTTGCATAGACGTGAAGTTGTCTTGGTTCCACTTCATGGCAGTTGGCATGACATGACTTTGGCAGCATTATGAAGTGGACTTGGCTGACAGGATGTGACAGTGCTCGACGGTGATGGTCTTGACTGGGACTGTTCGCCATCACATGGTTCCTGGTAAAACAGATTACATACCAAACATCAAAATTGGTGGGGAAAAAACGAAACCAAAAAAGTAAAAGAAACGAATAAACATGAACAAATGACTAGACAAGACAATACCAACAACAGTAAGGAACACAGTGACCTATTGTGCCCAAGACTTTTCCGACCTAACTACTGTCAGCTCTTTTGATTTTTTAACACCAGTGATCATGAATAGAGCCTGAAGAAAACAAACATCTTCACATTAAATATGCAATTTTACTCTTTTTAATTGATGACTGAACACACATTGTATCTAACCTTGTGTATTTTCTCTATATTGTCAAATTTAGATACAGTCAATTCTGACAAATCACATAGTGTTCAGAACTTTGACCAAATTAAACTTCCAGAAATATGACAATGGAATATAAACTACTCTAATTAAATATTTCACATTTAATCTGCAAATGTGTTGCCAATTCTGTACCATGATACTCCTCCTTATGGTAGACTGCTACTGCTATATTTGCAGCTGCCAAAACTAAACGAGCTCTTGACAAATACAAAGCTAACATACATTTTATTTCAAACTGCTTATCACCCTGCTAATCATGAAGGCCATTTCAGAGATGTCAACCCATTCACTTTAGTTCAGATGGAAGAGATTCTAGTCCCTTCAAATTTTCTTTCATGTTGTTTAGCACTACCAACCATGACAGCCAGATCAGGGCTGTCACCTTTTATATCAAACATCTGAAAAATCAAATTAAAGGGTACACTACCTTCACTTTTTCATTCTTATGATCCCCCCCCCCCCCCACTTCAAGAAAGCTTATAACTTTTTGTTAGATATACAGGCCTACATCTAACTATCAAAGTTTGTTACCCTTGTATAAAGCAGATTAACTCAATGGTCCTCTATATGTACTTACACATACAGGGTCGTGATAGGAGTTCCCCAGATGATGGCAGCGATGCTGAGGTATTCTGCGTTCCTCAACTGTGCTTGATTTTTAACCTGGTCTGGATGGCAAAAGACTGCAGTCTGTCGTGGTGACCCTGCCGGTCCAGTTTTTCCTGGAGCTCTGCTGGGCTGGGCTATATCCGGTGTCTCACAATGTTGAAGGCAGGACAGGACTGCAGGATGTGTGAAGGGGTTTGTGATCCTGTGCCACAGGGGCACTGGTCAGAGTGGGATACTTTTAGGTCGTGAAGATGGGATAGGAGCTGGCAGTGTCCTGGTCACAGTCTGAAGATGGCAACTTGAGCAGCTCTATCTAGCTCGAGAATACCATCTTTTTCATCTTCTGGCTGATGCCCAGCCACTGGCACCATGCTTTCCTGAATACGTTTCTCGGGATTGTCCTTTCCTCACTGTAGGACACTGGCTGGGCTGGCTGCTCCAAGTTGCTGCCTGCCTTGGACAGATGGTCCGCCTCTTCGTTGCCCCTTATGCCACAATGGGAAGGGATCCATTGCAGCACCAACAGAGTTCTTCTCTGGCTGAGGAGGCTTAGTTCTCGCTCGATGTCTCTTGGGATCTGCTCTCTTCCTGGTGCCTGGAGACTCTGAAGGAAGGACTTGCAGTCAGTCAAGAACACTGTTGATTGGTAGAGTGTCCTCCTGGTTGAAAGTTTGGGTTGCAAGTAGCAGAACACAGGCCTCAGCACAGTAATTGATGGAAAGGGTGCCTGTCGCCAGAGACTTCCTGATGGTCTTCTCATGAGGGAATCCGATGTACGCCCCGCTTCTTCCATTTTTCACTGCTTCTTCAACAGACCCATCTGTGTATGCTCTTGCCCAGGCATTGGGAGGGTGTTTGGTGTTCGGTGCTTCCAGTGTCAGTGACTTTAGGTCAGCTTCTTCATCAGGGGCATTTTTCTGAGGCTTCTGCTGTGCATGTTGCTAATTTCTAGGGTCCAGGTGAACTTTCTGTCCAGCTGAGGTACCATTCCACCAAACGTCAGTTTGAGCCACATGATGACTTTATCACCCCATTGAAACTCCCATGGAATAAAGGACAGGAAGAGGTATTGGGAACCTTTAAAACTGTGAGGGGTGATTGAATCACCATCCCTCATAAAATTTATCTCTGCCTTTGCAGATTTGTTTTAGCACCTAGATCACTGTCACCATGATTGCCCTCCTTTTATTCCCTGGCTTTTTATCTACTGTTTAGGTTTTATCTCTTTTAAAAAATTATTTCACTATTCCTGATATTTAGTTTTTATTATTTTATCTCCTTTCATTCTTTTAAATTTTACATTCTATTTTATTTTATTCTAATTCTTTTAGCAGGAGGTGATGCAATCTGAAATTTGGTGCCCAGTGATTGTTTAAAGGCAATTGACTGAGTAGTCAAATGCGCACTAGTAGTAGTAGTAGTAGTAGCAGTAGCAGTAGTAAGTAGTAGTAGTAGTAGTAGCAGTAGCAGTAGCAGTAGCAGTACTAGTAATAGAAGTAGGCCTCCGTAGATCGAGTTTGTCACGGGTGTGCATCATCCAGGTTGTCCCATTTGTCTCGTTGTGGCAGCGTTGCTCGTAGCTGTAGAGATGCACAAGCAGCAAGCCTAAAACACCCCTTCTGGGGCAACCTTCAATCAGAGCGGAGCAATGCACACTGTGACCGGAGTCACTTCCCTGTTTGACCAATGCAAACAGGAGCTTCACAGGTGTTTTCAACATGCCTGTGAGCTGTGCGAGGCTGCGCAGCAGGGGGCTTTGCATCTCTGCCTCTTATCTGTTCAACTTGAGGTTGAATGGTGGATTTTCTGCAATTGCTCACTGCTCTTATTTCTGGCTGCCTGAGGTGTTTGAAGCACCATGGCACATGCTGGCCTGTGCTCCAGATCTCTAATACTAAAGCCATTCAGGGCTTTGCTCAATGGTTTCCTATCCTCAATTCTGTCCTCTACCCAGGGGCCCAACAAAGTAATAAAGTCACATGTGGCTCTGAACATCAGTTCTGAGGTCTGGTACCCAGCATGACATCCATTCACCTGGAGTCCTTGTTGACTTGGTCTTCATTTCTCTCGTTCGCTTTTTACACCCAGATGTGCTTGGGAAAAATAATGGCATGTCCTTTCCAGCTCCTCTCATGGGCCGTTGATTTGCTGGGTTATCTCCTTTGGCTAAATTATCTTCCTCACGTTACTGAATAGCGTGCACCTCTGAAGAATGTGCTCACCAGTCTGGTTTTCTTTACCAGAGGCACACAAGGGAAAAGGAATGAGGGTCAGCTTTGTGGACATGTGAAGATTTAGCGCGTTGTGCCCAGTCTTAGAATTATGACGTTCTTTTCTCGACTTGCTGATGATGATGGCTGGTTCCTCACACGCTGGTACTGTGGGAGAAAGGAGAGGGGTTTCAGTTTCTACAAACCCTCTGGTGGCTGAAGAGGCCAATGCCTGAGGATCATGTGCTGTTGCAGCCTGGGTAGATGAGGCAGGAACTGGAACTACTGTTGCAGGTTCTTTCTTTTAACCCGGTTTCCGCTCCTTGTGCTTCTTTCCCCATTTTACGCTGGGCATTTATCTGACAACAAAAGGACAAACAAAATAATGCAATAAGCATGACACTCAAAATAGAGAAAGTGGAGAGTGTAACATGCATGTGTATGTGCATACATGTGAGAGTGTGTGTGTGTTTGTGTGTGTGTGTGAGAGAGAGAGAGAGGGAAAGAGATTTATTCAATTCTTTTATATAGAGGAAAATGGAATAGGCACTTTGCTTTTTTTTACGTTCAGTCCCTGTGTGTATGCGGTTTTGTAAATTTGTCATCTGCTCCCACTAGCACACAATGGCCTATTCTTACGAAAAGAGCAACAGGATTTAACATGTGTGCAAGATGCTCTGCGTGCGTTCACACACAGGGCCTTGATTTATAGTCTCATCCGAAGGACTTTCAGGGAAAGTGGAGTCTGCACCAATGTTAACTCCTGGGGAAAATACCCCCTTGAACTGGAATTGAACCTGGGTTGTCAGATTGCGAGTGCAATGTTCTAACCACTAGGCTATCCTGTCCCTCCCTTACAAGAGAGAGAGAGAGAGAGAGTGTGTGTGTGTGTGTGTGTGTGTGTGAGTATGCATGTGCATGCTTTTAATGCAGGGCTGTCTGGATAGGATGGATTGCTGGGTCCACTTAAATGCTTTAAAGTTTGTAATAGTGCTTTCTCTCTACTCCACATCTTTTATCATATCAGTGAAAGGGTGATCAAGTGGTCAGGTTCACTACAGATTGCAATCATGAATCTGTAGTGAACTGACCACTTGAACCATTTGTAACACAACAGTTTGATTTAAACATTGAATGAGTCAGAAATATTGCTATGGATCAATTACAAATTTAATGCCATTTTGATTTTGATGTTTAAAAAATGCTTGAATTTGAACATATCAGAAGACATTACACAATGTGAATGCATGATCCTGAATACAGATATTGTATGTGATAGTATATACTGACACAAAAAAGCTTTGGACATATAAATAATATTTTTTCTTTTATCATAGTTTACATTTTCATGTGCAATCCCACTCACACTTGTTTTGACAGGCAATTATTACATCTCAATCTAAATAATGAAACATATGGCAATGCACTAACATTTTCTCTAATTTGGGGGTTTACATTTGGGTAATATTCATTTCTATTTTCTTCCTCTGCTGTTACTCTTCTGCCCATGACTTTCCACAACTGTCTAATGCCTTAAGATGACAACATACTTTGGACCTGATGCAGCACCTCTCCTTACATCCTCAGCTCCATTTATCTGATCATGTCCATTGCAGCACATTCTAATACTGACACAGCTATAGGAAATGAAATTGAACACACACACACACACAAAGGCTGCAGATTCATACTTTAGATGGTTCATTTTGTTTATGAATCCAACATCTTGTTGCAGACATCCCAATTTTTAATGGCAATTCCCTACTTTAATAGAATAAGTCTTGCATGTAATATTCTGGGGGATATGTGCGAGACTGTGACCCATCAGTTTTATGAGTTCCAAAGAAATGTATCCTGTCTAGGCAATAAACCCATGTCTGAAGTCTTGCCGTACCATTACTTGTTTACATTGTAACATTAACAATCACAGTGAATAAAATCTTGATTTCTCTTAATTCATTATACAAATTTTTTTTTTTAATCTTTACCTCACAACTTGATGTATGGCTTCATCTCTTTGGAAGTCATCAGGGCACTGCGACAGATTCTGCAGGCTGTGTGATGTGGACAAGTGGAACATGGCAGCACCCATCCCTCTCCAGCTTGCAGGGTCCTCTTGGTTTCCTGTCAGATAATGGAAAAGTTCATTAGGTAGGTTGGGATAGTTTTGGTCTGTTTAATGATAATCTACGACAGAACATTTGATTTATACTATTTTTTCTTCCTCAGCTACTGAGCTAGAGCTCTGAAGTTCACCAATGGTGAGATTTTGCATATATATATATACAACCGTTTTTACCCACCACTAAAAGTAGAGTGCTTTCTGACTTTTGGGGATGGTGTCTTAACACTACACCAGTCTGCATTTATTTTGATTTTTGTCATAGATCTGTTAATGCCAGCATGAAATGGCCTACTTTTGAAAAGTGGAATAGGTTTGGTTTTAATGTGTGCACAAGATGTTCTGAGTACATTCACACATGGGACCTCTGTTTAAATAAACCCTCATCTGAATGACTTTTTGGGGAGTTGGGTTGGCCAGGGTATTATGTTAACTCCTGAGGAAAAATCTTTAAACAGGTGTGCCTCCATGGTTGCTTTATCTTCACCTGTCACAGACTGTGAAAGAGCATTTAAAATTAAATGACAAGCAATACTATACATCAAGTTGATCAACAAAACAATATGATCAACCATAACATAAATAACAGTGAAAAAAATGTGCTTCTAGTTTTGCATAAGCTTTCACTTTTCATTGCACCACTAAATCTCTATATATTAATATAGCATATTGAACAGAGCATTGCTTATGACAAGGTTACTGTGCATACATTCTGAGATTAAACAATTGAAGCCCTGTTTGGGCTGTTACTGATGAACCATTAAAATGTTTATGGGCTTTTTTTTAATTTATTAGCATTATTAAATTTCTTCCTCCACTAAGTTTTAATGCAGGATTGCTTTTATCTGCCAGCTCTCTTTTGTGCACCAACAAATCATGACTTGTAGATTATTTTTAAAAAGTAGAATCTTACAAATTTGCATTACTTTGCAGTTATA
>CM054139.1:42619879-42622379 GCA_028751875.1 Rapana venosa
ACACTTGACTACACTACACTACACTGCACTACACTACACTACACTTCACTACACTACACTGCACTACACTATAACACGCTACACTACACTACCTTACACTACACTACACTGCACTATAACACGCTACACTACCACTACCTTACACTACACTACATTACAATACACTACAATATCATACAATACAATACACTGCACTATAACACGCTACACTACACTACCTTACACTACACTACAGTGCACTACACTACACTACACTGCACTGCACTACACTACACTGCACTGCACTGCACTGCACCACACTACAATGCAATACACTACACTGCACTGCACTACACTGCACTACACTACACTACAATGCGCTACACTGCACAGCACTGCACTGCACTGCACTACACTACACAATACTACACTATGCGACACTACACTGCACTACACTGCACAGCGCTGCACTACACTACACAATACTAGACTACACTGCACTGCACTACACTACACTAGACTACACTGCATTACAATGCACTACACTACACTACAATACAATACAATACAGTACAGTACAGTACAATATCGTACAATACACTACAATACAATACAAGGCAATACAATACATTATAATACAGTACAATCTCTTTAAGTTTCATCTGTTCCTGATGCTGAGAAAATGCAAACAAGCCAGCCAACAACACAAGCAAAACAAAATCCCATATTATAAATCATTTTATTTATTTATTTATTCTTTTATATCGAGGATAATGGAATAAGCACTCGTGTGCTTTTTTACATCGAGTCCCCGTGTGTATGTGGTTTTGTAAATTTTGTCATCTGTTCCCACCGGCACACAATGGCCTACTCTTTCGAAAAGCGGAACAGGATTTAACGTGTGCGCAAGATGTTCTGCGTGCGTTCGCACACGGGGCCTCGGTTTATAGTCTCATCCGAATGAACCAGGGAGCAAACCAACCACACAACGCCTCCACTTCCACCACCACCACCACCACCATCACCCACCCACCCCCTCTCTAAGAAAAAAAAGACATGTAAATCATCGTCCCTATGTGTGTGTATGTTTATGAAGTAATTGGTCTATGTCTGGACCGAGATTTATTTTCGTTTTCTTCTTAGGTAGTCATCTTTCTGTTTGAATGTCTTTACGTATTTTCAGCAAATCTTAATTGTCGATATTCTCTTTCCTATTCGGTTTTTTGGGGGTTTTTTTGGTGCCTCTGCGTCCTTTTTCTTCTTTCTCAAGTGTCCCCTAAATAATCTTGGCATGAGAGTTGTGATGTGTGATGTGTAATGTGTGATGTGGCCAAAATGTGGCAGCTTCCTCCTCTTTATACTACCAACCAGGAGGGAGGCTTCCTTTCAATACTTCTTCTTAGTCGAACGCTCAGACAGCAAATATTGTGTATTACTGACTGTCATAATTATGAACCAAAAAATGCCTTGTGCTGCCGTTAAGCGCCTGACAAGTCAGGCCTAGCGCATCTGACTTCAGCGTTGGGAGAGAATTGGTTGCCTTTTTAAGTCTTTCTTGGGGGGGGGGGGGGGTTAGGGGGGAGGAGAATGGACATAGAAGGCAGAAAAATAGACAAGAAGGAGCTGACAGGAAGAAAAGGAACAAAGCAGAAACAAAGAGATTGATAGAAAAGAAGAACTTCTTTGCACAGAATTTCCAGAAGGTGGGGATGGTATCTATACTGACAGTTCAACCCGCATCCCCCCCCCACCCATCCCCTCCCTCGCAGCATCCCGACGGGGCACCTTACAAATCTAATGGTGGTTGGGGTGATGGTACAGTCCCTAAATCGAATAACTCCGCTGGGGCTTTAATATAATCAAACCAACCATTCCTTACGGTGACAGAAACAGTGAAAACTGAGCTGTTTTCTTTAAGCGCTGACAAGTCATGCGGATGCACAATGACCTCCAGCGTTGCTATCAGGATACGAAAGCGAAAGGCAGAGACAGTACAAAATGACCACATCAGCAACTCAAGAGGCTTCATACAGGGAAGTCCGGATTTCAAGAGCAATCAAGACGAGTAGATGTAATAATAATATGCCATTGACTGAATGAAAGCGCTGTGTAGTGTGTGTGTGTGTGGTGTGTGTGTGTGTTGTGTGTTTGTGTGTGTTGTGTGGTGTGTGTGTGTGTGTGTGTGTGTGTGGTGTGGTGTGTGTGTGTGTGTGTGTGTGTGTGTGTGTGTGTGTGTGTATACTGAGTGAGTGAGTGACTGTGTGTGTGTGTGAGTGTGTGTGTGTGTGTGGGGGGGGGGGGGGGGGGGGGGAGGGCCGCGCGCGTGTAAGGCTTTGTCTGTACTCCACTCGTGGTCATTATTATTGTCTACTATTGTGAACGCTCTCCACGGAAACAAATCGGGTTTTCCCGATGACATCCGACGTCACCTATGCTAACTATGTCATTGACAGAGGATTACATACAGCAAGTGCATGCTAGATTACCAGAACGCTTAACCTGTCCTGGTATCTTATGCCTG
>CM054139.1:42637379-42639879 GCA_028751875.1 Rapana venosa
AAGGTAGCTAGGCATGATGCACCCGTACCCGCTTTAGTGTGTTGCCTCTCAGTGATGCTTTATGCCTTCAGCGTCTGAACTTTATCACAGTTCTTGATTATTAAACCATTGTCGCTTGTGGCAACAGCAAAGTGAGAGGCTGTATGACCAGTGGCTTTCTTTCCTACTCTTGGAATTCCACTTTACGGCTTAGTCTTTAGTGATCGACTATGACTCTCTGACCAGGAGGCTTGACTCGCACAGTCCTTATGTGCTGCAGCCCTGGGGGCTAGTTGGCCTTTGGAGAACATCTCCAACGCTGACTGTCCTTATGCCCACTTGGCCGAGAGAGTGGGGATGTGCTGTGGGCAAAGCATCTCCACTATAATCAAATGTTCTGCCCAGTTTCCGAAACAGCAGCTGCCTCCTCTGCTGTTTTGGAGGTCATCGTCGAACACGATGGACACACACACACACACGAAGGACACACACACACACACACACACAAAGGACACACACACACAAAGGACACACACACACTCACTCACTCACTCACTCACTCATTCACTCTGAATGTAAAGAGATCTTCTCTATATTAAACTTCTTGTCGTTTTGCGATCAAAGTTTTAGTTGGTTTGTGGGGGGAGTTTCGTTGTTTTTTTTGTTTGGTGTTGTTTTTTGCTAGACTGATCAGAGATAGAGAGACTAACACAGACAGACAGACAGACAGACAGAGGGAGTGTATGTGTGTGTTGTGGGGGAGGGGGGGGAGGGGGAATGGGAGGGAGTAAGAATCAATGACAAGGGAGAGGGCAAAAGCTCAGCCTGGCCGGCTGTTGACAGCAGCAGCAGCGTCAAGCAAGCTGCTTTACAGCTGTTTATCGCCTACCGTGACGTGGGCTCCGCGCCATCAATTATTCATGATTATCGATCTTCATCAATTATTATCTTATTGTTTGTTTGCTTGTTTGCTTGTTTGTTGACGTTGCTTTTCCTCCTGCTGCTGTTGTTGTTGTAGTAAGCTACAGTCCTTGTTTGGCCGTGGATTGCTGACGTTGCGAGTGACACTGCTCTGATTTCATTGACGTACGTACGTACATACCCTAATATCATTGAGTGTGAACAGACGTTAAATTGAAGAAGAATGAAGTACGTACGTACACGCACACGCACGCACACACACACACACACACACACACACACACACTTTACCTTCCCTGACCCTAAAGAGGGCAGGTACCCATTTACAGCTGGCAAGGCGCGCAAACGGTCACCCATCCAACTGGTAACCACGCTCGACGCTGCTTAACTTGGCTGGGGGAAAGCGAGTGCTCAGACCACTGAGCTATCCCGTCCCCAAAATTTTGACTTCGACTTTGACACACATTTGAATCTCTTGGCAGATTATATATATATATATATATATATATATATATATATATATATATATATATATATATATATATATATAAAGAAATGAGAGAGAGAACAGATGTCTTCAATTTTTCGGTCAAACAGAAATGGGAGAACGCAGGCCACATCCCTGGGTGAACTGGGGGACTGTACTGAAGCCAAGGCGCGCAAACAGTCACCCATCCACTGGGTAACCACGCTCGATGCTGCTTAACATTGGCTTGTGGGGAAAGTGAGTGCTCTGACCACTGAGCTGTCCCGTCCCATAGTTAAGGAGAAGAAGAAAAAGAAAGTGTCACTATAGGGGACTGAAGGGGGGGGGGGGGGGTCACTATAGGGGATTGAAAAAGGGGGTCACTATCATCATCAGACCCGTGACCTTGGCGGTCGTGGGGGAGACATGAAAGACGATGCCGTGGTAAGCCTCCTCCATCCATCTCGGTCCTCGGCTGTGCGCAGTAGTGCCGAGTCATTCATCCTGGTCCATTCTCTGATGTTGTCCATCCATGACTTGTTCCGTCTTCCCCTCCTTCTGCCACCTTCGAGTGTTCCCTGCAGTACTGTTTTTGGCAGAGTGTTGTGGCGGGTGACGTGGCCGAACCATGTCAGTTTTTCTTCTTGACGATGGTGAGAAGGGGTTCCTGTGGACCTGCCAGCTGTGTTATTTGACTCTTGACAAATTCATTGGTCTTTCGTTCTCTCCAGGATATGCCCAGTAGTTTTCTATGGCATTTTGTTTCGAATGACTGGATTCGCTTTGCTGTTTCAGCAGTCAATGTCCAGGTTTCACTTCCGTACAGCAGGATCGACTGAATTAGGGCTTTGTAGAGCTTTAGTTTGATTGGGAAACTGATCTCTTTACTTTTCCATATGGTGGTGAGTTTTGTCATGGAAGATGTTGCCATGGCTATTCTGACTTTGATTTCTGTCGTCGATCGCCCGTCCTTTGTGAGTGTAGCGCCGAGGTATTTAAAAGCGTCTACCTCCTCCAGTTGTTGGCCGTTCATGTAAATTTTAGCGGTGGCATTGCTCGTGCTGTTCACAAGTACTTTACTTTTCTCCGAGCTCACCTCCATCCCATATGCTCCAGCTCTGTTCTCAAGTCTGG
>CM054139.1:42644879-42662379 GCA_028751875.1 Rapana venosa
AGCACTTAGCTTTGGTAAAAGGAAGGGGGGTAATTTTAGCACTGGGCCCTGGACCCTTGACTGAGTTATGCTGGATTTTCATACTGTGATGGGTAGCTCTCTTGTTGCCATTGCTTCTTTCTCAAGCGTTAAACGTTTGTTTAGGAAAAACCTCAGTTTACGATCACATCCAAAGCACAGCACACAAACTACCACTCTTAGTCTACTGGATAAGGGAAGAGTGCAGGTGACAATGACAAAGATCCAAACTTACAGATGTTTTCTCAATGTGCCGCCTGATTCTTCAAAACCAAGACAGCAATCCAATCAGCCATCTTTTGGTTTTTTCCTTCCTTCCTTCCTTCCTCAGCAAGATCTCTCTGAGGTTCACAAATGGTGAGATGTTTACATATAGAGTCATTTCTGCCCAGCATTAAGGTAGCAGCATTCCACCTTCAGGGATAAATAGCCATCTACATGTTTAACTCAGTTGCTGCTGACATGTATTGCCGTGGTGTATACTGGCAAATACAAAGTGAGCGCTGTATACTGACATGTGATGTACATCAACACAGCATAAGTAGGAGATAAATCACGACGTGTGCTGTGAATCTACAACACAGTTAAGAGGCTAAAATCTTGTGTTCATGTTAGTTTTTACAACTAAATATAGAAAAAGAATAATAAAAACCTGTACCGTGTGAGACGGCATGGCACATCAACATAGAACTTCACATGTTTGTACACATACTGTGGAGGGCGTGTCAAATTCATTTACAGACTTATCACTTCCAAATTGTAAAACTCGTGGTATACCCACATGCATCAGCAATAATAACCAAGCCACACCAATCAGCAGTCAGCACTATTTTATCAACAACTGAACATATAAAATAAACATTTCTTCACAGGCTTGGCACAAACAAAAATGAGATTCCATAACATCCACATACAAGTTCAGCGATTAGCTTTGCACTTAACATAGTCTTTAACATGTATTTCTCTGACCATTAACCCTTTGTTCAAGAGCACATGGGAAACAAACTCTACTGTCTTGATGTTTCATGACCAAGCAAAACCATTAAGGTATTTAAATTTTCATAACACATGAAAAGAAAAAAATTAAGAGAAAATGTACACACACACACACGCACGCACGCATGCATGCATGCATACACACACACAATCTGGTTGTGAAACATGACAAGGATTCATTTGATTGCTAGATATTCTTTTCTTCTTTTTTTTTCTTTTGTTTTTTTCTTTATTGTTCTTCTCTCTTCTCTTTTGGGTGGTTGTCTTTCATGTCATTGTAAAACATAAAAAGGCATGGACATATATTTCAAGTCTCTCTCTCTCTGTGCATGCATATGCGCATGTGTGTGTGTGTGTGTGTGCATGTGCATGCACGTGTAAGCGTGTGTGTGTGTAAGTGTGTGTGTGTGTGTGTATGTGTGTGTGTGTGTATGTGTGTGTTGTGTGTGTGTGTGTGTGTGTGTGTGTGTGTGTGTGTGTGTGTTTTGTGTGTATGTGTATGTGTGTGTGTGTGTGTGTGTGCAAATACTGATCAGCTGCTTATTCATGTGTACTGTAGTCTATGGCCTTATCTCTGCCAGTGTTGTGCCCTGATCATTCATCATGGAAAGATTACATCATTGACCTGACCTGATTTGATCTGACCTGATTTGACCTGACCTGATTTGACATGACCTATTTCATGTGACCTGATGTGATATGACCTGACCTGACCAAATCTGACATGACCTGATCTATGACTTGACTTGACCCTCTTTCCACAATCCACTAAAAAAAAAAAAAAAAATTCATATCTAAAACTGACCACAACCTTAAGCAGAACAGACGTCCCCCCTCCACCCACCCTCCAAAAAAAAACAATGACTAACTAAGATCAAATAGTATGAACCAGCCGGAAAAGAAGAAGAAAAAAGGCATACATGTGACAGTATTATAACATATACACCTGCAAAATGCCTCTGACACCGGTTTATAAAATACCGAATTTCTCATCAACAAACCCAAACTCTGGATCCACACCACAAGTGAAATTAAAAATTTGACGAAAAGTAGGTTAAAGAGAAATTGGAAATGCAAAGCAAAAATAATGCCATACAGATTTTAAACAGTAATTAAGTAATCATTTTAGCAAATGAATATGTAATGGATAGAATGGATTGTTCATTCTCGTCGCGATATGACTAAAAGGGTATGCACACAACAGATGGTGTAACCCATAATTGTGGCAAACTCTGATCTCAGAAAATACAAGTTCTCAAAGAAGAAGAATTTTATAAAAAAAAATTTTAAAAATTCCACTGTAAAACATGAGACACACATGTGAAAAGTACACACCCGTACATACCCATACACACACATACATAAATATACATGCATGCATGCATACATCAATTTTTGCTGTCTTATTCATTTATCAATACAGTAAGCAAATGAATATCACACAACCAAACCACACCACACCAAACAAACATACGATAAAAGACACCCCCCAAAAAACAGATAAAATGCCACTCAGTAATAATAGTGAAAATATTTGACATGTATTATTATTCATATCAAATGCATTTTTTATTTTTAAATGTGTGTCGACTATGTGTGAAACATAAACACACAACAAATCGGAAACCATTAAGATCTACGGTTCTCTTTAAGAGGCAAACCTTTCTACTTTCAACGAGATTCAGCTGGCCTTTTTATCTGTTTTTCAATACTCCAATACAGCTCATGAAACACTTAAAAAACTCTCTTCCTCTCCCACACATTGACACCAGATACAAATCTATGTGGAGCAAATATTAAAGCTTTCTTTGGAGACACACGTTTGGCTAATTCGTGTGTTTCGTTTTTTGTTTTGTTTTTTATTACTTTTACCTTTACTTTTTTTTTTATTTGCACACATAGACAATGGCACACACACTCGCGAGGATAGACCTCTACAATACTGATACACACTAGTACATACTTATACACATGTATATCTGTAGAAAGAAAAACTCTTGATCTCACTCAACCTAGATTTTCATGTATAAAAATTGTTTGCGAGGGAAAGTAGAATCAATTTAGAAATTAAACAACCACCACCAACCAAAAAAAAACGAAGATAAAAATAAAAGAATGATGACAATGTAACATCTTTAATCTTCTTGTTTTTTAAACAGCAAGAATACGGTCTGCATCAAATTTCAGGAAGACAAGAGGTTTTCTGGAATGTTTAAGCTTTTGTGCAGGCTCACTCACTACCTTACACACATGTGCACGCACACACATGCGCGTGCACACACACACGTTTATGCAAACACACACATGCAAACATAAAATCATGTAAACTTTTTGTGTGTGAAATAAGTCGATATGACTTTTACGGCTATAGAATATTCTGAATCTGAATCTGAATCATACACACATGTATACACATGTTTGTGCAAACACACACACACACACACATGGCCTCCATTAACTATCTCTCAATTATTCTCTTCTTTCTCTTTTTCCTATCATTTTCCTTCTTCTTTCTCTTTCTTCCTTCCATCCATCAGTTCTTTTTCCCTTTCTTTTCACAAACATTTTTTTTCATATCTTGTCAATTTTGTGTTCACAATTATGATTTATTCTACTTGAATATTTGCTCAGATGTATGTTTACATATTCGCACATATATGTGTGTGTGTATGTGTACACTGTTATGTCTTCTTCCCTATAAAATTGTATATTCCAAGAAAACAAATCCTTTCTCCCCTCCCCGCTTTTTAAAAATTATCTTAACAACCTAACAGAATCATCACAGTTGTTTTTATTCCACAAAACACTACTTTGTGCAAGTGAACTCACACACACACACAACAACAACAACAACAAACAGCTGAGAACAGTCCATGTCTTTTTTCTTTTCTTTTCTTAAAAACCAACCCAACACTTGGGCAAAAATTTCACCCTAAACCAAAATCTTGGGCGACAAATTCCAATCTGACCCAAAACCTAGGCAAAAATTCCAGTCCGACGCCCCCCCCAAAAAAAAATTTGGGGCAAAACTTCCAGTCTGACCCAAAAACTTTGCAAAAATTCCAGTCTAACACAAAGCAGAGCAGATTTCTCTGTCTTTGAGATAATAAAGAATTTGAATTTGAATTTGAATTTAACACCACGACTACCCCGCAGACACGCAGAGCAACGACAGACAGGTCGCTGTCAATGCTCGGGAAGCAGGGCGGGGTCAGAGTGGTTGCTGGAGCTGGAGATGGTGCGATAGCGGACACCGGCCCCTCGTCGTGGCACGTTCAGATCTTTGAGCAGATCATGCTCCAGGATTTCCTGAGCTGTGGGGCGCGTCTGAGGACTGGACGCCATCAGTCGCTTGACCAGGGCACTCTGAAATCAGATGCAGCGCACACCTACACACTGTGTACATACACTCTGAAATCAGATGCAGCACACGTGTACACACTGTGTACATACACTCTGAAATCAGATGCAGCACACGTACACACTGTGTACATACACTCTGAAATCAGATGCAGCACACACGTACACACTGTGTACATACACTCTGAAATCAGACGCAGCACACATGTACACACTGTGTACATACACTCTGAAATCAGATGCAGCACATGTACACACTGTGTACATACACTCTGAAATCAGATGCAGCACATGTACACACTGTGTACATACACTCTGAAATCAGATGCAGTGCACGTACACACTGCGTACGTACACTCTGAAATCAGATGCAGCACACATACACGCTGTGTACATACACTCTGAAATCAGATGCACCACACATACACACTGTGTACATACACACTCACTGCCGTCAACACTAAGCAAAAACAGAAAGGGAAAGTGAACCGCCATCACCGATTTTGTAGATAACTCTAGACGTCAGTACAAACATGTTGCTAGGTAGGTATACACTACCATGAAAACAAAACAAAAAAGCTAAAACCCAAAGAGTGAAACTAGTAACCAATCTAAACAGATAAAAGTCAAGTCAAGTCAAGACCGCCACTCTAACGTCATGTGCACACGTCAAGTCAAGTCAAGTCAAATTCTCAAAGAAGGAATACATCTACCTCAACAGCGGACAAAAATGGTCGTATATGCAACAAATCTCACTCTTAGCAAACCTCGGAGCTCTAACCAAGGAAAGAAACAGATTTTTTTTCTTAAAGATATAAAAAAGAATTACACTACAAGCAAGTTCAACACACACTTAGTGTTTACACTGCCATTTACAATTAGCAAAAAACAGAGATGAAAGAAAAGTAAGAACTAATTTGAATCGATGTTACCAGTTTGTTCCGAAATCAAAAAGCAAGACTGACTTATTGCACACACACACACTGCCGTCAACAACAGTGACAATACAGACAAAAAAGGAAAACCAGATCTCTCTCTCTCTTTTCTCTCTCTCTCTCTCTCTCTCTCTCTCTCTCTCTCTCTCTCTCTCTCTCTCTTGAAATAAAAGAATTTGTCATCGTCTCTCTCTCTCTCTTCTCTCTCTCTCTGTGACTTATTTACTTCTTCCTTTGCCAGTCATTCACAAATTCAGACACACAATCTCTGAACTCACTCTCTCTCTCTCTCTCTCTCTCTCTCTCTCTCTCTCTCTCTCTCTCTCTCTCTCTCTCTCTCCTCCGTGTGACTTATTTATTTCTTCCTTTGCCAGTCATTCACAAATTCAGACACACAATGATAATTCATTTCATAATAATAATAATAATGTATGGAATTTATATAGCGCTGAATCTTGTAAAGCAACAAATCAAAGCACTTATTTCATGCTGTTTACAGCCTTACGGACCACAAAGGCCAAACCAGGGCTGTCCTACAAACTAACAACTTCCATCCTTCAGCATTATAAATCGTAACTTTAAATTGACAACTTCCATCCTTCAGCATTATAAATCATAACTTTAAATTGATTACTAACATTCCTCACAGCAATAATCATAACTTGTGAGTTCTACCATCCCCCATAACAATCAAGACTTGAATTAACTAACCCCCATCCTTCATAACATCAATCGTAACTTTTTTCAATATCTTCTCTATAAGGCTATAGACAGAGACTATAGTACATACAGAAAACCGTTCATGAATGCCACCATTACCTCTGCAGGCAGCTCTCTCTGGAACCTTTCAGGGAAGATGCCTTTCCTGGCATTCTGCAATGTAGCGATTCGCTCCATCCCTGTGGTAAAGGGCATCAGCAGCTCCAGAAAGATCAGTCCCAGGGAAAAGATGTCCACTTTCTGGTCGTAGGATTTTTTCTGCACCTGTTTGATGATTAAAAACAAAAAATTAGATACTTTAAAATTGCTTTTTCTGAGTCTATGAAATAGAATACTACTGGCACACACACACACACACACTCAGTCACTCACACACACACAAACACACAATATGACTTTGAGTGAACAGACATAAAATTGAACCAACAACAACACACACAAATTTTAAAAATGACCAAAGTATGCCTGGAAGTGAGAAAGAGAAAGGGACAAATGGGAATACATGTATATGTATGTATGTATGAGGACAGGTGGAAGAGTGAAAGAAGTATAAAAAATACACAACAAAAACAGCTCAGAAAATGACAATCAGGGAGAGAAAGAGGAGACGGGGTGTGGAGGATAAGCCACCACAGAGACGCCTGTTCAAAAGGATTTTTCCCCTGGAGCTGACATCAGTGCCAACTCCACTCCCCCTGAAGTCCTTCAGGTGAGACTATAAAGGTGGGAGGAAGGAAGGTGGCAGGATGGTTAAGATGTTTGCCTGCCATTGCCAACAAGTAAACCGTGAGGTTCTGGGTTTGATTCCCAGCCACGCCCTTTCTTCCCAGTTTGACCAAAAAATTGAACTGAATGTCAAAGTCCTTCAGATGAGACTATAAACCGAGGCCCCATGTGCGAACGCATGGAGAACATCTTGCGCACACATTAAATCCTATTCCGCTTTTCGAAAGAGTAGGCCATCGTGTGCCGGTGGGAACAGATGACAGATGACAAAATTTACAAAACCACATACACACGGGGTAGTAAAAAAAGGTAAAGGTGTCCCATAACCTGTAAGGTCGTAGGGGGGCGAGGCGTCAGAGACCTCACTTCTCTAGGGCCAGCATATTGAGGGCGGCGCCCATCTCCTCTCCCTCGCTGCTTTACCTTCCCTGACCCTAAAGAGGGCAGGTACCCATTTACAGCTGGGTGAACTGGGGGAACTGTACTGAAGCCAAGGCGCGCAAACGGTCACCCATCCAACTGGTAACCACGCTCGACGCTGCTTAACTTGGCTGGGGGAAAGCGAGTGCTCCGACCACTGAGCTATCCCGTCCCGTTAATACACACGGGGACTGGATGTAAATAAAAAAGCACATGAGTGCTTATTCCATTATCCTCGATTTAAAAATTTAAAAAGTCATCTGAGCACTTTGATTTGTTGCTTTACAAGATTCAGCGCTATATAAGTTCCATACATTATTATTATTATTATTATTATTATAAACCGAGGCCCTGTGTGTGAATGCATGCAGAACATCTTGCACACACATTAAAACCTGTTTCACCTTTTGGAAAAGTAGTTAATTGTGTGCCAGTGGGAACAGATGACAAAACTGCATGCCCATAGGGACTGGAGATAAAATTTTAAAAAATTAATGCACACGAGTGCTTATTCCATTATTCTCAAAATACACTAATCTAAAAAAAAATGATAATAATTTAGAAGAAGAAGAAGAAGAAGAAGAAGAAGAAGAAGAAGAAGAAGAAGAAGAAAAACAGGCAGGAAGTACAGGAAGAAACAAAAAACAAAAAACAAAACTTAACTGACAAAACCGCATGCACATAGGGACCGGAAGGTGGGTTTTTTTTTAATTTTTAAAGTCACACGAGTGCTTATTCCATTATCCTCAAAATAAAATAATCTAAAAAAATACGAAAAATATTTTTTTTAAACCTGCAGGAAGGACAGGGAGAAACCAAACAACAAAAAAACAACCTCACTCTATATATACATTGATCCTATCGGTTCAAAGCAGCGGCGTACCTGTTCAGGACTCATGTACAGCTGGGTGCCCACCTCCGCCGTGTGTTTGGCGCTGGTCTTGCTGACCGCTGCTGCCGCCGCCTGCTCTTCAGACTCCTCCTGGTTCTCTGCCGCCGTCACCAGACCAAAGTCCCCCACCTTCACCGTGTTGTCCAGGGCAAAGAAAATGTTGGACGGCTGTCAGGTGTAAACAAACAAACAAAAAATCTTTTAAGTTTGATAAAATAGCCCATAACAAAAAATAGTTACTTCATTACTGACTAAACAAGTTACAAATAATAACTAGAACAATTCGAAAATGAACTGTTAAACAAAATTTAAAAGCAACCAGACCAACAACAACAACAAAATCTAAAGCTTTTATTCTAAAGAAACACTTCTGAACAAAAAAGTCGAGATCCAAAGAAAAAATAAATGACAAAGCAAACTGAAAATCAAATTATGACAACAGTTGGCGAAAATAATGAGAAAACTGCAAGAATGTCTGTTTGTGTAATACTAATACTATCTAATATCACACCAACAGAAACAGACAGCCCCTCAATTCATTTTCTTTCCTTGAAGTATTTGCTGACAATATAAATATGCAGAAAGAGATAAAACCACACACCCCACCCCATACCCCCAAGCTGAAGGAAAAAGAACTTTCAGAGGATAAGCTGAGTATTTACTGTCAAACTGAAAGAGCCCCACACACCCTCAGACCTGTAGGCTGTAGCTGATTTAAGCCTTCAATTTATTTCAAAACATGAAACTGATGTGGAATAACAGACAGTGAAGACAACCTCAAAAGCTGATGTATAGTTATAACGTTTCTCAGTCTAGTTCATTTAAGAATTAACACCTGGGGTTTCAAAGCAATTCAAACATATTGAATGAAAGTCATCAACCAAAACAAAACAAAAAAAGTAAAATTTGTAGCATCAAACAAACTTGGTGTCTATTTAAGTATTTTCCTCTTAATTTTGATGATGAAAGAAAAAGTCCAAACTCTCGATCACTCATGGTCAATTTTGCCTTTTCAGTTTTCCCCTTCCAGCACAAAAACTCACCAAATGAAAAGTTAATAAGTTAATTTCTGGTCACGATGATGAAATAAATGAGATGACAATTACAAATAACCAAAAATAAAAATCACTGCTCATCTATGATAAATAACTTGGGTTCTTCAAGTTCAATGCTAGCTGACACAGAACAGCTTCAGCTGCAATTCAGCAAACTGATCAAAGTTTTAAGCAAAGAACAAATGACAGTACATAATTCTACTTTTTAACAAAAATGTAGCAAGAAATCAGATACCACTTTTTCTAACTCATGAATACACTAGCGAATGAACACAGAACATCTTGTGCACACATTAAAACCCGTTCCGTTTTTGGCCATTGTGTGCCGGTGGGAACGGATGACAAAATTTTCAAAACTGCATACACACAAGGACTGGTTGTAAAAAAGCACATGAGTGCTGATTCCATTATCCTTGATTTTAAAAAAATTAATTAATTAATTATTTCTTCCATGGCACAACCAGAAAAGAGGGCCGCTACACCTTCCTAAATTGTCCAAGCTGTTACGATTAGATTTATATCATTTATCATTATGTTCTGTACACTGACAACAAGTCATGACCCCAGCCAGAGGTTTTGCCACTTGTCGATGTAAACAAAGCAAAGGTGCTTTGTTATGCTTTGACATGTTTTGTTGAGATTGTCTTCATCCATGACAAGCTTTTACCATATAACATATTATATTATAACAACCTGTACTCTATTATTTTGAAGCAGAAGAAATCTTCAGCCAGAGTGTGGCTGCCTAGTATATGGCAAGGTACTTGAAAACAGCCATACAGTCAGTGTCTCACACATACACACACACACACACACATACACACACACACACACACACACACAAACCCTACTTGCAAATCAGCTCTACAGACATACGCTTAGTATACATATATATGCACAATCATGCATACACATGTATCTATCATGTACACACACTTCTTACAAAATCTTCTTCACAATCATACACAAGACAATCTTTTCTAAAAGCAGCCACACATAAATGCACACATGTGCACATTCAACAAATGCCATCCATCCACAACCACACTACATACTACAGAACTTATACACTACAGAACTTATACACTACAGAACTTATACACTACAGAACTGATCAGGTTCCAAGTCTCCTCACTCCTACTAGGAGCGGTGTCAGTCAGACTAACTAACTAACGACAGAACACTAAGGGCAGCAGACAGAACCACGGTTACCTTGAGGTCCCGGTGAATCAAGCCTTTGGCGTGCACATAATCCACGGCGCTGACAATCTGCTCGAAGATGTCCAGGATGACCACCCGCTCCCTGTTCAGCGTGTGGGTGATCAGCCAGTCCTTCAGTGTCTCCAGACGACACAGCTGCATCTGCAGGTACAGGTACAGTTTGGGCAGCGCCTTCCTCTCCACAGCCCTCCCCTCTTTGGCAGCAGCGTTTCCCCCCACGGCTTCCTCACCCCCTATGTGACTGGACAGGGTGAAATCGACCGCGACACTTTCAGATTTCACGTTGTCACCGCTTTCGTTCTCCTCCTCCACGCTCCCACCATAACTGCTGTCTTTTGAAAGCGCCGCTGGTTTTGACCGTCTGCGACGGGGAGAAGCGTCTTTGTTTTCTGCGCTTCGGGAGTCTTCAAACACAATACTGGACGATTCTGAACAATCTTGATGACATCTCCTGTCTTTCGAGGCTTCAAACACAACGCTCGAAGACTCTTCTTTGGAGTTCAAGCTTGTCTGTGATCCCAGCGAAGAGCTGTACCCGCCATTCCCTGACGAGTATCGCTGGAACGGTAACACGGCGTCGCCACCACCACCACCACCGCACGATCTTTTCTCCCCACCCCAGCTACCTGTCGCATCTGCCTGTGAGTGTTCAAAGACAATGCTGCACGAGTCCTTGCTCTCCTCCTCCTCCTCCCCCCCTAAGCCTCTGTGATCCCCTCCCCCTAAGCTGAACGATCCACTTTCATCGGTGGAATTTTCTGCGTTGGAATGCGTGGAAAACTCCCCGCTGCCTGTGGCGCAGCGAGGAAAGGAATGGCCGTCAAGCTCCTGGTCCAGGTTTTCAGGTCTGAATGGTACGAGGTCATCGAGGAGAGAGGAAGGCTGCTTGGGCGCGGTGGTCACTTTTGGGGGATGGTGGCTGAAGGAGGAGGACGAAGGATGCTGTTGGGGACCTAGGTCCGTGCTGGGAAGGGTGGTGTCCGTCATAGGACTGAGACCATCGCTCGTCCTGAAGAACAGTGCAAAAAACTGCGTCAGGCATATTATATATATATATATATAGATAGTTGGGGAGAAGAGGGGTGTGTGCGCATGCGTGTGTGCATGTGTAAGTGTGTGCTTGTGTGAGTGTGTCTGCGTCCATTTCTGTGTTTGTGTATGTATGTATACATGTGCACGCATATGTGTGTATCATAATGTATAATATTCAGTGTAATATGAACAATCTAAAGAAAAAAACAAAAACCCAATAAAAACAGAAAAACATGCACACAAAAAAACAACCCTGAAAACAAAAACCCCAAAACCCCTGCACTCACCCGAGCACGTCTCTCAAAGCCCTGTCCCTCTCTTCCTGCCAGCCTGGAGGGGGGTCCTCCATCCAGGAATGGAAATACCGCACGATGCCCACGTGGTCCAGCTTGGCCAGGGTCCGAACCTCCCGCAGCATCTTCTGCTTCACCGTGCCGTCCCTGAAAGACAGAGGATAGCTTCGGGTCAGTCTTCGTCTTCGTCGTCTTCTTCTTCTTGGTCGATCACTCAGAGCGCAACTATTATTGTCTGTCGTATGAGTGAAAATGCGTTACGCTGCCGTTAAGCACCTGACAAGTCAGGCCCAGCGCATCCGACTTCAGCACGGGAGAGAATTGTTGTTGTTTTTTAAGTCTTTTTGGAAAAAGGCAGGAGAATGGACCAAGAAGGTGGAAAGTAGACAATAAGGAGGGTGACAGGAAGAAAAGGAACAAGGCAGAAAGGGATTTTTTTTTAAAAGAAAGAATTCTTAGCACATAATTTCTAGAAGGTAGGGATGTAATTTATATTGACAGGCCCTTGGCATCCCCCTGAAGAGAAGCTTAGGTAAGTGGATTGAGTAGTTATAATGCTAATGACACAGACCTAACACACTAATACTCTTGAATAGTTAAGGAAAATGTGAGGGAAAAGTTATCAACTCTTTCTTTCAAAAAAGACTTCACAAAGTTTGTTGTTCGAAATTCAAAAAAGACTCCTTTAAAAAGAAAAACAATGATTTTCTGGTGTGCTTGTTACGCTAACACACACACACACACATACACAATACAACACACACACAAAAACACAACACAACACAACACACCACATACACAACGCACACACACAAACTGCTCATCTTACCTTACAGTGACTAAACCCAATTCACATTCACAAAATATTCCTGTAGCAAATCTCCTGGACCGATACCTGACATGTTACAATCTCTAACAATCCACAACCATCCCCTCATCTCTGCACTGTACCTATTGGGCAGGGCAATCCTCTTCACCGCGTATTCCTGCTCGTCTACTTTGTTCCGGGCGCGAAACACGATGCCATATCCACCTTTGCCAAGTTGCTCGATGCACTCAAACTCATCGGCAAAGCGAGATTTGAACTCGGCCGCTGTCTGCCTCTCTTCCAGCAGTGTGGGATTGCTGTCGTTGGATGCCAGAGACCCGCTGCTGTCCTTCTTCTCCACACTGCTGCCTGACTCCACCTGGGAAACCATCACGTAAATGTCTGAAATTGGGATGTCTTGAGAGATAGAGAGAGAGAGACAGACGATTAAAGACATATAGAAAGACAGAGAACATCAGTGTGTCTGTGTTTTTTTCTGTGCTTTTTTTATTTATGTCTTGAGAGAGAGAGAGAGAGAGAGAGAGAGAGAGAGAGAGAGACAGACGATTAAAGACAGATAGAAAGACAGAGAACATCAGTGTGTCTGTGTTTTTTCTGTTGTTGTTTTTTTATTTCTTTATTTTTTTACATCGAGGATAATGGAATAAGCATTTATGTGCTTTTTTACATCCAGTCCCCTGTGTATGTGGATTGGTAAATTCTGTCATCTGTTCCCACCGGCACACAATGGCCTACTCTTACGAAAAGTGGAACAGGATTTAATGTGTGCGCAAGATGTTCTGCGTGTGTTCGCACACGGGACTTCGGTTTATAGTCTCCTCCGAAGGAGAGAGAGACAGACAGACAGAGACAGAGAGAGACAGACAGAGAACATCAGAGTGTGTGTGTGTGTGTGTGTGTGTGTGTGTGTGTGTGTGTGTGTGTGTGTGTGTGTGTGTGTGTGTGTGTGTGTGCATGTGTATGTGCATGTGTATGTGTGAGACTAGGAAATGATCACATATAAATGTTTGAAATGTGGTTGTCGGAGAGACAGACAGACAAAGAACATCAGAGAGAGAAAGAATGTGTGTGTGTGCGTGTGTGTGTGTGTGTGTGTGTGTGCGTGTGTGCATGCGTGCGTGTATGTGTGTGCTTGTGGGTAAGTGTTTGTGGGTGTGTGTGTGCACGCGCAAGTGTGGGTGTGTGTGTGCAAGTGCATGTGCATGTGTGCATGCATACGCGCATGCATGTGTACATACATGTATGCATGCATGTGTGTGTGGCATTGTTTCATCTTCAACTCATGAACTTTAAACTGATATATAATATGTCTGATTTAATCACTTGCATCGTGTTCACAGCATTTTTTAACCATGGCAAAAATAGCCCATCACAGTATAGCTACAGCGTAAGCTTGAGTGTGACTCCAATGAGTTAAAAGACAGCATTCCAGGGTTAGGCAGGGATGTTTTCCTTTTCTAAGATACTTGGAAGCCTTACCTCAACAATGACCCGAGCTGGCCGGAAAATCACGTAGGTGAGGATGTGGATTAGCCCTGAAGCCAGCAGGCTGATTGCCACGATTTCTTTCCTGAAAGCACAAAACTGACCGTGTGATGACTCAGATAGGCCATTGCTACGATTTCTTTCCTGAAAGCACAAAACTGACCGTGTGATGACTCAGATAGGCCATTGCCACGATTTCTTTCCTGAAAGCACAAAACTGACCGTGTGATGACTCAGATAGGCCATTGCCACGATTTCTTTCCTGAAAGCACAAAACTGACCGTGTGATGACTCAGATAGGCACCTCTCTTCACTACAACGAGTTCCTCTCTACTATTACGATAGTTACTGGAATCATGCCTCTTTCATTTTTTCTTGCTTTTTTTTTTTTTTAGAACATTTCTGCTGTTGTAATTGCTTCGGGCTTCTGTATTCGTGAGAAAGGCATACTGAATTTTCTTTATAATTATAATCATAACTGTAACGGTTGCAAGATCAACTACATGTAACTACTATGAGCGTATCTTGACTTTTGCCTAAAACCCCACATGAAGCTACACAAATAACCATACAATAATAATAATAATAATAATAATAATGTATGGAATGTATATAGTGCTGAATCTTGTAAAGCAACAAATCAAAGCGCTCAGATGACATTTTTTCTTTTATATACAACCTCATACACATCTCCCCCCCCCCCCCACCTCACCTTCCACTATGTGCTAAGCTAGACTGTATCAACCATGATAGTTGACAAAACATATTCTACACAAGCCCACTAAACGAGAGGAACTGAACTGGAAAACCAAAGTTGTAAAAAAAGGGAAACAGAGGAGAGGAAAAAAACAACAGGGGAGAAAATGATCATTTAATTTTTTTTTTTAAATAATAATAATGTAAAAAAAAAGAACGCAGCAGAAAGAAAAAGAAAAAAACAGCACACTGACAGCCAGACGAACAATCAGACAGGCACACATACAGACAGACTGACAGAGAGAATGCATGGGCAGGCAGACAAGCAGACAGGCAGACAGGCAGGCAGGCAGGCAGGCAGACTCACCACCACATCCAAATGGAAGCGGGCAAAACGTCCATGATGCCTTCTTCAGGGGGGTCCTCCAAATCCAGGTGCACCGGCCCTTTCTTCGACCTGGTGGGGTACAGGTAGTAGCCCATGTCTGTTTCCACCCACAACATACACACACACACACACAATCACGCGCATGCACACACATGCACACGCACGCGCACACACACACACACAACCACGCGCATGCACGCACATGCACACACACACGCGCACACACACACACACAGCCACGCGCATGCAGCACACGCACACACACATGCAAAAACACACACACACACAGAGCATGTACAAAAGATACACAAAAACTCATCTGCGGTATATAACAAGTGGGGGGGAAAAAGCAAAAAAGTTATTTTAAAAATTTGTTTAAATCAGTGACAATTTAACATTTACAGGTTTACAATTTAACAGATACACAATTTCAAAAACAAAGTAATGGGGGAAAGAAAAAAAGGATGGGGGGAAGAAATAAAACATAAAAAACCCAACCAACCAAACGAAAACTACACCTAAACTAAACTAGCAATGTATATCTGATACACTCCTCTCAAAAAACCCATTTTCATGCAGAGAAATTTGCCATGAGGACAGTACTAGATCCTACATTATTGCCTCTCCACCTACACAATGGGAGAAGAAACTACATCCCCCCAAAAATTTTTAAGCCTTGACAAGATATTACACCGACAGATAAAACATACTTTAGAATAAAGAAGAAGGGGAAGGGGAGGGGGAGTGGAGCCCAAGCTCCTAAAATGAAAATGTCCTTCTCAATAATGGAAAACATCTCCTGGGCTGCCTGTAATGCAGATGATCTTAGAGAAAGGGGCATAAATAAGGAGGAAGCTCAAAACAGAGAGAGGTGGAGAAGGCTCATCAATGTCAAACCTCCCTTGGGAGAAACATGACAAAAAAGGAAGAAGAAGAAGAAGTAGAAGAAGAAGAAGAAGAAGAAGAAGAAGAAGAAGAAGAAAGGAAAACAGCTCGCCCATGATTTGTTAAAAGATCCAATATGTCTTATATGCTTAAACTTCTCATCCTGTGTACTTCCTATCTCACAGTGATTCCCAGGTGGGATGAGTGAGTCAGAGTGCATGTTCTGGGTGACCCCCAGGGTGTAAAGCTGGGGAACGCACAACATAACAAAAACAACAACAACATACACTTACACTTACCAAAGGGATAGTTTTCGTGCCAGACTGCCAAGGATTTTCCAGAATGCTCTTCATCTTCGGTGAAGTCTGCGGTGTAATGGTCCTGCCCCAACAAGGGGATCTGTGGTTGTTCGTTTCCCACAAACAACGGGGTGTGGGACACAGCTGCACAGGGAGAAAAATCCTTTTCTTTATATGTTTTTCTCTGTGTGTGTGTGTGTTTTGTGTGTGTGCGTGTGTGTTGTGTGTGTGTGCATGTGTGTGTGTGTGTGTGTGTGTGTGTGTGTGTGTGTGTGTGTGTGTGTGTGTGTGTGTGTGTGTGTGTGTGTGTGTGTGTTGTGTGTGTGTGCGTGTGTGTGTGTGTGTGTTATGTGTGTGTGTTGTGTGTGTGTTGTGTGTGTGTGCGTGTGTGTGTGTGTTATGTGTGTGTGTTTGTGTGTGTGTGTTGTGTGTGTGTTGTGTGTGTGTGCGTGTGTGTGTGTGTGTGTTGTGTGTGTGTGTGTGTGTGTGTGTGCTTGTGTGTGTGTGTGTGGTGTGTGTGTGTGTGTGTGTGTGTGTGTGTGTGTGTGTGTGTGTGTGTGTGTTTGTGTGTGTGTGTGCGTGTGTGCGTGTGTATGTACGAGACACAAGCAAGATGTTTAATTTGAAAATCTAAACCGCTGACTATAAAAGCTACTGACAAACAGAAACAAACATAATTATATGAACTTCTAGACCTTTTTTGATGTGAAGATAATGAAATCAACTTGATATAAACTGAATGGCTCATGGTGGACTGACTCACAGTGTGAATGTGTAAACAAACATCAACCTGTCAATGAATATACAGACAACATATTCATCAGTAACTATGCACACTTCAATCGCGTTAGTCAGTGTACAAAATGACAATCAAACAATGATCATGCAGAGAATAATTTTGCAATTAAATACATTACACACAAATGAAATACAATCTCTCACAGACAATACAAACAACTATCTATAAACGAACATCATGTACAACAAATCTCAAACAAATTGACAACATTCTGTAAGTGAATGAACATTTATGCAAGCAGGAACTCAATTTCAAGTTGGTGGCTAAAACAGTTTTATATCAAATAATGACATCAAAATCTGTTTCTGCAACAACAGCACCAACACCAAAAAATAAAAACTCACAAATATATAAATACAAATTTTTAAAAGTTTTAAAAAATGAAAAATACAAAAAATAATAATAAACGAATACACAAACAAAGCTACCATACATAAGCCAGATTTTCGAC
>CM054139.1:42667379-42672379 GCA_028751875.1 Rapana venosa
TGTGGAGGGAAAACCAGAAAGAAACGTTACTACTAGCTTCTTATGGAGGGAAAACCAGAAAGAAAGGTTACTACTAGCTTCTTATGGAGGGGAAACCAGAAAGAAAGGTTACTACTAACTTCTTATGGAGGGGAAACCAGAGATAAAGGTTACTACTAACTTCTTATGGAGGGGAAACCAGAAAGAAACGTTACTAGCTTCTTGTGGAGGGGAAACCAGAGAGAAACGTTACTAGCTTCTTGTGGAGGGAAAACCAGAAAGAAACGTTACTACTAGCTTCTTGTGGAAGGGAAACCAGAAAGAAAGGTTACTACTAGCTTCTTGTGGAGGGGAAACCAGAAAAAAACGTTACTACTAGCTTCTTATGGAGGGAAAACCAGAGATAAAGGTTACTACTAGCTTCTTATGGAGGGAAAACCAGAGATAAAGGTTACTAGCTTCTTGTGGAGGGAAAACCAGAAAAAAACGTTACTACTAGCTTCTTGTGGAGGGGAAACCAGAAACGTTACTAGTAGCTTCTTATGGAGGGGAAACCAGAAAGAAACGTTACTAGTAGCTTCTTATGGAGGGAAAACCACCACACACCCATAACAATCACCACCACACACCCACACCAACCAACAGCTCATACCCATAACAATTACCACCACACACCCATAACAATCAACAGCTCACAACCATATCATGAATCAACTACCACCTCACACCCATAATCACCTCCAGCACATACTCATATCAACTACCAGCACACATCCATAACAACAACCACCACACATCCATAACATTAACAACCACCACACACCCATAACAACCACCACCACACCCATAACAACCACCAGCTCACACCTATATATATCAACAATCAGCACACACCAATATCAACAACAAGAGCACACCCATATATATCCATAACAACCACCAACTCACACCCATAACAACAACCAACACACACCCATATATCCATAACAACCACTAACTCACACCCATAACAACAACCAGCACACACCCATATATATCCATAACAACCACTAACTCATACCATAACAACCACCAGCTATGACCCATAACAACCAACAGCTCACAATCACATCCATAACAAAACCACCAGCTATGACCCATAACAACCAACAGCTCACAATCACATCCATAACAAAACCACCAGCTATGACCCATAACATAACAACCAACAGCTCACAATCACATCCATACCAGCTATGACCCATAACGACCAACAGCTCACAATGACATCCGTAACAACCACCAAGCACACACCCACAACCACCACCAGCTAGCTCACACTCATATCAACCTGAGCGCTTTGATTTGTTGCTTTACAAGATTCAGCGCTATATAAATTCCATACATTATTATTGTGATTATTATTATTATTGTTGTTGTTGTTGTTGTTGTTGTTGTTCTTGTTCTTGTTATTATTATTATTATTATCATTATTGTTGTTGTTGTTGTTGTTGTTGTTGTTGTTGTTATTATTATTATTGTTATGATTATTATTATTATTATTATTATTGTTCTTCTTCTTATCATTATTAACCACAGAGTCGTCTTACCTGTCCTGTGAGCACGTCCACCCCGTAGCTTCCAACCTCCTTGCCCCCCACCATCACACAGTTGTCTGTCAGGCGGACAGAGGACGACAGAAGAGACTCCGCCGTCATGGGAAGGGCTTTGATATCTTCCCCATCAAATTCATACAGGCCTCCGTCAAGCGACGGAATCAGACGTGTGGGCACACCGTCTCTGTTCACCTGCAACGTCAGGCTTCAATACTGAACGCTTGCAGTAAGTCAAAGTCATGTTGAAAAAAAGGTTTAACTGTAATGATTGTGATGAATATATTCGACTAAACAGAAACTGAAAAAGACCCTATAATATGTATCATATATGTTTGGGGTTTGGGTTTTTTTTTACATTTATGTATATATATATATATATATTTTATATATATATATATGTGTGTGTGTGTGTGTGTGTGTGTGTGTGTGTGTGTGTGTGTGTCAATCCAAATTCATTCTAATCAAATTTTGTTAGTGTAGGCAAAACATAGTGTGGCCATGATGTCATTCCAAACCCATTTCAATCGCAGGAACTTTGAAAGTATAGGCAAGACCACCTTGTGCCTGAAGAGAACAGAAATCTACAAGCATGCTTGCACAGTCACCAGAGTTAACCCAATGCACTAGTCAAGCCTCAGGTGCGGGCTAGGTGTTGAATCCTGTGCCGCTTGGACACTGCCCAGTCCAGGCAAATAATTGCATGAAAAGTATTGAGTTCCATTTACATGTTATACTTGATTCAAGTTGATTGACACCATGTGTGTTCATAATCAAAATGAAGGGCACTGGTAGTGGCAGGACTGCAAATTAGCTGACCTGGGAATTGTAAAAATCCCCCCCATCCCCCCCCCCTTTACAACCACGCAACTAGACACTGCAGGTCCAAACCTGTGTATGACCCATTAGCTTAGGACCATTACCCATTACTGGCATTAGGACTACAATGTTCGTCATTTTATCAACCTGGCTATTTCATTAGTTAGTATTATTCACGAGCCTTTAAGTTTTACTTAATTTTTGCTATTTGTAAAAAATCTTGTTCCTGCTACCACTGTTGATGCTGTTGCTGTTGCTGCTGCTGTTGGTGGTGGTGCTACTGCTGTTGCTGCTACTGCCTCTGTTGCTGTTGACTGATGTTGTTGCTGTTGACATTATCATCATCATTGTTATTGTTGTTATCATTATGTATCTATCATGCCATCACCATCATCATCACCACCATCACTATTAATATTATCAATGATGACGATGACGATGATGATGATGATGATGATGATTCATGATGATGATTATCATCATTATCATCATCATCATTTCTTTCATTATAATGATTATTGCTACTGTTGTTGTTGTCATCTATTTTATGTAAGTAGCAGTAGAAATTTTCTTTATTATTACTCATAAAATTTACTACTACAAATACTACCATGGTATTGGTAAGTACTACTAGTACTACCGCAAGTGTTATTACTTCTACCACTGCTAAGTACTACTACTACTACTACTACTACTACTTCTACTATTAAGTACCCTACTACTACTCTAGTACTACTACTTCTACGACCACTCCTACTACTACTGTACTAGTACAGTAGGAGTAGTAGTAGTAGTGAGTACTTAAATCAAGTACTTATCGATCATTGTCACAAATTCTCACCTGTATGTTAGTGATGCTGGAAGAGAGGAGAGGGCGCTCATCGCCTTTCACAGACCACAGGATGTCACCGCTAGTACGCAGATCCAAAGCTGACACGGCTCCATCGATTGTGCTCACCACTAGCAGAAAGCTGTACATAACACAAATGGATAATGAATACGATGATTTACAAATCTTTCGGGTTTGTTTGGTTTTTTTAATTCTCTTTACTATGATTTTAGTTTTATTCTTGTTCAGAGAAATGTCCCCTTAGTTCCTTTAAAACTGTTTTATAGTTTATTATGATACTACTGCATGATTCGATTTTTTGTGTAATAACTTTATTGTTCAAAGCATTGTGTCTGAACAGCTTTTATGTAAATTTGATACTAGTTTTTATATATATACAATGTGTGTGTGTGTCACTGTGTATGTCATTGTGTGTGTGTCATTGCATGTGTGTGTGTAACTGTGTGTTGCACGAGCACATATGTATCGTTATACGCATACATGATACATGTGCACATGTGTATGGCTCATGTGTATGTGTGTGTATGTGTATGTGTGTGTGTGTGCATGTGCGTGTGTGCATGCATGCACATGTCCTCGCTGCATTATATGTGTATTGAGCATGTGTGTGTGTGTGCACTGTGCGCATGTGTGTGTGACTGTGTATATGTGTGTGTGCGAGTGTGTGTATGTGTGTGTGCGTATGCATGTGTAGTGTGGTATGGTGTAGAGCGACATGACATGCTCTGTGTGTGTGTGTGGGGAAGGGGGGGGGGGGGTGTCTTCAATTTTACATCTGTTCAATTAAACTTAAAGTGATATTAGACAATGGAGGTGGGAGGTGGGGGGAGGTGGGGGGAGGGGGGGGCAGCATAATGAGATAAGGTCTTTAAGTAGAAGAGATACGTGTTGGTATGAATGCACATTAAAAGACTATTCCAAACTATATAAATAGTATGTTGCAAAAAAATGGCATAGAAATACAAAAATTAACAAAAACCCAGAACAATTGAAAAATACTCTTATGTTGGAAAACAAACAATTGTGAACTACTTGTAACGGCAGCTGTGAAACAAGCAAAATGTAGATTCCGACAACCATACTTTACAAAAAAGAGAATACTGGGGATTGCAACAGAGACAAGGCTATCTCACATAATAACTCTGGATTAGTTAAAACTTCCTGCAGAGACTTATCTTGAAATTATGGTAAAAATCTTTTTAAACCTTGACATTGATACAGAACATGAACATTGGAAAAATTTTCACCACATATCCCACATTGTATATTTTGGGCAAATTTTGCTCAAAAGGCATTTAATTTCAATCTGTAGATTAGAGAAACAATTTTTCTACTACAGGATTTTCGAAAGCCGTACTGAGTGCAAAGAATGTTCTCAATATCCAGAACTGAACAAGTAATTGAAGTATGCTGGGGATAGCCAGCCTCTTCCTGTTTCTTTTTCACATGTTTCCAGCAAACATTTTGAAGCAAAGCATAACCTTCATGAAGAGAAAGAGGAATATCTAAAACAATTGAATAGCTATCATGTTTTGCTGCCTTTTTGGCAGCTTTGTCAACCTTTTCATTAAAATGAATACCACAATGAGATGGAACCCAGCAGAAAGTAACATTCAAACCCCTCAGAATTAGAAAATGTACCAACAAATTAATTTCAGTAATAAAATTTTGCCTAACGGTCAAAGACGAGTTACTGAGAGACTGTAATGCAGATTTAGAATCAACACAGAACAAAATCTGCAAAACAGTATTGGGGAAAT
>CM054139.1:42674879-42677379 GCA_028751875.1 Rapana venosa
CCTTAGAAGACTTTTTTCCATCCTCTGTTACACGGTGTGTGTGGCATAGTAGGTAGGACTGCTGATTCAGTTCATCATCTTTGATAATATCTAAAAGACAGTGTTCGTGTATCAAAACACTGAAAAGGAGCTAACTGGCGTTCTCGTCAGGTGGCTATTATCGTCGGTTTAGTTTTGGTAAGTTACAAAGTATTATGACAGAGATTGACTGTTCTGATTTGTTTGTTTTACAAGATTCAGTGCTATATAATTCCATATATTATTATTGTTATTATTATTATTATTATGAGCGAATGTGCCATGTGCGGCCAAAGGGAGGTAATAAGTAGTGAACTCCGAGGCACTGAAGCCCCATGTTCAGGCTTGGTGTTTATTTGCACCTAACAAGTCCAGCACTGTCCTTCACCCGGTTTCCACACCTTAGAGCACATGGAGGTGGTCATGTAAGAATGATTTTGTGTGTGTAGCCTGGGTAGCATCATTAACATGCAGGGCGGCACAGACGCAGACGTCAGAGTAAGAATTGTCAAGGCGAGGGCAGCGTACTTGCAGCTGAAGAACATCTGGAGCTCCAAGGTGGTGTCGACCCGCACAAAGATCAGGCTGTTCAACTCCAACGTTAAGTCAGTCCTACTATATGGAGCGGAGACATGGAGGACAACAAAGACCACCATCAAGAAAGTGCAGACCTTCATCAACAACTGCCTGAGACGAATCCTCCAGATCCACTGGCCCGACACCATCAGCAACGCAGACCTGTGGCAACGTACCAACCAGCTGCCAGCCGAAAATGAAATCCGGCGCAGGAGATGGGGAAAGCCAGCCAGAAACATCACAAGGCAGGCACTATCATGGAACCCCCAGGGAAAACGAAAAAGAGGAAGGCCAAGAAACACCTGGCGACGCGACCTTGAGGCAGAAACCAGAAAGATGGGATATACCTGGAGACAGCTGGAGAGAATAGCCCAGGACAGAGGGACTCTGGCGGACTGTTGTCGGCGGCCTATGCTCCATGGGGAGTGATGGGCCTAAGAGAAGAGAAGAGAGAGCCTGATGAAAGCAGTTTCTTCCTTTTCCTGTTTTCTGCGCTAGAATGGGAGGACTTCCCACAGATTACAGCGAATCTCGAACACTTTATCGTCGGCTGTTCCATTCCTCTTGCACAAAATTGTAGTTTAAACAGTTTTTTGCTTTGGGATTCCCTAAATGTCTGTGATGGGATCTTTTTCTCCGAGTTACAGCACTCTTGGTAGGTCAATCTGCAACCTTCATTGTTCCTATGCTGACATGTCCTGGGTTTCATGCCAGGCACGAATGAGGTTATATCCATCCTGTTTCAAAGAGATGCTATCATGAAATTCCCAGAGTTTAGGATCAGTGAATATTATTTTATCTTAGCAGTTGCTCCCTGAGCAAAGAGAAAGCCATTGCAGGTTGATCAAGAGACGTTTATGTTGAGAATGTTTGGTTTGGGGGCTAAAACCATAGCCCATGTTTAATACTCTCTCTCTCTCTCTCTCTCTCTCCTCTCTCTCTGTGCGTGCGTGCGTGCGTGCGTGCGCGCGCGCGCGCGCGCGCGCGCGCGTGTGTGTGTGTGTGTGTGTGTGTAGCTTTAAGAAGGTAGATCAAATATTTTGAAATCAGTTTTACAGAATCAGACTGAGATTATGAGCAAAAAGCAGTACATACCCTGCCTTTCTTCAACAGGTTTATGCTCAATGCTTTTAGTACTAAGTTTTCAACGAAAGAAAAAAAAGCAACTAATGCTTTTAGTACTAAGTTTTCAACGAAAGAAAAAAAAGCAACTAATGCTTTTAGTACTAAGTTTTCAACGAAAGAAAAAAATGAAAGGAACATGTATTTGTGGCGAAAATCTTGCCAATTATCACATTCTTTTACAATGCTGAGATCTAATTAAAAAAATATTAAAAACTTAAAAAAACATCTTTTTACCTGCCTTCCCAGTCCGTAGCTTAGAGCAAATTCTATTTTAAAAAAACACATTACATTAATGAAAGAAATTGTATTGTCATTAAGTCATACTCCTATTTTCAAACTCCTTTAGTATAACGATAGCCACTAGTTACATTAAGTGCAAGGTTAGTATTTTAGCTGTTGCTTTTTATCTTTTCAGAAATCTGTTTATGTTCTTGTTCATAATAGTTGTTTATTGCGTTTGATTATTTATGTGCATACCCCCTCCTTTTACCCCACCCCCACCCCGCACATACACACACATGCGCGCGCACACACGCACATATACACGCGCGCACACACAGACACACACACGCGCGCGCGCGCGCACGCACACACACACACACACACACACACACACACACGTCACCACCACCACCACCACCATACCTCTCTCTCACACACACGCACACACACACACACACACACACACACACACACACACACACACACACACACACACACACACACATTTATACTTCTTAAGGCAGGTGGTTTCTTTTTTCTCAAATAATTTTTATTTGTA
>CM054139.1:42684879-42687379 GCA_028751875.1 Rapana venosa
GTCATCACCCATACCAGCACACGGACACTGTGCGCCATTTGTTTCGCTACTGAATCGTCATCTGAAAAGGAATAAAGGACATCATCATTACATTCATCATCGTGGTATTTGGCAGCAGCAACAGTAGCACTAATACCATTCATGAACATCTTTCTTAGCTTAAATTAGTCAATCTCCAACCTAAATCTCTAGCCTACTGTTAGCTGCAGGGGATGAGGATAAGATATAATTGAGTATTGTTGCTGATGGCCTTAGGAACCAGCCTGCAAAAACAAAGAGTGAATATCGTCCCTCAGAAAGGTGAGAGAGAGAGAGAGAGAGAGAGAGAGAGAGAGAGAGAGAGAGAGAGAGAGAGAGAGAGAGAGAGAGAGAGAGAGAGAGAGAGGAGAGAGAGAGAGAGAGAGAGAGAGAGAGGAGAATGTGTATGTGGAGAGAAGAAGGTCAATTCGTCAGATTTTAAGATAATGACAAGATGTCTTCAGTGTTACAGTTGCGTAACAAATTCTTCTATGATATTCATCATGTCAAGTCCTTTCTGCCTCTGTTTCAACTTTCTCGTGTTGATAGACACCTAGGCCGACTTTAATGTGAGATTTCCTGTAGCATTTATACATCAATCCTTCTGATGGATATGCATGCTGAGTTTCCTCTTGCATTTCCAAGTTTAATGCTGAAGTTGCATATCACGTTTCCTGTCATGTTCCTCTGTAACTTTTGTGATGAATTTGCATATCGGATTTGAAGCTGTATTTGCATGTTAGTTTCTGTTCTGAATGTGCAGTCTGTTGCATTTGTATGTCATGTTTTGCATTTAATTTGCATTTGAGGTTTCATTTTGTAGTTGTATCTGAATGTCTTGTGTCCAGTTTCCATGTCAACCAGGGTTTTGTTACGTTTAGATCCCAACTTTTGGGCTGATTTACGTATTGGATTTTCGTTTGCTTTCTTGTGTCAGCTTCTGATGGATTTGCCTGTTGGGTTAACCGGTATTTTGTTATGTGTACATGTCAACTTTTAGGTTGAGTATGCATACAGATACACGAATTTTGTGTCTGCGTGTATGTGAGTGAGTGTGTGTGTGTGTGTGTGTGTGTGTGTGTGTTGTGTGTGTGTGTGTGTGTGTGTGTGTGTGGTGTGTGTGTGTGTGTTGTGTGTGTGTGTGTGTGTGTGTGTGTGTGTGTGTGTGGTGTGTGTGGTGTGTGTGGTGTGTGTGTGTGTGTGTGTGTGCGTGCGTGCGTGTGCGTGTGTGTATCACCTAGAAGTAAATAGACATTAAACAAAACAAAACAAAGCAAAACAACACACACAGAAAGTTATCAATGGAAATGCCCCTCCAAAGATCACCAATAGCTTCAATATCAATGAACACAGACATAATCATCTACTAACATTTCCGAGACCAAGAAATAATCTTTACAAAACAAGCTTCTTGTACTCAGGTAGTGACTTATGGAACAAGCTCCCAAAACGCTTAAAATGTATCAAAAACAAAAATCAGTTCAAGGCACAGCTAAAAAGCCATTTAATGCATGAATGCCTGGAATTGACTAATAATGCAAATCAACCATGATTAATACGGCAAAATAAACCATACTTACATTTACCAGCACTAATGGTATTCCCTACAACAACAAAAATTCAAGTATATCTTTACTGTGACTAGAAATTCTACAGTCACACACTGTATATGTGTGGAGGGAGGGGGGAGGCAGGAAAGAGGCACATAATTATGCAAAGAAGTAAGAGAATCTATGCAAGCTAGTAAATAATCTGCAATGTTGAAACAGGTGGAAAGGAGGAAATTTTAAAAAAATCTTTTTATGGTAGACCTGATAGCTGATAGTGTGTCCTTTCCTCTCTCTCTCTCCTCTCTCTCTCTCTCTCTCTCTCTCTCTCTCTCTCTCTCTCTTCTCTCTCTCTCTCTCTCTCTCTCTCTCTCTCTCTCTCCTTTCCTTCCTCTCCTCTCCCCTCATTTCCTCTCCTCTCCTCATGCCCTTTGTCTTGTCTAACTCAGATTTTATCGTGGATGTTGTTTTTATTGCAGTTAGAGATGAGATTATTAGTACTATTATAAGCGATACTGTTTTAGTTTGATATTGTTTTAGTTTTGCTAATCCAGTTGATTATGGGCTTTTGAATTCTGTATCATATAGGGGTTCTACTTGTTTGAATAATTGTTTGTTTTTTTTTAAAATTATTATTTCTCTATTGATTGAAGGTGTATTTCCCCTTCCTCCTTGATACTCCTCCCCCACCCCCATCCTTTCCAATGCTTTTCTGTTATCATCGTTATGTTATTGTCTCGTGGTGATGGGGATCATTTTATATTGTTTGTCTAATGGTGATGGGTGATTGTTGTTATAATTGTATCGCTTTTTAAATAATAATCATTATTGTAATCTTATTTGACTTCGCTTGCTTGGATAGTTAATTGTGTGAATATGTCATTTTAAAAAAAAAAAACGTATTTGAAAAGTATGAGCGCATAAAAAAGCACACG
>CM054139.1:42692662-42695162 GCA_028751875.1 Rapana venosa
AGAGAGAAAGAACAGAGAGAGAGAGAAACAGGAGAGAGAGAACAGAGAGAGAGAGAGAACAGGAAGAGAGAGAACAGGAGAGAGAGAGATAGAGAGAGAGAGAGAACAGGAGAGAGAGAGAGGAGAACAGAAGAGAGAGAAAGAGAGAACAGAAGCGAGAGAGAAAACAGAAGAGAGAGAGATAGAGAGAACAGAATAGAGAACAGGAGAGAGAGAGAGAGAGAGAGAGAGAGAGAGAGAGAGAGAGAGAGAGAGAGAGAAGAGAGAGAGAACAGAAAAGAGAGAGAGAGAGAGAACAGAAAAAACAGAGACAGACAGAGACAGACAGAGACACAGAGAGAGAGAAGCGAGTCCTTGATCTGTTTTATAGTACGCCTGACTCTCAGAGAGGAAACAGGATAGGTGTGTGAATCGCGCGTGTGTGTGTCTACGATTGGTGAAATCTCTATGTGCATGTGTTGAGGGGGGCGGGGGTTCCTCTTCTTTTTCTGTTTGTATGAAAACAACGTATCAGGAGGGTCAGGGAAGAGGGTGAGGAGGGGAGGGGGAATGATATATTCTTGATGTGTGTGTGGGGAAGGCGGGGGAGGGGGGGGGGGGGGGGGGGGGGGGGGGGGGGGTTGGGGGGGGGGGGGAGGGGGGGAGGGGGAGAGAGGGAAGAGAGAGAGAGAGAGAGGAGAAGGGGGTGGTGTGTGTGTGTGTGTGTGTGTGTGTGTGTGTGTGTGTGTGTGTGTGTGTGTGTGTGTGTGTGTGTGGTGTGTGTGTGTGGTGTGTGTGTGTGTGTGGTGTGTGTGTGTGTTGTGTGTGAATGTAGGTAAGTAAGTCTTCAATTTTAACGTCTCTCCACTTTAAGTGATACCAGACGGCCCTAAAATAGGAGACTGAATGAAAAAGATGGATGGATGGATGGATAGATAGATAGATAGATAGATAGATAGATGGATAGATAGATAGATAGGTAAATAGATAGATAGAAAGATAGATAGATAGATAGATCTACTCTGTGTGGTGCGTGCATGGGTGTGAGTGTGTGTGTGTGTATGTGTGTGTGTGTGTGGTATGTGTGTGTGTGTGTGTGTGTGTGTGTGTGTGTGTTGTGTGTGTATGTGTGTAATAAAGAGTAATAACAAGGGAAATACACAAATAGTATCTTAACATAAACAGATCAAGAACAACATTTTTTTAAAATGAAATTCGAAGAGAACTTCAACTACAATAAGTGCCCTATTGGACTTAACAAGAAACCTTTAGCAATGTCAAACGTTAGCTTTACGTTGTTCAAAACTTCGTCAATGGTATTATCAGAAAAGGCAGGGATATAAGGTTTTAAATTCTCACATTCAAGTATGATGTGGGTATTTGAAATATATTCACCACATAAGCATTTAACATCCTTGCTGAATTTTGTTGTGAATTCATTTAATCTTATCCTGAAAAATAATGCCTTGGGTTGTCTTTCTTTGACAGCATATGTATGAATCTCTAAGTGATCATTGTATTCAATTACGCTCTTCCCACTCGGGGTTGAATGTGAAAGCTGCTTGATTTGCCGATGCTTTTCTATGAATTTGTTTAAGGAACTTCTTCTAACAACTGATAACCCTCTGCAATGGATAGAGGGACATGCAGTACTATAGACCCCTTTATATTACGTGCACCTTTCTTCGCAGCCCGATCAGCCCACTCATTAGAAAATAATCCTATATGTGAAGGAATCCAGAAAAAGGAAACATTAATTCATTTGATAGTTCGTATAAATTTAGTGATTTGCTTATAAGTTATAGACTTTAAGGCATATAAAACTGATTTTGAATCCACACAAAGTAATATGTGAAAGAAACAGTATGGATCATCTAAAATGAAATTCAAAACCATGAGAATAGAGATCAGTTCAGCTGTAAAAACAGATCGATTTTTACCAACATAATACTGTGTGAGTGTAACATAACATAATAACATAATAGTGTGTAACATAACATAATAACATAATAGTGTGTAACATATTAGTGTGTGAGTGTGTGTGTATGTCTGTCTGACTGACTGTCTGCTTATAATAATAATAATAATAATAATGATAATAATAATAATAATAATAATTGGAATGTGTATAGCGCTATATCTTGCAAAGACAAATCAGAGTGCTTGCATTCAACATATTCTTACAGAGTCATGCAGCCAATAACTATCAAAAGCTTAAACAAAATTCAAATGTACGCACCTACACACACACACACACACACAACAAACACACACACACACACACACACACACACACACACACACACAACACACACACACACACACACACACACACACACAGGTTGTAGGCTTTGGCAGGGTAATGGGGTTAGGGCTGTTGAAGGCAGGGCCAGTTTTGAGATGAAAGAGGGAACAAGTTAGGTTTGAAACAAATATGTCTTGAGGCTGGATTTAAATGTGTCATATGTAGGCCTCTGTCGAAGAGAGAGAGGAAGGTTGTTCCAGATGGATGGACCAGAAA
>CM054139.1:42705162-42707662 GCA_028751875.1 Rapana venosa
CCAATTTTTTAAAATAAAAAATAACGTACCAAGTTTTAAAAACACCCCATGCCACATAATTGTTTAGTATACTTAGGATCTTGTCAAGAAATGTATTATAGGCATGAGATAATGTTAAGAAAATATAAAGAAAACGAAGAAGAAGAGCGAGAAGAATGAAAATCGAAAGAAAAGACAGAGAGGATGTGAGAAAAGAAAGGAATACACGCAACGCTTTACAAATGGAACATCATGAAAACAAGACGTTTGAATGCTATCCATCCATTTAAGTTTGTTTTTGTGGAGGTGTGTGTAGACAGCCAAGATTTCTTACCAATAATTACACATCTTTAGGGTCACGCTGCGGCCATCCCAGAACTAAACCCACGTTAAACTTGTCTTCTGTGAGACAAGAAGAAGGAGAAGGAGAAGAAGAAGAAGGAGAAGGAGAAGAAGAAGAAGAAGAAGAAGAAGAAGAGATCTCAGATATTACTGAACATGATTCGGTTGAAAGGAAAACAAAACCAATCGAGAAACTGAGAATATTGTTTTTAAAGACTAAGACACACACACACACACACACACACACACACACACACACACACACACACACACACAATTACGTTCCCATCCTCATCAATCGTGGTAAAAAAAAAAAAGTGAGTTACTCTAAAGACACAGGATAATTAGCCGACAAAGGAGAAAGAAATAAACTGACTGAAACAAGCATAGTTTGAAACAAGCATAAAGTAAGTAAATAAATAAACAAATAAATAAAGTAAATAAAGTAAATAAATAAATTCTACAACTTATCCATGAATGCTTTCTGACTAGGCTGCTCCGGGTGTCCGGTTCAGAAGACAGCAAGAGACGGTGACTTGATGATTATGACATCACACTGACTGTGCCATACTGAGTGTGTTTCATTATTTTATAAACATCTTACACGTGGAGAGCTCTCTCTCTCTCTCTCTCTCTCTCTCTCTCTCTTCTCTCTCTCTCTCTCTTCTCTCTCTTCTCTCTCTCGTTTGAATCACATGTCCAATCTGATCATTCTCTCTCTCCCTCTCGCTCTGAGATAAATCACAAGTCTCTCTCTCTCTTCTCTCTCTCTCTCTCTCTCTCTCTCTCTCTCTCTCTCTCTCGCTCTGAGATAAATCACAAGTCCTCTCTCTCTCGCGCGCGCGCTCTCTCTCTACTCTGTGTGCACAATGTGAACAGGGGGAAAAAACCCACGTCCGACCTTTCAAAAAAAAAGAAAATGCCATCATCACAAAAAATCGACAACCAAAATCACAGACAGTTCAATCAGTTTGTTCGTCAGGGTTTTTTTTCCTTTTTTTTTTTCTTGTCTCTTTTTTTCTTCTTCTTCTTCTCCAGTGTTCTTCCTTCAATCAACAACAGACAGTTTGTTAGGTGTGTGGACACTTCAATTCATGGCGGTTATTATCATCATCATCATCATCGTTTGGGCAGTGACTGTCCACTCAACTCTCCTCTCTCTCTCTCTCTCTCTCTCTCTCTCTCTCCTCTTCTCTCTCTCTCTCTCTCTCTCTTTCTTTTTTTTTTCCTTTCTTCTTCTCCACACACACCACACACACACACACTCACACGGCAACATCAATCACAGAAAAAAAGAAAAAAAAACAACCACACACACACACACACCAAGAAAGTCCAGGGTTGCAGCTACTCATCAGTGACAGGCCACCTCTTCTTTGGAACTCGGGGGTGGGGACGACACTGGAGCCCCTGCCCCTGGCTGTGCCTGTGTGGAAGAAGACGAAGACGACGAATTCGAAGACGAGGACGAAGAAGAAGTAAAGTCTGTCAAGGAGATGATGATGGCACTGGAGCCCTCCTCACGCGCCGGCGCCGAGGTCTTCTTCCCCCCCGCTGCTGCCGCTGCCGCTGCCTCCCCACACAGACAGTGAAGCCTATCCAGCTGCTCCTGCAGATGCTCCACGAGGAGCAGTTTCTGGGACGGGGTCAGGACGTCGAAGAGGGTTGCCCACGGCGTTCCTCCTCTGCCGGCTCTGCAGGGCCGCCTTGACGTCCTCCCCCACCGTGGCGGAGAAGGACCTGAGGATTCGCGCTTTGCGGCAGCGGCACCCGCCTGCCTCCAGCAGGGACGGGGGGTCGTCGTGCTGGTGGATGGCCAGGTGCTGGGACACCGTCTGGTCTGCCTCCGTCACCAGCTGGTGAACCACGTCCTCAGACAGGCCCAGCTTCTCCAGCACCGTGTTGTCCACGCCTTCGAAGATGTTCCACATGCCGTTGCGCCGTGTCTTTCTGGTTTTCTCCGGGCTCATTTCTTGAGGGAGGGTTTCCGTTTCGTGCGTTTCACCCATCGTCACGTTTTTTTGTGGTTGTTTTTTTTCTTTTCTGTTGTTGTTGTTGTCAGTACCAGAACTGGGAGAAACAATCAAGTCCGGTTTCAAACGCGGGACACTGTCACGCTGTCAAACCTTGTGGTGACTAAATATGTGAAGTCCAGGTGGCGGTTTTCTTTCCTCAGTAA
>CM054139.1:42712791-42715291 GCA_028751875.1 Rapana venosa
GTGCGTGCGGCGTGGTCGGCGTGCGTGCGTTGCGTGCGTGCTGCGTGCGTGCGTGCGTGCGTGGTGGTGCGTGTGTGTGTGTGTGTGTGTTTTGTGTGTTGTGTGTGTGTGTGTGTGTTGTGTGTGTGTGTGTGTGTGTGTGTGTGTGGGGTGTGTGTGTGTGAGTGTAACTTTAAGAAGGTAGATCACATATTTTGAAATCAGTTTTACAGAATCAGACTGAGATTATGAGCAAAAAGCAGTACATACCCTGCCTTTCTTCAACAGGTTTATGCTCAATGCTTTTAGAACTAAGTTTTCAACGAAAGAAAAAAAAGCAACTAATGCTCCGACCTGGAGAGGGATGGGCTCCGCCAGGTTTGATTTGCCCAAGACACACCTATGAAAAAGACACCCAGAATCTCCATACCGGATCGGTCGTCGCCCGGGTTACCAAGGACCGCGCCTTCTGTTGCTCATCAGGACAGAGGTCGAAAGCATGCTACTGATGTAAAACACAGCAAAATCCGTGCCAGAAACAACACTATCATTGGCACATGGAATGTACGGACACTAAGAGCTGCCGGCAAAGTGGAAGAACTGACACATGAGATGTCCAGATATCAATGGCACATCCTTGGCTCTGCGAAGTAAGGTGGAAAACGTGGGAGAAACAACGACCCAGGAAGACAACAAATTATTACTACAGTGGGAAACAGGATAAACATGAACACGGCGTGGGGTTTCTCGTTCACAAAGACACCGTGAACACCGTCATGAGCTGTCAGCCTGTGTCCAGCAGATTATTACCATCCGCCTGAGAGCAACCCCTTTAACATAACTGTAGTACAGGCATACGCCCCTACATCAGACTGCACAGATGAAGCCATAGAAGAATTTTATGACCAGCTACAAGAGGTTCTGAATCAAACTCCCAAGAAAGACATCCTTTTTGTGCAAGGTGACTGGAACGCCAAGGTAGGAGAAGATGCATGGAAAGATTGGGAGGGCGTTTGTGGGCCACATTGCAATAACCAATCAAATGAAAGAGGCTTGAGACTCCTGGAGTTTGCCAGTAATAACCACCTCCAGCTAGTGAATACACTTGGCCCACACAAGAAATCCAGAAAATGGACATGGCATAGCCCAAATGGAGAACACCACAACCAAAATAATAGACTATATCATGGTGAAAAGACGGTTTCAGTCTAGCGTTAACATCGCACAGACACGAAGTTTTCCAGGAGCAGACATAGGGAGTGATCATGATCTTGTGATGATGACTTTCCGACTACGTCTAAAGAAAACCCACAAGCGGAACAACATCAGGATCAAATTTGACCTCGAGAAGCTGAAGGACCCAGAGGTATTAGAAAATTTTCAAGCAAGGATAGGTGGAAAGTTTGCAGCACTCAATGTGATAGACTCAGACATAGATACACTGACAAATAGTTTCAATACAGCAGTGACTGAAACAGCAAGCGAGCTTCTTGGCAAACACCGACCAGTCAAAAAACCATGGGTCACACCTAACATCCTACAACTATGCGACAAGCGTAGAGAGTTGAAGAGAAAGAAAAATGAAACAAAAGAAAGAGCAGAACAATATAGGGAAGTCAACAAAAGAATCAGGAAGTCCATGACCGATGCAAAAGAGAAATGGATCGGTGAACAGGGCCAAGACATTGAAGAGAACATCAAGAAAAAACAATAGCAAGAAAGCATATCAGCTGGTGAAAGACCTGACTAGCACAAAACAGGGAAAAGGTTTAACAATCCAAGACAAAAATGGGAAGTGTCTCACTGACGACCAGGATATTCTGAACAGATGGACAGAATACTGCTCCGACCTGTATAACTATAGAACCGCAGGAGATCCAAAAGTCCTTAATGTACCCGCAAGCAAAGACACAGACAGTCACCCTATCCTCCGAGAAGAAGTGGAAACAGCAGTCAGATCGCTGAAAAAGGGGAAGTCAGCAGGGGCTGACAACATTCCAGCTGAGTTGGTTCAAGCTGGAGGGGAAGCCATGATCAGCGCCTACTAAGAATCTGCAACAAGATCTGGCAGACAGGAAAATGGCCAACACCGTGGACACAGTCACTCATCATCACCCTCCCCAAGAAAGGAAATCTACAACAATGCCATAATTACCGCACAATCAGCCTCATATGCCACCCAAGCAAGGTCATGCTGCAGATAATATTGAATAGACTGAAGCCACAAGCAGAGACCATCATTGCTGAGGAACAAGCAGGTTTCAGAGCAGGGCGCAGCACAACAGAACAGATATTCAACCTCAGAATACTATGTGAGCGGTACCTTCAACATCAACAAGACCTTTACCATGTATTTATCGATTTTAAGAAGGCATTTGACAGGGTGTGGCATGCAGCTTTGTGGGCAACCATGAATTTGTACAGCATCAATGCAAACCTGATCAGAGTCATCAAACAGCTGTACAGCGAGGCCACCAGTGCAGTGTACTACAACAACAACAACATTGGAGAATGGTTTCGA
>CM054139.1:42725291-42732791 GCA_028751875.1 Rapana venosa
GAAGAAGAAGAAGAAGAAGAAGAAGAACAAGAACAAGAACAAGAAGAACAAGAACAAGAAGAACAAGAACAAGAACAAGAAGAACAAGAAGAACAAGAACAAGAAGAACAAGAACAAGAAGAAGGGGATGAGGAGGTGGATAAAATGAACATTAATATGGCAGGTATCACCAGAAAACCTGCCCAAAGCAAGTTATTCTGATTTATAATGTGTCTAAGGGTCCCAAGCTGTATATCAGCCACCCATCATAGATTCACATATAGCACCACCACCACCACCCCTTCCTCATTTGAATGCAGTGTCACAAATCTACATAATAGCACGCGTTTGACGTCCCGGACCTTCCATCTCTACCCCTATCCCCATGTGCCCAATCGAATGCATCTCTGTGCACTTTGTGTATAAGTGCATAGGTGAGTGTGCATGTTGTATCTGCAGTATACATCTGATAATCAGAAGTGGAATAAGCAAGACAAGACAAAGAAACGTTCAGTCCCTCTCTCTCTCTCTCTCTCTCTCTCTCTCTCTCTCACACACACACACACACACACACACACACACACGCACGCTCGCACGCACGCACGCACGCACGCACACACGCGCGCACACACACACACACACACACACACAGAGTTGGGGGGCGGAGGTAAGGAGAGAGAAATATGAGAGAGCAAGAGACAGAGCAAACATAAACACTTCACAGGCACGAGAAAAAGGAGAGAGAGAGGAGAGAGAGAGAGAGAGGAGAGAGAGAGGGGAGAGAGAGAGAGAGAGAGAGAAAAGAGAGAGAAAGAGAGAGAGAGAGAGAGAGAGAGGAGGACAGGGAAGACAACAGACAGACAGACAGACAGACAGACAGACAGACAAGAGGGTTTAAATGATTTAAAGTTCATAAGTCTTCAGACTCCTAACAGAAGAGAGAGAGAGAGAGGGGAAGAGAGAGAGAGAGAGAGAGGGGAGAAGAGAGAGAGAGATGGGGCTTTACACAAACAACAGGCCCTTTCCTGGGAAGCACGGTCAATATTTATGATTTCACACACCACAAACACAAAACTACACACACATGCATGCACACACTACAAACACATCAACTACTCACACACACACACACAAAAACACAAAACAACACACACACACACACCCCCACCACCCACCACCACCACAAACCCCAACAACACAATACAACACAACACTACACAACAGAGCACAAAAACCATCAACTAATTCACAATACACCAGCATCACTCTACAAATCAGTATGTTGTTGTTGTTGTTGTTGTTGTTGTTGTTGTTGTTGTTGTTGTTGTTGTTGTTGTTGTTGTTGTTGTTACCCCAGCTCAACACCCTGGGGGTCACCCAGAACATGCCACACTCTGACTCACTCATCCCACCTGGGAATGAATCACTGTGAGATAGGAAGTACACCGGATGAGAAGTTTGCGCGCATGACTCTTTTCAAGCACCTCGCCATATAGGCAGCCATACTCCGACTTCAGATGAATTTTTTTTCTCCTTTAACAAAGGAGAGTGCAGGTTGTTATGTCAAGAGCTGAAGGCAATATCAACACAACATTTACAAACATACAAACATTTTAGCGTAGGCCTTGGCAATGAGCTGACACCCAAATAAGGGACACAGGGGGGGGTTGCCCCTTTTTCCCCCCAGGCCCCGTCCCCAAAAAAACCACTTTTATTCCCCGGATTTGGCCCGGCGTAACCCGGGGGCCCAGACTTGTGGCATTTTTGCCCCCTTATGGTTGAGCCCCCTTTTGCAAAACGGGAACCCCCCGTTCCCCCCGGCCCCAAAGAAAAAACCCGGGCCCCCCTTTGCCCCCCGGGGGCACCTTTGGAAAATCCCCACGCCCCTCAGCCCCCCATCTCGGCGCCCAAAACCCTTGGGGCCTTAAACCCCCTTGTGTGGCCAGACGTCGCAGGTTTCCTTGCTAATCACGTAACCGGCCCCTCCGCTAGTGTAGCCCCTGCTTCAAACCCAAACCCTGAACACTTGGGCCCCGGTAAATTGGGGGCTTTGCTGTCGTAGGCAGACAGCAAAATAGCGCAAGGGTTTTTCCCTATGGGGCGTAAGTGTCTCATCCCCCTTCATGAACCAATCGCGTCGTTGAAATGGTGGGCGTAAAGTACGGAAAGCTTGCATTTGGTTTTTTGGGGGGAAAGGGTTTTGGGGGACCCCCTTTACACGTTGAGGCCGGTGGTGGGGGAAAGACTGTTTCCCCTGGGGAATATGAAGAGCAGAGTGTTTGGGGCGTTTTTCCCCCGGTGTTTTTTGGGGTGGGCGGCTTTGATTCCAGGTTCGGGGGGAGGGCATCACCCTTTCCAGCACACGGACACTGTGCGCCCTTTGTTTCGCTACTGAATCGTCATCTGAAAAGGAATAAAGGACATCATCATTACATTCATCATCGTGGTATTTGGCAGCAGCAACAGTAGCACTAATACCATTCATGAACATCTTTCTTAGCTTAAATTAGTCAATCTCCAACCTAAATCTCTAGCCTACTGTTTAGCTGCAGGGGATGAGGATAAGATATAATTGAGTATTGTTTTGCTGATGGCCTTAGGAACAGCTGCAAAAACAAAGAGTGGAAATACTCGTCCCTCAGAAAGGTGAGAGAGTAGAGAGAGAGAGAGAGAGAGAGAGAGAGAGAGTAGAGAGAGAGAGAAGAAGAGGAGAGGAGAGAGGAGAGAGAGAGAGAGAGAGAGAGAGAATGTGTATGTGGAGAGAAGAAGGTCAATTCGTCAGATTTTAAGATAATGACATTTATAAAAGATGTCTTCAGTGTTACAGTTGCGTAACAAATTCTTCTATGATATTCATCATGTCAAGTCCTTTCTGCCTCTGTTTCAACTTTCTCGTGTTGATAGACACCTAGGCCGACTTTAATGTGAGATTTCCTGTAGCATTTATACATCAATCCTTCTGATGGATATGCATGCTGAGTTTCCTCTTGCATTTCCAAGTTTAATGCTGAAGTTGCATATCACGTTTTCCTGTCATGTTCCTCTGTAACTTTTGTGATGAATTTGCATTATCGGATTTGAAGCTGTATTTGCATGTTAGTTTCTGTTCTGAATGTGCAGTCTGTTGCATTTGTATGTCATGTTTTGCATTTAATTTGCATTTGAGGTTTCATTTTGTAGTTGTATCTGAATGTCTTGTGTCCAGTTTCCATGTCAAACCAGGGTTTTGTTACGTTTAGATCCCAACTTTTGGCTGATTTTACGTATTGGATTTTCGTTTGCTTTCTTGTGTCAGCTTCTGATGGATTTGCCTGTTGGGTTAACCGGTATTTTGTTATGTGTACATGTCAACTTTTAGGTTGAGTATGCATACAGATACACGAATTTTGTGTCTGCGTGTATGTGAGTGAGTGAGTGTGTGTGTGTGTGTGTGTGTGTGTGTGTGTGTGTGTGTGTGTGTGTGTGTGTGTGTGTGTGTGGTGTGTGTGGTGTGTGTGGTGTGTGTGTGTGTGTGTGTTTCGTGCGTGCGTGTGCGTGTGCGTGTGTGTATCACCTAGAAGTAAATAGACATTAAACAAAACAAAACAAAGCAAACACAAACACAACGCACACACACACAACACACACACACACACACACACACACACACACACACACACACACACACACACACACACACACTGAATACATTGTGTGATTGCATATGGTCTATATCACCTGGAAGTGAATAGACATTTTAAAAAAAAGAAAACAACACACACAAACACACACACACGCACACGCACCACACACACACACACACACACACACACACACACACAACATTACGTCTACACCATTTCTATTGTGATGTAGTGAATAAAAACAAACCACAAAAAACACCTAAATTAATTCAGTACCAACGTCAACCCGGACCCAGTTTTGAATGCATGAACGGATCCATTTTGTCGTGATTTTCTCCGTTCCCAAACAATTTTCAAAAAATTTTCAACTTGAACGGCACATTTAGTCGCTGATGGTCTTCTCCGAATCGAGGTTATACAATGTTTTTTTGTTGTTTTGTTGTTTCCTTCTGTCGTTGTTTTCTTTATTTTTTATCTCCTTTGTTTTTTCCTTCCTCAGCTACACCTCCCAGGTTCACCAATGGGGAGATTCGTGTGTGTGTATGCGACCGTTTTTGCCCACCATCAAGATAACCGTACTTCATCTTCGGGGATATTATGTTTTTATTTTATTTTCCGTTCCTCGGCTAGAGCTTCAGAGTTCACCAATGGTGAGATTTTTTGGGGGGCGTATGGCCTGCACCCTCCTTCCCCTCCCACCCCCCCACCCTCCCACCGCAACGCGCCATGCACGCGCGCGTACACACACACACACACACACACACACTTTTCCATTATCCTCGATATAAAAGAATGAAATAAAAAATAAAAATAAAAGATATATTAAACACACACACCCAAAACCCCCAACACACCCCACCCCCACCACCACCACTCCCACAACCCACCCCCCCCCCCCCCCCCCCCCCCCCCCACACCACCCCCCCCCCCCCCCCCACACACACACACACACCATCCCCCACCCCCCCCCCCCCCCCCCACCCCCCCACCCCCCCCCCCCACCCCCACACACCATTAAATTCCCCCAAGATATAAAAACGACGACAATAAAAAAATTAACAAACCCTCTCAAAGAAAAGAGATAGAGTGGACCCCAACAGTCAACTAGTCATTACTCACCTGAAAAAAAAAGGGGCGGGTCACCCCCCCTCCCCCCCACCACACACACACACACACCAACACCCACACACACACCAACACACCAACCACATCCCCCCCACCCCCACCCCCCCCCCCTCCTTCCCCCCCTAAACCCTTTTTTTTTTCGTTCCCAAACCCTAACGGGGACCCTTTTTAATGATTACAGCGGTTCTTTTGTTGTTGCAGCCCAAAAGGTGGAGGAGGAGGAGCCAGCCTGGTCTATTTTCTGTGATAATGACCAGGGGCCCATCGGGTCTTGTGGCTGGGCCCCAACCCTCATACACTTTCACTATCTCCTGCGTTTTGGGTCTTAATCCTTTTTTTTTTTTTTTTTTTGTCTCTAAGATTGTTTCTGGGGGTTTTTTGGGGGGTTTTGGGGGTTGTTTTTTTTTTTGGGGGCTTGTTAGATTTTTAACTAGTCTTTTCACTGTTTGGTGTCCTTTTTTCTTTTAAAAACAGTACTGATCTTCTCTCAACAGTCAGAGTGGGTGGGTGGAAAAATAAGAGGTAAGGCACCTTGTTTAAACCAGTGAGAAGGCTTTATAATAATGTAGGGAATTTATATAGCGCTGAATCCTGTAAAGGCACAAATCAAACCGCTCAGACGGACCTTTCTTTAATATTCGAGGTAATGGAACAAGCAATCAGTGCTTTTTTACATCCAGTCTCCGTGTGTATGCGGTTTTGTAAATTTTTTTCTGTTCCACGGCACACAATGGCCAACTCTTTCGAAAAGCGGAACAGGATTTAACGTGTGGCAGGGCAAGATGTTCTGATGCGTTCGCACACGGGGCTTTCGGTTTTAGTCTCATCCGATCCCGTTTCTGTGCTGGGAGCCCCATTGAATTGAAGATGTACACGCATCAACAACAGAGATAGCATCAGAGCAGAGCGAGGGAGGGGCGGGGAGGGAGGAGGGTGGGGAGGGTGCTCTAATGTTTATTATTTTGTTAGGGAATAGTTGTGCTCGGGGCTAAGGGCAGTACGATCACAACAGACGATAACAACAAATAAAATAATAGAGAGGAGGAGGGGAGAGAACAGAGAGAGGCAGAGAACAGACAGGGCAGACGAGAGGAGAGAGAAAAGAGAGAGAGGGGAGTGGAGAGACAGAGAGGAAAGAGACAGCCCGGGGCAGACCAGAGAGAGAGAGGGATTGGGGAGGGGAGAGAGAGAGAGAGAGAGGACAGACAGACGACAGACAGACGGGACGGGACAGACAGACAGAGGACGGACAGAACAGAGAGACAGACAGGCAGGCAGGCAGGGCAGCCCAGACAAGAACGTTTTGTTGTGTTTTATTAGTTGGGAAAAGAAATAAGGAAAGACCCTAGCTTTTTTTATATAAAAAAAAATCTAACCCTCAGAGCAAATAAATCAAATCATATGAAAACCAAGATCGTGTAATCACGCGTTGCAGTATAGTACACAGTGAGAGAAGAGAGAGAGAGGAGAGAGAAGAAGGGCTGAGAGAGAGAGAGAGAGAGGAGAGAGAGAGAGGAGAGGGAAGAGGGGAGAGAGAGAGACAGAGAGAGAGAGAGAGTACAGAGAGAGAGAGAGACAGAGGGGAGGGAAAAGAGAGAGAGAGACAAGAGAGAAACAGAGAGACAGAGAGACAGAGAGACAGAAAAGAGAGAGAAGACAGAGAGAGAGAGAGAGAAGGGCAGGAAGCAGAGAGAGAGAGAGGAGAGAGAGAGAGAGAGAGAGAGGGGGAGAGAGAAGGGCAGAGAGAGAGAGAGACAGAGAGAGAGAGAGAGAGAGACAGAGAGGAGACAGAGAGACAGAAGAGACAGAGAGAGAGAAGAGAGAGAGAGAAGACAGGGAGAGAGAGAGAGAGACAGAGAGAGACAGAGAGCAGAGAGACAGAGAGAGAGAGAGAGAGAAGACAGAGAGAGAGAGAGAGAGAGAAGACAGAGAGAGAGGGGAGGAAGACAGAGAGAGGAGAGACAGAGAGAGAGAGACAGAGAGAGACAGAAAAGACAGAGAGACAGGAGAGAGAGAGAAGACAGAGAGAGAGAGAGAGAAGACAGAGAAAAGAGAGAGGAGAGGAGAGAGAGAGAGAGAGAGAGAGAGAGAGAGAAGACAGAGAGGAGAGAGACAGAGAGAGAGACAGAGAGAGAGAGAGAGAAGACATAGAGAGAGAGAGAACAGAGAGAGAGAGAGACAGAGACAGAGACAGAGACAGACAGACAGACAGGCAGACAGACAGACAGACAGACTAGACAGTCAAACTAGGCAGACAGACAGAGACAGACACACAGAAACAGCAAAACACAGACTAGACAGACAGACATAACAGACTAGACAGACAGACAAATAGACAGACAGACATAACAGACCCAGACAGACAGACTAGACAGACGACATAACATACTAGACAGACATAATAGACAGACAGACATAACAGACTAGACAGACATAACAGAGACATAACAGACTAGACAGACAGACGTAATAGACAGACAGACTAGACAGACTAGACAGACAGACATAACAGACTAGACAGACAGACATCCTTCGGATGAGACTATAAACCGAGGCCCCGTGTGCACGCAGAACATCTTGCGCACACGTTAAATCCTGTTCCGCTTTTCGTAAGAGTAGGCCATTGTGTGCCGGTGGGAATGGATGACAAAATTTACAAACCGCATACACACGGGGACTGGATGTAAAAAGCACATAAGTGCTTATTCCATTATCCTCGATATAAAAGAATAAATAAATAATAAATTAATAGATGAGACTAGACAGACAGGAA
>CM054139.1:42735291-42772135 GCA_028751875.1 Rapana venosa
TGTTGCCGATGTGAGTTAAATAATTGTTAACACACAGGACCTCGGTTTATCTAAAGACTAGCACCCAGACCACCACTCATGGTCTAATGGATGGGAGGTAAAGTTTCGGGCCCACACGGGGATCGAACCACCGCACACTTCCAGTTCGGACTGTTTGTTTTCCTGGCAGGCGCGTTACCTCTAGACCACCGATCTACCAATGGTGAAAATTTGCACATGCCACTGTTTTCCCCCCAACATTAAGGTAACCGCATTCCGTCTCCGGTGACGATGTATTAAAAATTGCACTCGTTTTGGGGTGTGTGTGTTTTTTAAAAAAGATTCTTTCATTCGTTCCTACCAGCACGAAATGGCCTACTCCTTCGAAAAACCAAACAGATTTTTACGTGTGCGCAAAGATGTTCCGCGTGCGTTCGAACCCGCGGCGACAGATCGGGACCTCAACGCTCTAACCACTAGGCTTCCCCGTTGCTCCCCTGCACCATTCACCTTCAAACATGAACACGGTGTTTGGATGTGTTTAAAGGGGATGCCGTTTGAAGGACCACCAAACAAAGGGGTCTAATTTTGAACTAAAATGTGAGGACAGTGCATAGTTGTTTGGGAAGGGGGGAAGTGGGGGGGGATGTGGGGGGGACCTGATGGAGAGCAGGGGGAGGTAACCTATAGGGGGAGGTAACCTATGGTTGTTTCAAATTACAGTTAGAAGGAAATGTCCTCTCTCTCTCTCTCTCTCTCTCTCTCTCTCTCTCTCTCTCTCTCTCTCAACCTTAATCTTGTTTTCAGAAAAGGTGGTTATCTTGCTGCTAGAGAAAGATGGCAGTTCAATGGTGTTACTATGGCTGTAGTAAATGCATATAAATATTTAGGACTGTACTTTTCGACACGTTTGAGTTTTACGTTTGCTTGTAAGGACCTTGCTTGTCTGGCAAAGAGGGCTCTAATTTCCATAATGCAGAAGTTAAATAAATTGAACAATTATTAATTTGGCTTATTTATGAAATTATTTGACTCACAAGTACAGCCAATAGCATTGTATGGGGCTGAAGTATGTGGACTTGATGCAGCATACATTCATAGTGAGAAAGTTCATTTATTTGCCCTTAAGAAATTTATCGGTGTGTCAGTTAAAACGCGTAATAATCTTGTACATGGAGAAACGAACCGATACCCATTGCAAATTGTTACAGCTGTAAGGTGTATTCGTTTTTGGTTGAAACTGACTCAGATGAACAACATAGACTTCCTCGTAAAGCTTATAAAATGTTATATCTGTTAGATGAAAAGGGCAAGTCAAACTGGGTTACTAAAGTTAAAAGAAAGTTATACGAGAACGGTTTTGGATATGTGTGGCTCAATCAGGGTGTTGAAAATCACTCTTTGTTCTTACGACTTTTTCGTGAAAGACTAATTGAATGTCAGTGGCAAGACTGGCATTCACACATTGAAAATAGTAGCAGATATGAAATTATAGTCTGATCAATCCATCACATTGTATCCCTTTATATTTAACAATGAAAATGGATAGGCATTTGAAAAGAATTTTAACAAAATTTAGATTTGGTATCTCAGAATTGAGCACGCATCATTTCTATTATAGACATGTAAACGAGAGAGCTTTGATTTGTCCTCTTTGTGATAGTTCTATTGAAGACGAAATACATTTTCTATTCACTTGTTCACAACTTACGGATTTAAGAGAGCAGTTTATACCTCGAAAGTTCTTACGTCAACCATGTGTCCATAGGTTAATCATGCTCATTACGTCTAGAAATGAAGTTATTACAAAACAGTTAGCTCTTTTCCTATATAAAGCATTTAGACTGCGGGACACCCTTATTAATTCTTGAAAAATTATCGTGTGTTGATAATGTTTTGTGAATTGATTGTTTATGTGAATATTACTTGTATGATAGTGTGTGCTTTGTGTTTTTCCCCTTCAAATGTGGCCAAGGCCTTTTGAATAAACCATTCGCATTGCATTCTCTCTAAACCTTCTGGGAGAGCAGGGGGAGGTAGCCAATGGTTGTTTCAAATTACAGTTAGAAGGAAATGTCCTCTCTCTCTCTCTCTCTCTCTCTCCTCTCTCTCTCTCTCTCTCTCTCTCTCTCTCTCTCTCTCTCTCTCTCTCTCTCTCTCTCTCTCTTTCCTTTGCGTTTTTCTTTGGGGGAAAGGGAATGGGTGGGTGGGATTGAGGGCATGGTGTAAAGAAGCTGTAAGCTTATCCATTTACCCTCAATAAAAAATTTCGTATTCGTATTCGTATTCTCTCTCTCTTCTCTCTCTCTCTCTCTCTCTCTCTCTCTCTCTCTCTCTCTCTCTCTCTCTCTCTCTCTCTCTCTCTCTCTCTCTCTCTGTCTTTCTCTCTCTGTGTGTATTCCCTCCTCATCTCTCAAAACTGTGCTGTCAATGGCAAAATAATGCTTTTTGTCTGCCCTTTCCACTGAAACGTGGCAAGGTGACACCAGCGGAACGGTGGTAAGCAACACTACACTGTAGAGCAGGGAGCTGACTGACCGTCACGTCGCTGTTTCAGCCTGCAGTTCTGTACAGAGGGTAATGATGACTTCGCTCCTGTTTCCACGTCAATCACCAGCATCTGCCTGGGATGGCAGTAGACACACACACACACACACACACACACACACACACACACACAGACCCATGCCTACAGACTTTTTTTGTTCTGTGTGTTGGTTGTGGAGAGTTCAAATTTCCTAGAGGAAAAGGTTCACCCCGTTTCGACAAGTTATGGGGGAGGGAAGGAAGGAAGAAGGGAACGATATATAACAATTCGGTTTTTATTATTTTTTTCTCCTTCTTCTTCTTCTTCTTCTTCTTCTTCTTCTTATTATTATTATTATTATTATTATTATTATTATTATTATTGTTGTTGTTGTTGTTGTCTTGTGTTTACTTGTGCTTGCTCTTCCTCTTGATACCCGTCATCCATTTTATTGATATGTCTGTTTTTGTGTTTCTCTCTAGCTCAAAGGAGTTCATGGGAATAAACCATTTATTTTATTTATTTATTTATACCACTTTAAGTCACGAGATTTCTCTGCGTGAAACTCAGGCTGCTCTCCCCGGGGGAGAGCGCGTCGCCACAAGAGCTGCGCCACCCTTTTTTTTCTTCTTTTTTTTTGGTCTGCAACTGTACTTGTTTCTCTATCAGAGTGGCTTTTTTTCTAAGAATTTTGCCAGAGACAACTCTCTTGCTGCCGTGGGTTCTTTTACGCGCGCTGAAAATGTGGAACTATTGCGGATTGTGAAGGCAACGACCTCGTACAGATCAGTGTATTTTCCAGTCGACGCCGACAGTTTAGAGTATAGCCACCCCGTCATTTCACAGTTAACTCCTCGTCTGTGACTCCAGTTCCAAATTGTCATCTCTAACCGGGTCAACATTCGAGGTTGTTGTTTTGTTTTGTTTTTACAGCAATTTGCCACCCAAAAAAAAATTTGTTTTCTTTTTCTGTCTTTCTTTTTATAGTAGTTATTTGACCAGAGATACCAGGTTAACCAACCAATGGTGAGATTTTTGTGTATGTAACCGATTTTTCCCACAATTAAGGCAGCCGAATTCCGACTTCAGGGATGATGTCTAACCACGACATCAATGTGCATGCAGTTTTGTTGGTTGGTTGGTTGGTTGGTTGGTTGGTTGGTTGGTTGGTTGGTTTTTCAAATGTTGTCACCCGTTCTTACGGGAACGTAATGGACCATTCTTCCAAAAGGGAAACATATTTTAACGTAATTATGCGCAATATATTCTGCGAGCGTTCGGACACGAGACTTCGGCTTATGGCTTCACACCAAGGACTTTCCCGGCAATTTGAAATAGAATGGACTCACTATCTATCTATCTATCTGTCCCGTAGTCTGACGACCGTGGGGGCACCCTCAAAGACTCAACAACCAGTTCCCTCCATTCCTCTCTCTGTTCTGCCTTTCTCAGGGTTTTGTTGAGTTCTAGGCCTGTCCATTCGCTGATGTTATCCTCCCAGCTCTTCCTTGGTCTGCCTCTTTTTCTTCCTCCTTGGACAGTGCCTTGTAAAACTGTCTTTGCAAGTCCTTTGGATCTTGTGACAAGCCCATACCATTTAAGTTTACGCTTTTTCACGATCGTTAGAAGGTTCTCATAGGGTCCAATGGTTTGCTGGATTCTGTTATGCACGCTTTCGTTGCTTATGTGGTCTTTGTAGGAGATGCCAAGGAGTCTCCGAAAGCATCTCATCTCCACCGCCTGTACTCTTCTCTCCAAATCTGCAGTCAGGGTCCATGATTCACATGGACTCACTACAAATCATTATTTCTTGTCACATAAAGGATGAATAAAACATCAGGAGACACACAGCTTCGGACAACAACAACAACAACAATGAATAACATCCCATCAACAAACCCTCCTGTAATGGGGGGAGGGAGGAATGGCAACTGACAAACACTTCGGGTAATATTCTTCAGATGGTATGGTATGTAAATGGTGCACTGTTTTAAAAAAACCCACAAAAAAACAAGGACTTTCCGGGCAGTGGAATCGGTACAGCTGTTAGCTCCAGGGGGGACAATTCCATTGACCGGTCAAGTCCCCCCCCAACAACAACAACAACAACAACAATCAATCAATCATATTTAAACAAAACCAAAAAAAGAGGAAAAAGAAAGCAGGAGGGGAAAAAAATTAGGATGGAGAAAGCCCTCGAAATTGTTTCACTGTACAGAAGGGGAAAGTCAAGCGATCCTTTGACATCACGCCATAAATTCTGTATCATAGTATAGTGCTTGTTGTCTCTCGCCATTCCAGTTTCAAAAGGTGCTTTCTGTGCAAAATAACTTACCTTGCTTTAATAACAATAACATATAAGTCCAAACTGTTCAACACCATTCCAGTTTCAAAAGGTGCTTTCTCTGCAAAGTAACTTACCTCGCTTTAACAACAATAACATATAAGCCCAAACTGTTCAACAAACAACATCGCCATTTCAGTTTTAAAATGTACTTTCTCTGCAAAGTAACTTTACCTTACTTTAATAACAATAACATTAAGCCCAAATTGTCAACACAACAAAACAAGAATCTTGGCCGAATGATCAGTAACGTCCGGGACACATTTTAAGGATCTACACAGAATGAACAGAAAAGATTTGTGTGAGGAGAAAGGTGGAGAGCTCTTGGGGGGAGAGAGAGAAGAGGGGAGAGAGAGCAGAGAGAGAGGAGGATAGAGAGGAGAGAGAGAGAGGAGGGGAAAAGGAGAGAGAGAGAGAGAGATGAGGAGAGAAGAGAGAGAAGGAGAGAACTCGAACTCGAACTCGAACGATTTATTCAAAAAAAAGGCCATTGGGCCCCAACATGAAGGGGGTTGCCAAAAACTGCTTAGTATTTTGGTTTAACACCATACGCACACCACACACAACCACACACACCCCACACGCACACCACCACACACACAGACCAACATGTTATGTATAACACAAAGTCAGCTACAAAAATACCCACTTAGGATAACATTTATCTCTCTTATTCTGAAGGCTTTACACAAATATAAAGTGAGGCTGCGCACAACCTCAGATGACTTGATGCCAGGAGTAAACAGAGTCTAAATAAATTAGGCTGTCTACTATTTAACGGGGATGTAGTTCTGTCTAACATCCTCAAATACTGGACAGCACAAGACAAAGTGTACTCATCCCCGGAGCTTGCTTACAAAATGGGCATAACAGCCTGACGTCGTCAATATCATTTTTCTCTGTATCTGAATTTATGAACATTTATATCTGATACACCAATCTAAACTTAGACATTATTTTTTTCAATGTATATCCATATCAAGTTTTTAGTAAGGTTTGCATCATGCGAACTTATAAATTGTCTGTCCCATTTGAAATCTTTCACTGTTTTGTATATGATTACTCCATTGCTGCCATCGGCAGTCAATAAAATCTTTGCCTGAAAGCGTTAATAAACTCTCTCCTAAAAATTTCCGACTCCTTGATTGAGCCAAACAAATCCAAAAACCCGAGTTCACACAAACAGGTACGTATTTGTGTTCCCATTGTTTTTTCCCTTTGACATCTAGATCAAAAAAGCATCTTGTAGGATTTAAAAGGTAGCCTGCCTCATTCATATGCAGAATCTTAATCCAATATCTAATGCATCTTACAAGCAGCATTAACAGAGAGAGGGTATCTATTAGTTTCACTATAAACAAGATCTTAGGTTACGTCTATCTAAGCCTAAAAACTGCTTTAAAAGCAAAGAGGTGTCTGATTCACAATGTGTTACAGCTGCATCCAAGCCCATATTTCTGCACCATATAACCACAGTGGATTGTATTTGTGCATCAAATATCTTAATGAACAAATCAAAAGAGTTATTATTCAACATTCGTAGTTTTTTCCAACACAAATAACAAGCTTCGTTACCTCGACTTGCCAGATCTTTACATCCCAGTTGTGAAACTAAGCTTAGTAGAAAAACAGATTCCTAAATATTTATATACATTAATCACAGGCATGATATTTTCCCATTGAAACAACCATTTTTCATGAGCAGCTAAATATCCACCTTTTCTGAATACAACGATATTACTCTTACTCAGATTAACCTTAAGATCCAGTGCTGTTGAAGCACTGTTTAAGCGTTTAATGCTTTTGTAAACCTACGACGTTTCAGATAGCAGGATAACATCATCAGCAAGCAGAAGATTAAACAACTCTGAGAAATCTTGGGGAACGTGGCACCATGTTTACCATTATTGATGATGTCTCTGGCTAACCATTGATAAAAACAGAAAACAATAAGGGGCTACTACATCACCCTGTTTAACACCAGTGGTACAGTATATTATGTCAGTCACTTTGTTCCACATCTTTTTCTGCTTCTGACATCTGATACATGGCTCTCAAACATCGTAATAGTTTTACCCTTCACACCATTTTTTAGGAGAATAGGCCACAACAAGTTCCTGTTAACAGAATCAAATGCTTTTTCAAAGTCAATAAATGCTACATAGAGCTTACGGTTATGAGCAAACTGTTTCTGTACAAACGCAAGCAGAGTAAACATATGATCTATAGTGGAGTATCCTCTCTTAAAACCGCTTGGTGCTCCCCTGTAATTTTATTCTTCATAACCCATTCTTGTAACCTATTGTTAATAATAGTACTATAATAACTACTACTTATGTCAGTAAGAGAAATTCCCGGTAGTTTTTTAGGGTTATCAAAATCACCCTTTTTATGCAATGTTAGTATTTATAGATTCAGCCCAGTTATCTGGAAAAAGACCATCATCAAAAATTTTGTTGAATAGTTTTAGAAAGGGAAAAACACAATATTTTCACCTCCATATTTTAGCAATTTTACCAATGATTTGATCAGGACCGGCTGCTTTCTCACTCTTTAATTTTTAAGTGCCCCTAATATCTCATCTTTAGATATAGGACGATCAAAGTCGTCCTCAGTTCCATCACTGTCAACATCAGTAATTTATGGAGTTGGCTAATGAGTCTTTCTCCAACAGGGTTTTGAAATGTTGAAACCATCTGTCAACTGATATACTATTCTTGGCTGACTTTTTCTAAATGACGCCTTCTTAACCCTTTTTTCCCGAACTGGATTTGAGAAGAGATAGATGACATCATAAACTGCAAGTAAGGTCTTATTATACTGTTTCTTTTTCGTTCAAGCATGCATTTTATATTCCCTTCTTGTGACACAGTACAAAGTTTTTTGTCTCATTTCTTAATGTTTTTCGGAAAGACTTCAGAAGTTTTCTGACCTTATATTCAAAACTTTTACATTCATTATCAAACCAAGTATCATTTGATGGACCTTATTGATATGTACCTGTTTCTTCTTACATTCAGCACTGGCTTTTATGAAACCATTAAACAAATCTAAAGCTTCATTAAAGTTCTCATTTAATCAGCTGAAAGGCATTAATAAAATTTCACACATGTTCACATCCTGGAGATTTTCTTTTTAAACTGAGAGTTTGTTTTTTATCCCATACAAACTTTTCCATAACAGATGGCTTAACAGTTTCCACACCTGTATTATATACTGGATTAATATATAATTCGACAGGAAGGTGATCGGGAATCCCGAACGCTCGGCAACAAACATAAAGACATGAGTCAAAAAACTGAGAAAACAAAATATCTGACACTAAAAAATAATCATTAACACTACATCCTCCTTCAGAGATGTATGTATAGCGACCTTGTTGGTCACCATTACATACGCCATTTAGAATTTGTAAACTAAGAGCAGTGCACATATTCAAAAGTAATTTACCATAATTGTTGATAACACAATCTTCAGAATTACGACTGCTGCTGAGAGACATACTTTACTTTGGACATCTGAACTAAGTCATTTTTACATGCTGACAAGAAAAGTTTGAGGTCCTGCTATTTAAGTCTCCACATTTGTATTATATCTACTTCATCCAGTGTCACCACACAATTTACTAACATTCTTCCAACATAGCAATTTTCCCTTATCATTGTCAAACATGTTTTAAAAGGCGAACTTCAGGGGGGATATAACACAGACAAGCAAAAACATTTCTTTCTGTACACACAGAGATTTGTCACAGAGAAAAGGCAAATTTAGGATAAACACTAAACAATTCACACAAAACCGCCCCATTAACCAGCCTTATAAACAAACTAAACCACAAGAAGCCTCCCTTGATGGCTAACTTTAATGCCGAATTACAGAAGCCTTATGCCAGTAAAAACATCTGGCTGGACATTTTCCAGGATGTTTCGTCAGAACATATAAAATCAAAACTACCCCATAAATACAAAATCCTATCAACAGTTTTGACAACAATCCATTACGTCCAAGACAAAAGAAAAAGTTTATTTGTTTTATCTTATACCACAATTCAATTGATCCACACCCTCAAGACTGAACACTTTCACCAATTACCCTTGACATGACAAGACACAGCATCATGCTTTCCCAAAACAGTAAAGAAGGCTCTTTAATGGAAGACCCGCCTACCCAAAACACATGTCAGCTGGTTAGACCCTAGCCAAAGTCAAACCGTCTTTGTCTACCCTTCACATGGCAATGTGTCCACGCCTCCACTTCATTACAACTGAGCCTCACTTGGCTAAGCCCTATTTCATGAGTGTCAACGAGGCTGAGTGAAACCGGTCCTGTTTACTTTTCCTACCCCCCTGTAAATTGAGGACTATGGCAGGATGATTGTATGGGCCAACCAACAACTATTCCCTTCTTTAAGATCATTAAGGTCATCCTTCGCCATTAAGACAAATGATCAAAAACCATTCTCACCCCTTTTTTTTTCCCTCTGCCTACACTCCTCAAGTATGGGTCAGATGTGCCAATATCTCTAACATTTTGGAAAAAATCGTCGTCTAAAAAAAATCCTTAACCTTTCAAACGAGTTTTAGCCTCAATATTCTAAGCTATCCTGATTAAAAACAACCTGCAATAATGGGAGATTTGGTTTGAATTTATCCTGGCACAATATCAAACTTAACACTGCTACATCCATTTTTTCGAAGAAGATTTTTCACGAACATTTCACAAACACTCGTCCTCATTACTTTTCTCTTTTCCTGCCATGAATAATGATATTGTTCCGTCTTGACCCGCTTCTTGAACGTCTGCATTCTTTTCTATTTTTTCCCTCTGCCATCAGTTCGTTTTGATTGCTTTAACTCAAATTTTCATTTCCCAAGATTGTTCTGTCTTGTCTAATATCAACACTTCCTCTTTTCAAGGGGTCAACACTGGTTTTTCAACTTTGTATTGACCCCCTCATAGTCTCTTTGTTGTCTTTAGCATGTTCTCCACTTTCCTCCTCTCTGGCCCTCATCGATAAATGTTTCTCAGGAGCTACTGTAGGAGAGGACTTCCTGTCTACTTGTACAGTTGTAGGTGTGCTGGCGGCCATATTGCACTTTCTTGGTTTTCCCTGCAGCTTTTCCTGTGATTTGCTACGACCACCGCACCAACTCGCAGGGTGTTTGCCTCCTTCCGTCCTTGACCAGGTCCAGGGTTCGTCTCCACATCCACACACGAAGCAAAAGGCCCCCCAGAATAGTAGGTGGGGTCAGTCCTAACAGAACCCTTCGCCCACTTTTAGCGTCAGATGGAACCCATGGCCGATTTTAATCTGCCCTTGGACATGAACAGCGAATATGCGCAAATGTCCACGACAGCCTGTACAACTGCAGCGATAATCCCATCCTCCTTATCTAACGTTGCTACAATGAAAATTAGGCCACTTAAAACTAGCTACTAATTCACAAAAATACTAGTTGGGCCCCCCCCCCCCCCCCCCCCGAGAGAGAGAGAGAGAGCGGCAGACACAAAAACAGAGGAGAGGCGCTCTTCCTCTCCGACACTTACCATGATGGGCATGCAAGTCTTCAAACTTGACCACTCGGGAATTCTGCACACCCACTGCATCACCGTGGATCTTGTCCAAAGTCCTATCATGCGCATGGATATCGTGAAGCCAACTGCCGGAAGCCACACCGATGTCTGCGTTGTCAGAGGACCTCTGATTGGTCCGCCACACTGCACTGAGGGTCAGGAGTAGCAGGGACAGGGCAAACCCTATGAGGACTCCCACAATGAAGGTCAGTTTGGATCGAATCATTTTGGTCATTCAGTATTTTATGCCCTCCTGGCGGTTTTCTGGTTTAATGGCCAGTTTCTCTCTCTCTCCTCTCTCTCTCTCTTTTCTCTCTCTCTCTCTCTCTTTTCTCTCTCTCCCCTTCTCTCTCCCCTCTCTCTCTTCTCTATTCCTCTTTGGTGAAATTTCTTATAATATATATTCTTTTAAAACTCAGTGAGTAATTTTGGTCAGAGAGGATTTCGTTTCCATCACTTTTATACTTTAAGTTCTACAACCTCTCTGATGATAGAACATCAAGCGGAAGTGACTGGTAACAGGTTTGGTTTCCATGGGAAACTTCTTGGTCCAAAGATGTCTCTCTGGGGAAAGAAAGAAAGGACATGATTCAGATCAGTTCCATTGTCATAGATTTTTCCCCTATAAAAAAACCATGTACACGTTTATACACATATCAGTTCTGCCCATCACTTCTCCAATGATATATTATATGTTTATGTGTACAGACCTTCACAAAATAAGAGGGGATATCCCTGCCCATACCTGAGAAGAAAAAACTATATCATAAGCCAACATAAGAGGGGGGGAGGCGTGTCCATTCCAAAGAAGATGACACTGTCATAGACCTACATAAGGGAGAAAACCCTGTCCATACCAGAAAAGATGACTATGTCATAGACCTACATAAGGGAGAAAACCCTGTCCATACCAGAAAAGATGACACTGTCATAGACCTACATAAGGGGGAAAACCCTGTCCATACCAGAAAAGATGACACTGTCATAGACCTACATAAGGGGGAAAACCCTGTCCATACCAGAAAAGATGACACTGTCATAGACCTACATAAGGGGGAAAACCCTGTCCATACCAGAAAAGATGACTATGTCATAGACCTACATAAGGGGAAAAACCCTGTCCATACCAGAAAAGATGACACTGTCATAGACCTACATAAGGGAGAAAACCCTGTCCATACCAGAAAAGATGACTATGTCATAGGCCTACATAAGGGGAAAAACCCTGTCCATACCAGAAAAGATGACTATGTCATAGACCTACATAAGGGGGAAAACCCTGTCCATACCAGAAAAGATGACACTGTCATAGACCTACATAAGGGGAAAACCCTGTCCATACCAGAAAAGATGACACTGTCATAGACCTACATAAGGGGAAAACCCTATCCATACCAGAAAAGATGACACTGTCATAGGCCTACATAAGGGGAAAACCCTGTCCATACCAGAAAAGATGACTATGTCATAGACCTACATAAGGGGAAAACCCTAAAAGATGACACTGTCATAGGCCTACATAAGGGGAAAACCCTGTCCATACCAGAAAAGATGACACTGTCATAGACCTACATAAGGGAGAAAACCCTGTCCATACCAGAAAAGATGACACTGTCATAGACCTACATAAGGGGAAAACCCTAAAAGATGACACTGTCATAGACCTACATAAGGGGAAAACCCTAAAAGATGACACTGTCATAGACCTACATAAGGGGAAAACCCTAAAAGATGACTATGTCATAGACCTACATAAGGGGGAAAACCCTATCCATACCAGAAAAGATGACTACGTCATAAACCTACATAAGGGAGAAAACCCTGTCCATGCCAAAGAAGATGACTACGTCATAGGCCAGAATAAAGGGAAGGGGGGAGGAACCCTGATATACCAAAGAAAATGACCCAGTCATAGGCCAGAATAAAGGGAAGGGGGGAGGAACCCTGATATACCAAAGAAGATGACCCCGTCATAGGCCAGAATAAAGGGAAGGGGGGAGGAACCCTGATATACCAAAGAAGATGACCCCGTCATAGGCCAGAATAAAGGGAAGGGGGGAGGAACCCTGATATACCAAAGAAGATGACCCCGTCATAGGCCAGAATAAAGGGAAGGGGGGAGGAACCCTGATATACCAAAGAAAATGACCCCGTCATAGGCCAAATAAAGGGAAGGGGAGGAACCCTGATATACAAAGAAGATGACCCGTCATAGGCCAGAATAAAGGGGGGGGGGGGGAGAACCCTGATATACCAAAGAAAATGACCCCGTCATAGGCCAGAATAAAGGAAAGGGGGGAGGAACCCTGATATACCAAAGAAAATGACCCCGTCATAGGCCAATGTGTAGTTTGTAAACACACTCAGCATGTCTGTGAGTGAGTGGCCCCATGGAATTTTTACATAGGACAAATCTTTTGCAGGGGTAAGCTATTTTATTTCTGGGTGTTGCCTTACAGAACTACATTTTATCCTTGCAATTGAACCCCTCTGAAGATATTTTAACCACTTAGATGGCTTGGTGGTCCGGAATAACACGTCTGTCTGGAAAACCAGAGGTCTGTGGTTCGTTTCTCGTCAGTCTAAAGCCAGCAGGACTTCCCCTCCCCCAACTCAACCACTAGACTATGAATAGGTGGAGGGGGGGGGGGGATAGGTGCCTGCTTTTTAACTGGAAGGGTAAACTAAAATCCTATATGCAACCTGAATGTAGTGCAAGTAAAAAGAACTTATGGCAGCAAAAGAGTTGCCCTTAGAAAAAAATCTGCAGCCGTACCCAGTCTTATAGATAGATAGATAGATAGATAGATAGATAGATAGATAGATAGATAGAGAGGATATAGAGATAGATAGATAGATAGATAGGAGATAGATAGATTAGATAGATATAGAGGAATAAGATAGATAAAATAGATAGATAGATAGATAGATAGATAGATAGATAGATAGATAGATAGATGTAGATAGATACGAAGATGATAGATAGATAGTAGATAGATAGATAGATATATATAGATAGAGGAAGGAACTCAAACTGACTCGAAGAACCGAATATTAGAGGAATGATAGCAGAGTTCTTTACACCAGGCCCTCATGGGGAAAAAAGTGAAACAAACATAAATAAACCAATAGATCAACAAACAAGATAATGTCAAAAAGCAAAGAAATGAATCATTCAAATTGCCATTCAATTATTGACTGAAGTCATGAAATCAATGAAAGACCACAGAAGTAAACCAATCGAATAAATAAACAAAACCAATTAAACACTGACAAACTCCCATCCTAGACACCCGCCTCCCCTAAACAGACAACCCTCCCCCAAAAATCAAAACACACACACACACCGCGCGCGCGCGCGCGCACAAACACACACACGCATACACACACTACGCGTACATATGCACAGACACGCAACTACACATGCGAGCTTGCACAAATCACACAAATCGTCCAGGATACAAATCCATACACATGTACATTTCCTCACATATCATAACAGCTTTATGTCATAATCATCAAAATACCATAACCACACATTACACCATCAAAACCAAACAATGAACATTACTTGAAGCACGAAAAAAAAACACCACAGAGCATCAAAACACCACACACACACACACACACACACATACACACACATACTCACACACATTTGCGCGCTTGCACGCATACACACTCACACACACAGAGTTCAATAAGCGCGCTCACCCAATGCATATTACAGAAAATTAAACAAGTGTGTGTGATACGCTTTTTTGAAAGATGCTAGGCTACTTTTCTCTTTTATAATGACTGGGATTTCGTTCTATAATTTGCTACCAGAATAAACAAGGGATGACATAAACAGATCGGTTCTTTGATGAGGAGTAACAACACTGCTTTTGTTACGAACATTTTTAACAGGGAACCTCTGACAAAGATAATGAGGGGCTAGTTTATTCATAATCTTATACATAAATACACCTTTATTAAAGAGACAATGTAAACTAAAAGGAAGAATGTTCAACTCTTTGTAGCTATTAGTTTCTAAGGAAGTAGTTCTAAGCAGAATTAACTTGAGAGAATGTTTATATACTCTCTCAAGTTGTCGTAAACAGTTTTTACTTGCCAAATCCCAGCATGTAAATGCATAATCAAGATCAGGTTGTATGTAAGCATAGAAGAATAGTTTTCGAGTATGCTGATCAAGGAAATGTTTTATTCGGTTAAGTTGGAATAGCTTCTTAGATAATTTTTTTGAAATACTAAAAACATGATCAGACCATGACAAGTTATTATCAATATGTAGACCAAGTAGTTTATATGAGCCGACTTCTTCTAATACTTTATCGTAAATCTTTATTCCATTTAGTTTGGTTTTAAAGTTTTGGCACTTTTGTCTTGTTGCAACAACCATGAATTTTGATTTCAGTGGATGGAGAGCCATGTGATTGCACTCTGTCCATGCTGCTAGATTGTTTAAGTCTTTTTGCAAAATTTTACCTACAGAGTTTACATCATGATCCGCTGTATGTATGGTAGTGTCGTCGGCAAAGAGTTCACAAGTGGAAGAAACATGGAGAGGATGAGACGATAAACCGAGGTCCCGTGTGTTACACGTAATTATTTAGCGCACGTAAAAAAAACCCACGGCAACAAGAGAGTTGTCCCTGGCAAAATTCTTAGAAAAAAGCCACTCTGATAGGGAAACAAATACAGCTGCAGAAAGAAAAAAAAAAAAAAAAAAAAAGGGTGAAAGGGTGGCGCAGCGCTAAGTGGCGACGCGTTCTCCCGCTCTCCCCGGGGAGAGCAGCCCGAACTTCACGGAGAGAAATCTGCCATGACTTAAAGTGGTATGAAATAAAATCTGAGCGCTTTGATTTGTTGCTTTACAAGATTCAGCGCTATATAAATTCCATACATTATTATTATTATTATTATTATATATATTGAAAAGAGGACTGGCCCTAGCACAGAACCTTTAGGAATACCATACTTCACTGGCAAAAGGGACGACATAATTGAATCTTGATAAACAGCTTTGTTTCTATTAACATCACAAGCAAAAGAAGGTAATTAAACTTTAATACGAGACTCTGCGCATAAACATACATAGCCAGTTTCTTACTAGGAGACGATCAGTGATCATACAGTTCACCTAATGCCTTGGCAAGTCTAAATCACAAAAAAACTACGCTACACACACACCACAGTTAAGATATTATTACTTAATCATTTAAATGCATTCTCACGCTCTAACACAGATTTGCCTGAGTGCAGTATGAACATGAATGATTTTTCTCTAACAAGCCACTTTGATTAGGAAGTGAATATAAGTTATGTTTAAGTAAAGTGTGACACGGACGATGTTGCTTCTTAAATGCTTTTCTACAGTTTATGATAAGATAATAACACGAATCGAAATAGGTCGATAGTTGGAAGGTTCATTTGATCTCCATATTTAAGAACAGGTATAACACACACTTGGCATCTTTAAATACACCAATTAAGGATACCGCAACTTTTTTCAATACAGAGATTATAGATACATATGTAAGATGTTCAGCTCACACACACACACACTCACAGATTTACTGCGCGGAAACCATCAAGATTTCCTGTCTAAATTACACTCTAATCCAACGGAAGCTTGTTTTGCTTAATGAACACAATTCTTTTCATGCACTTCATCACACACCACACCCAATATACCACTCCATGGCACATGCACGATAGATAGATAGATAGATAGATAAGCAACTAAAGATAGACATACAGATAGATATATAGATAATACTTAGAAACTCACACACGACACCATACACGCGTAAACACAGGAAACAAACAACACACACACAACCACATACAACACACACACCACTGAGGAAAGCGCTCATCCACACACACCAACACTGTATTCAGCACATCCAAACTCTTACCACAACAAACACAGTTACCAAGCACCACATCCTGCCCTACCAACGGGAACATGGCTCCGGGCAGTCGACCATGAGAAGTCCGCAGAGCAGGCCCCAGCAGTAACGACACACAACATCCATCCCACACACCTCGGCTGTCGCTGCACCACGTCCCAACACCACAACGCACTACACAACACTCACTGCATCCAGCCGACGATGCCATCACACACAACTGAGGCTAATATCCAAAGGGTAAAGGAGATCCGTAACAGCAATCTTAACACTGAAACAACCCTGCCCAAACCGTGAAAACCCAAGGAGCACTGCGTGTCTTAGGATCAATGCGTCTTTGTGCGAAAGTCATACACAGCTTAGCTATCATTAATTTCCAAGTGTACCGACGGCATACCACCGTTCAAACTTTCTCAACTAGTACAGGAGACCTGCGCGCTGTCCAGCACTACGACCTAAGACAATGCCCTGGGTCAGACGTTCTCACTCACTCTGCTCGTGAATAGCCGCACTGCTGCCTCCTTACGCTCGGCTTAAAATAATCAACTAACACGACATAGCGTGTTATAACTTCACTAGGTTTTAGAATGCTTAGTGTGTGAAAGATATTAATAACTATTATAAATCATGTAGGGATAGGAAAACGCATAGAACATGACTCAGGTGTTGTGCCTGTCGTAGTGTGTGTGTGTGCAACCCGATTGGGCATGAGTGGGCCTAAAACTCCTACTCCTGTAAACTCATAGTTTCCTCAACTACAACTTATATGACTGTTTTCACGATTTTAAATGGCTAATGAATTAGACTTTTCACCCATTAAACGTACAAGCCGCCCTGAGGCTTAGGACACCACTGTTTAGGGGGCAAAGAAATTTCTATTAAATAGATCACCGTAATATGTAGCATCGTTAATAAAACAACTCTGTTGAGATGATCTCAAACGCTTATAAGTGATTTTTGGTTGAGCACGTGCCAAAGCATCTGGGCTTTGTCCTGATTGTTTCCCTGTGCAGGGCGCCTTGTTCACACAAGAACACATATCATGCCCCCCTAATATTGTTCCCCCGGTGCTTTGGTTTAGTCACAATGCACTGCTCAGCAGCAGTGAATCTACGTCAGTAAGGAGCTGAACACCAATTCACATAAAATTGAAGTCTCCTATAATCACCCGCCTCACCACTACACACCAAATCGACAAAGCACACGCACCATTATCGCATCACTAAGCATTATACTATCTCGCCTATTAGTAGCTTCTTTACTCTCACTGTAGCAATACTAACTAATGCAACTTCTTTAACCTTAAGGTGGGGAGTTAGCACGGTTGACAAATCGCCAACTACAACGTCTAATACTGACTTTTTCCAAACAAGATACACATCAATAGGAAGATTGTTTAAGCCTAGTGTTATGTTGCATGAAGCGAGGTACTCTTATCAAAATAGTGCCACAGTGAGGACAAAAACAAAACTGAGTCCCTCGACCTTATTTCATGTTAACCCTTGTCTAAAGTAAAAGCAGAAGAGGTCAGTATTTCACAGTTAGACAATCATTTGAGCCTAGTTAGGAAAGAGGGATTCTTTCTAGTTAATGGAGTCATCCATTTAATATAACGCACAATTCTCTGTCTGGATATGTAGCGTACGTAACATGTTTCAGACATTGTGACTCATGCAGAGGAAATATGAGTCCGTCTACCTGTTTCTATGCCATTGATGTATCTCACGCCCAGTAGTGGTTGACCCAGAGAAGTCGGATACATTTGGCCAAGACTTTCGACGGATACGACCCCCCGTGGATAAAACTATTTTCGACCTCCAAGTCAGGCTGAAAGTAAAGTATACAGTCGATATCAAATTTTAAACCCATAGCCTCTTAGCTCAATGCACTTCCACTTCAATGTCGAATATCTGTGGTCCGAATTCTTTCATACGATAGCCTAACAAGCTACTAGTCGTCAAGGCTTCAAAAGTCTTGCTCCTACACTGAAGAGAGGCAAACAATGTTTTGCATTTGTTCAACGAATGGCCAGTCAGTTTTCATCTACCCTTGTTGTCTATGTACAAAGATGTTATCACTCTGCAGCCAATACCCAGAGATAACCTTCAACCACCCAAACTAAGTTTTAAAAAGTTTCGCAATCTTTCAAAGCAAACACTGCATATGATACACACCTTTCTTTATCTATGGTCCACGTACAATGCATGTTTCTCAGCCACTATCAATTCAATACAGCCCTACCGGTGTGCAATACCAGTCAGCAACTAACAACCTCGTTAAGTCATTACGCGGTCAGACATTCAAACATGACAGCAAAAAACCAAACTTACTCTTGAGGATTTGTTTGCTTATGATTAATTCCAATCCCAGTTATTTCATCATGTTATTCCAATCCAAACCTGTAGCACAAAACTACTAACAGAACTAGACTCCGAGCTTCAAACCGGCAGAAAAATGTTATACATATTTCATCACATTAGAGGGGAAAAAAACACCTATATCTTTCAAAGTGTCGTTCAAAATGGTCCAACGATGTCACCACTGTCAGAGCAAGTACAGTGAACACTGCAATTCAATTTAACTTTCTAGGAACCCTGACCATTATTGATATTAATAAATTCAAACAAATAATCAACAAAGGCACACGTACTACAGGACTTTAGCCTATCTCGGATGTCCCCACTTCCTCATCTAAGATCTTTACCTCTGCATCAAAGGACTATATATCATAATCTCTACAGTGGGCGCGGTTAGTGGGGGGCGAGCGGGGGGGGGGGGGGGGGGAGTCACGGGGAGGCGTGGATATCTGCTTCTCCACTCGCTCTCGCTCCTCATCTCTCTTCTCCTCTCCTTACGACTAGCCAACAGTGAAGAATGTTATTCTTTTCTACTTACGGCCCCATGTGTACTAAAGGCCTCCATGCACCGGGTACAAACAACAACACGTATGATGTTCGTAATGATCATTGGGTCGTTAGAAGGCTAGCTAATTTCATTTCCTTTGCTCGTTCTAAGTGGTGTAGATTTTGCTCTGTCTCCGTGCTAAAGCGTGGTTGCGTAATGATGGCTTTTCTGTGTTTTTTATTTTACTCCGAGGTTGTTGTATTCTCTGAACATGGCAAAGACATAGAAGAGAACTTCCTTCTTGGGATGTTAGATCACGGCCAAAAAAACGTAATGAGTTGGATTTTATATCCGGACCAGGAACGGTGTCGGTGTTCCCACTTTTGCATATCTTACATTTCGTATTGGTTCAGATTACTGAAATACCTGTGTCAGTTTATCAAAGCTTAGCTCTCACCTGTTGGATATGATTTGATAATATCTCTCTGCATAAACCACTGGACAGCTGACATACATTCGTTTAGCTTGGACTATCGAGTATTTGTTCGGTGGTCGGTCTGTGTCAGTTTATCAATAAGCTTCACGTTGTTGACAATCCTTACTAAACAATCCAAACAAGTTACAAGAATTCCTTGACCTCATCCCCCCTAAACACCTTGTACATACGACGAGACACAGAATTTAAATAGCAGCCCGGACCATATTCCTGTATTTACAGGAACGTTGTCGATGTTTCAAAAGCTTTCTCAGATTTCTACAATGGACTATCACGATTTCTGTTGTTACTATTAGTTAATTATTTTATGCTTGTTAATATAAGAATTCACAAGGAGTACATGGGACACACTCATTCCAAGACTAACACTTTTTCAAGAACTGTCAAAACCACTGGACATGCAGCTGACCACCCTTGAACATTCTTTAGACGAGTCACTCCGAAAGAATTCAGTCCCAACACACTTCAAATTCGTCAGATATCTAGGCATTAAGAGGTCTTCACCAAACATTCGTTCTGGATATATATATTGTCACTGATATATTAACAGATATTTCCGGAAGAACACTACTAAGACTTTCAAAAATACATACATTACATCACTATATAATCCTAATAACACAAATGCACACAAAATATCTTTGTTAACAAGAAACTAGCAATCGCTTACATTCACGACTCATTATTCTGGTTAGTTTAGCACACTCTATGCAGCAACACCGCACAACCGTAGATCACTCTACCCCATCACTCACAAACACCCCACCACACTCCCAACCTCATCCACACCCATACACCCACACACCACACCATATATATATTATATATATATAATAATATATATATATAATATACAAATATCTCATCACATTACCCTTCTCCACCTACACCCCTCCTGCTCTCGCTGTGAGTCGTGGTGCTGTGTATGTGTACTATCTCTCTCTCTCTCCCTCACCCCAGCCTTCTCACCAACCGAAAGTCTTACATCTAATTTTGTGCATTTTTTAACATTCATTTATAGCACAATCACAAGGTAACCTCCAATGTTTCATCAACAAACCACATTAACAACGTGAAATTGTAAACAGAACCCAACGCATCTTTTCCACTGTTGTTGCAGTTCCCTCCAATCAATGCATCCAATCGAATGTCACCCAAATATAGTAAGTAGCTACTAGTAGAAGTAATATGATGAAGATGAATAAAAAATAAAAAATAAATATCAATTTAAATAAAAAAAATAAACTACAAAAATAATAATCATAAAAATAATAATAATATCCATCTTGAATTGATGACCATAAGAACCAGCTCTACAATCTTGAAACAAACAAAAATCACAATTAAATAATTACAAAGACCTGTCTGCTAACCTCCATCCATATTTTCGCTTCATTTCAGACAAAGTTCGAAACATACGCTCCAACTTGATCAAACTCAATTTCCCCCAGCCTGCGCCTGCATTCACCCTGACCCCTACGTTCACTGCACTCCTCTCTTTTCCTTCCATCCCACAAGTAAAAGAAATCATGACAATTCTGAAGGAAATGAATATAAAACTCCCACCAATGCGACCGATGGATTTGATCCCATACACCTGTGGCTCCTGTTTTCACGTATACGAAATACCTTCCCACAACTTATAGGTCCTCAACATTATCACTAAAATAGGTAAACTCTTCTCTTCAGACACTCATGGAGGATGAAATATACTACGTATCTGTTGCGCGCGATCAGCATAAGACTAACTCGCTCTTAATTAACATGGCTATAGAAGTACTCCACATCTCCACATAGGCAATGCAGCCATACACGACCTCAAAGGATTTTTTTCCCGCACACTAGTAATGGAGACATTGCAGGTCGTATATGGGTGAAAAAAACCTCATCTCCCACACACACATAAAAAATAAGTTCACGAACTCCACTCGATAAACCCTCAAAACTGTCACTGGAAAGAATTATCAAAGGGTCTCTCGTCTCAAACGTACCAGCTTTTGTCCTCTAAGTAAACTAGAAAAAGTTTTCTCGCAGGGTATCTGTACGTAGCTGACATCAATAACATGATAAAGTCCTTCGATGAGACTGTCAAACCGAGCCAAACAGCGCAACAGGTCACCTTCAATTCCCACTGTGATTTTCCGTTCAACTTCACGCCCAACTTTTTCAGTCTGCAGGAACAGACATCGGCCCACTACCTTGCGCGCAGCACCGAACATAACCACCCGAACGTTAAAGTCCATAAACTCCTTGATAATATACTCTTCCCGTCATTTTCTGATGCGAGATCGCATGCAAAGGAGAGTGGAATCCATCTGTGTCCGTGTAGGGAACAGTCATCCACATCCTCTCTCTTACAAACTTTTTACAAACAAACGACCGTCATATCACAACAGGGGCTGGCTCAGTCCGGATTTGTCTAACAATAAACAAAAGCACAACGAGCGAGTAGTCATGGATCCTTACCATCTATTCCCCCAACTCTCCTATTTCCATAAAAAAACAAACTTCCGACGCTTTGATTTGTTGCTTTACCAAGATTCAGCGCTATATAAATTCCATATATTATATTTTTTATTATATTACATATATTGCCAACTTATCCCTAAAAAATTACGATTTTTACATGTATATTATTATAGGGCACATCTTATTCTTATTAGCACCCTCATGACCCTCGGTGGTGCGCCTGTTAGGCGAACTTCTTAGTTCATAAATCTCTGTAAACCACCCCTCACGCTAGAAAACCGTTTCCACAGAAAGTTATTTGATACCTGTTACAAAAGACATTTCCAATAAAGAAGGTACTAGAATGGGTCAAGCGCGGACCTGGTCGAGAAGTGGAATGTGGAGGTGGCGGGGGGGCGGCGCAGGGGATCAGTCCGTGGGGGCCCTTTCACCGGTTGGTGGTCTAATCTGCGGTCTACAACTGCTTTCTTATTCAGGTTTCCCATCTCTGGCCAGTCACATATAAACAAAACAACGCTCCACTGATTATTGGAGAGAGAATAGCGAATGTGATTTCTATGAGGCCTGAGCAAATGATACTCAGCTTGTTGCAGCGATACTGTTGCCTAATACGTTGCCCTTCCACCTAGTTTATCACTGACAAATTGGTCCTAACCGACACACACACAAATTGTTTGCCCCCTTCTAAGCATGCATATTTTTTTTAAGAAAGAAACTAAATGTTTCGGAAGGACTACAACTTAATACAAGTTTACAACTTTAACCATCTCTGCACTGAATAATGAACCATGGAAACGGCCCATGCTCTTTGTATCCACACAGAAACCAAAGAAAACAAACCAACAGAACACCCCAAATGCCACCAAGCCAAGTAAAACGAAAATACGTTTCATGTCCGTATGAGAACATATAAAAAAAAAGAAAATCACACATCTACTTTACACAAACCCAGTACAAGAGAGAGCGAGGAGAGAGAGCCAAAAAACGTTAGAGTAGATCGAAAATATAAGAATCGCAAGAAGATAGAGAGAGACGTCAGTTCACTTTGTCCAAGAGCATCTGCAAGGGAAGATGACATGAGGTTAAGACTTTGATGAGCTTTTTGTCCTGGGCACAATTCTTGACACATTAAACCAGAAAAAGAACAATGTTCAACACTCTCGTAATGAAAAAATGAATCACACCAGACCTGCCAGTCCTTGCTACTATCAATTACGACGCGTCGCGCATACATAATGCCCGTTCTTTAGCTGTCTGATTCGCAAGTATTCCATGTCACATGATAGATGCATGACAACTTCTAATCCACACAAAGCTTGCACATCTCTCATTCTTCACGTTTTAGACTACTGTAACTCCTTTTTCAACTCTCTTTTGGCAGCCTACCAGCATCATCTATCCACTCTCTTCAAAACGCATAAAAAATCTCTCTGCAGCTCGACTGGTCCAAAGAAAGAAAAAATCTGAACACATCACTCCTCTTCTGCGATCTCTTCACTGGTTTGCACTGTCCTCACAACAAAGACTGGATATAAAATCAATACCCTCTGTTTTCATATGTCTCCGCACAAATCTGCACCCCTTATCTCTGTAACTGTCTTCACCCTGTACACCGCCACCCCGGTTCCCTTCGTTCGAGGAGAAAAAGAAAGGACACTCCGCCAGATAATTGTGCTTTCGAACAACCCCAAGATTTCAAACAACCCGCTCCACGATAATCTAGCCGCGAAGCCGTCAGCTCCTTCAGTCTGGTCCGTTCTTCTGGTCCATACCCACACTTCACTTACCCTGGAGACAAATTTAGACTCACAAACCTTCAACACCCTATCACTAATGCACGAGTATCTAACGCGTCAAGGAAAGCGTGTATACCTGTCAACCATTGTATGAGGATTCCTTTTTCAAACGGCACGGAGACTCAGCCAGGGGGGGGGTCTGGATAAAATAACACAGCAGTGATCCGCATTGTCCACCTGAGAACTGTGATCCCGAGCTGCCACATAATCTGTCCGGTAAATATTTTCAAAGCGGAGAGATGGAGGTATGGTATGGAGATGGATGGGAGGGGTGGGGTGAGGAGAGTGGATAGCAGAGGAGGGGGGGGGGTTTTCACTAGATGGGACGCTTCTGAAGGGCGGGTAGAGTGCTAATTTTCTAAGCCATAGTGTTGTTTCTGTGTGTGTGTGTGTGTGTGTTTGTGTGTGATATTCAGGATGCGAACGTAGCTGTGGCCGGTGAGTGTGTGTGTGTGTGTGTGTGGTGTGTGTGTGACCGAGTGTGGGGTTGAGCTTATTGACAGGCTGGGTAGGGGGCCTGTTTCTGGAAGAAGGGTGGCGCGGGCTGACGACGTGCAGGCGTGATCTTGTTTACGTGGGCGTAGCTTGAGGCGCGTCGTTGTCATGCTAAGCTCTCTTGCTCTAAGGTAGCATCTAAGAGTGAAGGCAGCGAGACCGGATTGAGTTGAGCATCTATTTGAAGGCGTGGATATTGCGTGCACTGTGTAACTTGATTGAGTGCAAGCGTGCTTCTGAGAGATTGTTTGTCTTTCTACAAGAATTCAGCTGTCTATGATGTAAATAAGTTCCACTATATTATTGTTATTATGTTATTCATTATTAGTAATTAGTTGTGATAGTATTATGAGTATGTTGTCAGTGTTATAGTTAGTCTAAGATATATAGTATTAGTGTTAGGTGTGTGTGTGTATGTGTGTATGTTTGTGAGCATCAAGGTATCAATAGTCAAGTCAATATAAATAACATTTTAATTTCAGTGATGTAGGGTAGCATTTAGGTCATGTAATGTATGATATGCATATGAAATGATGGCATTTGCTTTTTCATCAAGCCATCAGCTTACTTTCTAATGTGGATACATCTCTTCTTGCTTTACAAGATTCAGCGCTATAATATGAATCCATACATTATTATTATTATTATTATTATTAAATTTCTATTTTCATTTTATTTAAATTCATAATTATGTACATCATCATTATATTACTACATATTTAATTTTATTATTATTATGTATACAGTATTTGTGTAGAGGGGGAGAGTTGATGCAACATGTAAAGGGGTCACGTTTCTAGTTCTATAGCTGGTCGATTAGACGTTTAACCAAAGAGCATTCTGAAAAAAATAGACTAAGGAGAAAGCGAACATACCATTCTGAGATACAGTTCTACACTGTCTAATACCCTTGCATAAATGCAAATACCAACATATACGATATACATCGCACAACTTAGAGAGGGAAATCATCTTACAAACAATTACTCATACATCACACACGTTGCGCGCTGCGCGCTCCCGTAGAATCGTCCAATCACTACACATTAAAAATAAGAGATGACTCTAGATTACTTCTAGTAATAGAATAACAAAAAAGAAAATCAGAAAACGTTAGGACAAACCAAAGTTACTCTTTCCAGTTTGATCTGACTTGAGACGGGACTTGCATGTTGTCTAAGTTTATGTGTGTGGTGAGTGTGAAGTGTGTGTGTGTGTGTGTTGTGTGTGTGTGCGGATGTGTGGTGTGTGTGTGTGTGTTCAGATGTGTGTGCAATGTACATAAACAATATACTGTGTCATTGTCCACGTCCTGCGACCCTCTGACCGCAAAAAGAGGGAGTTTACTGTCTTGTTTATTTCTATTATCTCTTAATGTGCTCTATACTGGTTTGTTTTCGTGATCAGTATTGTGTGTGTTGTGTGTGTGTGTGTGTGTGTGTGTTGGTGTGTGTGTGTGTGTGTGTGTGTGTGTAGTGTCTTTTTTAAAATTCTTTTATACTTTTATCTCAAGAAATGGCACTCGTGTGCTTTTTTTTCATCTAGATCCCCGTGTGTTAATGCAGTTTTGTCAATTTTGTCCATCTCTTTGTGAGTCAAGTACTCCCCAATGGAAACCGCAATACGCTGTTGGCACACCATTTTCAAATCGGGCCTACCATCCTTCCGTCTTCATAGTCCTTAGAAAAGACGAACGGGTTTGATTAAAAAGCGGTCCCGTGTAAGTCTTTTTTTAGTTCAATCGTTGTTTTCTGTGTGCGTTCACATACCCACCGGACTTCTGCGTCTTAATAGTCACCTCCAGATCAGGCTCTTTTGCGGGAAGCAAAATTCTTGAACCAATCAGTCGCAGCTGGATGCGTATAAATTTTTCGCAGTATGTGAACCGTTTTCCGCACGAGGAAAAATCTCTCTCCCATAATTAAGATTTGAAGAGCACTTCGGCAATTACGTCTCCTAGGGAAAGGGTCTGCAATCAACTACTTAAATGCATCACTAACTAACCACGACCACAGGCTGTCCCGTCTTGTTCATCGCGTCTGCGCGCGTGCTGGCGGTGTTGTCGTGTGTGTGGGTCAACCAGGTGTCCTATGCAGTGCTTTCTTTTTCTGTTTCGGTCGTCTCCACCCTCAACAGGGCCACAGATGGCCTACTCCTCCAAACCCGAGCTGGTGTAAACATGGGTGCAAGGTTTTTCAGCGAGCGTTTGCAACCAGGACCTACGTGCGTGCGTGCGTGCGTTCGGTGCGTCTCGCGTGCGTGCGTGCGTGACCGTGTGTATTCGCTTATAGCTCCCCGGATAATCAATTGGAACAAAGCTGAAATTGATTCCACTTATGCGCTTATTCTAGGACGGCGGATCTGGGGTCAATAACTGGAGCAGCCACCACGACTCCATGACAATTTGTAACAGCTTCAATGCAAAACCCCTGATCAAGTCATCAAACAGCTGCTTTAGTGGTCTTAGTGTGTAGCGATTAGAGCCACCAGTGATTGCCAGTGTAACCTCGTTCACAGCACAACAACATTGGGAGAATGGTTTCGAACAAACATTGGAGTAAGGCAGCACCGGCCTCTGGCACTAAACCAATGGCCTTCTTCCTTTTCCGAAAAGCAGAATGTGACGTTTTGACATGGGCGCACAGATGTTCACCTTTTCGGTTGCACACGACCCACCTTTTCACAACACTTCCTTGGAGAGAATCCAACGGCTGCTGCAAAAACTGGAACATCATGGAAGATCAGTCAGCATGGTGCAGAAAGATCACAAACTTCCGCTTCGCAATGACATTGATGGTAATAGACAGGACCTCAGAAAAATCAAGAAGGATCATTGCACAGACCTGAAGTCCACGCAGAACCAAACCGTATGAATAAGACCGGACTCCGGGTATAGTGGACGCAAACATACGGCATGGAAATCAGTGACAAGAATCAGCCAGACCACTGATTGATAGGGAGCAACTCCATAATGCAGAACAAAAACCCTTCCCAACGACCATGAACGACCTCATCAGAGTTGGAATCACACTGCATTATCCGAACAGGGTTAATGACCAGAAGGCAGGAAACAGGGGGTTCTCGCTACAGATCTCGCGTCGCTCTCACAAGTAACCCACTCTATGGAGCCATTGTATCAGAACCAGAGCGATCCACACCAGACCAGAAGTATAGTATGCAGGACTTGCGACATCAGAACCGTCCTAGTCGTGTGTGTGTGTGTGTGTGTGTGTGTGTGTGTGTGTGGTGTGTTGTGTGTGTGTGTGTGTGTGTGTGGAGTGTATGTGCACACGAAGTAGTGTAAACCTGTGTGTGCGTCTGCTGATGTCAAAACTAAATCACGACCTGTGTTTATCGAGGGAATGTGAGATAAACTAATTTCGATCGTCCCCCTTCAGAGTATCTCCTACAATAATTTGAAATAGCTAGATTGTTGCGCTGCAATTTTTGTGTGTGTGAGCTGCTGTCTGGTATGCTAGAGCGATTCCAGTTGTGTGTATGTCTGTGATTGTGCGTAGCGTGTCAGTGCTTACAATCATTGCAGGACACCCGTCGCGTGTGTGGTGTGAGCTGTGTGTGTGGTTTAGTGTCGAGAATGTTGTTGGAGAAAAGAGTAAAGAGGCTTTGTGAGGTGTGTAGGAGGTGACTGATAGTAGATGCTTCGTAGTAGCTTATGTTCCTTGTTAGTGTGTGTTGGAGGCTATCGTGTCCTATCAAGAGGACCACATGGAACAAGCGTGCTAAGGGTGCGGGGTGCATGTGGTGTGGGTGTGCAGGACGAGAATCCAGTCAAAGTCACATGTGTTTGAGGAGTGGCGGGGTTGGATTCGCCTATGTGAGAAGAAGGAACCTTCTAGTTTAGTGTGTGTGAGTGTTAGAGTGTGAGTAGTGAGTGTAGTCTGATCGAGACTGCAAGAACAACGTATAAGACACTGATAACACTAGGAGTATGTGAGCATTGTCCACAAGATACAAGTATGTGATGTACGGTTCATACTTTGCCAAGTATCAATAGTTTTACTAAGTATACCACTGTACCACGAGCGAAAGAAAGGAGGTCAGATTCACTCTCTACGCGAAAAGACCAGTTGGAGAAATACTATCAGCGAAATGGACAGACCTAGAACTCATACCTAACCTTAGAACAAGCGTGTACTCAGTCCCAGTACAGACACGGAAATTTTACACGTGGACTGGTTGTTGATCATCACATTGAATGTGGTGACTTCTCCGAGGCCTCATGGAATAATAGGTACAGCTCAAACCTTACCGGGAACAGCGGTAAGAGGATCAGATAGCTGATCATAGAGTACTATTGTATCGGTACACCAATCCTCTGTCCCTGATGACAGACTAGTGTATAAGTTTTGTAAATCATCTTCTTGTTCGATCGCATGAGGTTCCACCAGCACGCGTACAAATGAGTGGCAAGCCATACGATCCCAGCCGTCAGATGCCGGCGTAGCACGTTCTCTACCGAAAAGCGGACGCGTTTTACAACGGGGAAGCGACGACCGCCCCCGTGCGGCCCATGCCAAACCACCATTACGTACTCTGTTTCTGCATCTGCTGAGTGTGCGAGAGTAATTGTGTTCAGGTGCGTGATAGTGTGCGTACAGTGCCGTCGTGGAATCTGTGTGGTGTCAGTGTGTGTGTGTGTGTCGGTGTGTTGTGCAAGTCGTCGTGTTGCGTAGTGGCGTATCGCAGCAGTGTTAGAACAATCGGTGAGTCAGGTACTAGTGTTGTGTGTTTGTGTGATGTGTGATGTGCAGTTTTGCGTCTCTATCATATTGTGTTGCACGTGTTGTAATAGGCTAGTGACTTGCTGATATTGTATGTGTGTATACTCGTTTGTGATGTTGTAATCGTCGCGCTGTGTGTGTATGTTGTGTGTGTGTGTGTGTCAAGTCCACCGTCAAACCCATCCTTTTATTCCCTCCTCAAGATGGTACATTGAATAAGCAATGCAATTGCTTTTTTTCATCAAGCCCCCCATCCTATCGTGCCAATTAAAAGCACAACAACAATTCTAACAATTAAACATCTCAAGATATCGAGCAATCTGATAATCCGAGTGTGACGACTGTGTGTAGTGTGTGAGTGTATGCGTGCATGTTAGTCTGCATGCTGTGAGTGTATGCTTTGTGTCTGAGTGTGGTCTCGTGTGTGGCTAGTTGCAGTGTGTGTGCGTCGCGCAGATTGTGTGTCAGAGCACACACATGTGTCTGTGGTGTGGTGTTGTGTATTTCTGTGTGGTGAGTTGTTTGTGTGTGTGGTAGTGAGTTAGAGAGATGACTCTTGAGATGCTTGCTTGTGTAATGATGGTGTGTATAGCGTGTTGTATGGTCAGTGCTATTGTGTAGCCATTGAAGAAAGACTATACAATGAATGTGTGTGTGCCGGTGTGTGTGTGTAGCAAGTGGGATGCAAATTGTAACAGGTAAAACACATTATCCTACTTGAGACAACACACTGCGTGCATGTTCTCATCAACGTTGGTCAACGCCCCTATCCAATCTTCCCAGGAAAGTCTACTATTGTGACATAACCCACCGATTTCCACGTCTGTACGCTGTAATTGAGTGCATGACATTTCATATTTCTTAGGACAACTACATAGGATGGAGAGAAAAATGATCATAGTTATAATCGAGTATGCCACGAACTCATAACGGCATACTCGATAATAGCCACAGGTGAAACATGTGTTGTTGGGCGCTAGGAAGTACCTTCACGGGATGTGTGAGCACTAGAAGAAACAGCATAAGTTATGTTCTCTGTCTCGAGGCGTGATGTGTAGTTGTGGTTGCGTAAAAGACACGAATATTTGAGTGATGAGCGACTTGGAAGTATTGTGGTGTGCATTGTGTCTTAGTTCTGTTGCGTAGTGGGCAGGACATGGCCAGTGTAACAACAGTGAGGTCTAATGAAGTGTTGTAAGAAACTGTCCTTTTTGCTAATTCTTTTGCATTGAAAATGATCTTACAAACTTAAATCATGCAATACACAATTTAGCTCTCCAAAGTTTTATAAAATTACACTCTAATACACAATCAACAAAATTCAATGTCATATTAGATCGCGAACAATGAATAAGAGGCAGGATTTCGTGTTCGCTTGTTTTATAGGACAATAACATGAAAGTGCGTTTTATAAAGTGCGAAGAGGCTAGAGTATGTACAGCAATTCTCCATTTTGCTAGTTAGTACATACATTTTAGCAGAGCTCTCTAGCAACTTATTTCGACACACTGGTACGAAAAATCGGTACATTGTCACTCGGCATTTATCTAAACAAACAGCAAAACAGCAGAAGTCCAGCTACTGCGATAAGAATTTTTTTTTTCGAAGATATACAAGAGATCGTAGCAACAAAAAAAATATGTTTTTTCATTTTTTTTTATCACAAAAATAAAAAGTTATACCCCGTCATGCACCTGCTAACTAATCCTTGTCCTCTACGAAGTATGCTCGATTAAAGGATTTTAGGGTACATAACCTACCAAAACACCAAACAAAATGATAACCAGGTATAATCCTCCTGGTAAAAGCGTCTATCTTGGTACCGCGCGGTTTTTTACACTGCATAAGTTAATCAGTAATAAAATCTTTAAAAAAGGCTTAGATGAAACCAATAACTATGTGATTAACAGTGGTTTCTGTACAACAGGTTGATAGAGCGAGCTGTTTGCAGGACATGCGTTCAGAACCACTGTGAGAAATAGTGCTACACCGGGGCGCGACGTCTTACGCGCGATCATTAGTTAGATGTACCACTACAAGCATTTACCATCATGATACCGCTGTATGTATGGTATGTCGTCACGGCAAAGAGTCACAAGTGGAAGAAACATGGAGAGGGATGAACGATAAACCGAGGTCCCTGTGTATACACGTAATTATTGATACGCGCACGTCAAAAAAACCCCACGGCATCACACAGACACAGCTAAGTTGTCCCCTACACACGGCAAAATTCTTAGAAAAAAGCCACTCTGATAGGGAAACACTAATACCAGACCTGCAGAAAGAAAAAAAAAAAAAAAAAAAAGGGTGAAAGGGGTGGCGCAGCGCTAAGTGGCGACGCGTTCTCCGCTACTCCCCGGGAGAGCAGTCCCCGAACTTCACGAGAGAAATCTACGCCATGACTTAAAGTGTATGAAATACACATACACATACACACCACACATCTGAGCGCTTTGATACTTGTTGCTACTTCAACCAAGATTACCCAACATACACACACACCTCCGCTATATACAATTCATCATTATATATTACACAATTATTATTATTATATATATTGAAAAGAGGACTGGCCCCTAGCACGAACCTTTAGGAATACAATACGCACTGGCAAAAGGACCACAAAATTGAATCTTGATAAACAGCTTTGTTTCTATTAACATCACAAGCAAAAGAAGGTAATTAAACTTTAATACGAGACTCTGCGCATAAACATACATAGCCAGTTTCTTACTAGGAGACGATCAGTGATCATACAGTTCACCTAATGCCTTGGCAAGTCTAAATCACAAAAAAACTACGCTACACACACACCACAGTTAAGATATTATTACTTAATCATTTAAATGCATTCTCACGCTCTAACACAGATTTGCCTGAGTGCAGTATGAACATGAATGATTTTTCTCTAACAAGCCACTTTGATTAGGAAGTGAATATAAGTTATGTTTAAGTAAAGTGTGACACGGACGATGTTGCTTCTTAAATGCTTTTCTACAGTTTATGATAAGATAATAACACGAATCGAAATAGGTCGATAGTTGGAAGGTTCATTTGATCTCCATATTTAAGAACAGGTATAACACACACTTGGCATCTTTAAATACACCAATTAAGGATACCGCAACTTTTTTCAATACAGAGATTATAGATACATATGTAAGATGTTCAGCTCACACACACACACACTCACAGATTTACTGCGCGGAAACCATCAAGATTTCCTGTCTAAATTACACTCTAATCCAACGGAAGCTTGTTTTGCTTAATGAACACAATTCTTTTCATGCACTTCATCACACACCACACCCAATATACCACTCCATGGCACATGCACGATAGATAGATAGATAGATAGATAAGCAACTAAAGATAGACATACAGATAGATATATAGATAATACTTAGAAACTCACACACGACACCATACACGCGTAAACACAGGAAACAAACAACACACACACAACCACATACAACACACACACCACTGAGGAAAGCGCTCATCCACACACACCAACACTGTATTCAGCACATCCAAACTCTTACCACAACAAACACAGTTACCAAGCACCACATCCTGCCCTACCAACGGGAACATGGCTCCGGGCAGTCGACCATGAGAAGTCCGCAGAGCAGGCCCCAGCAGTAACGACACACAACATCCATCCCACACACCTCGGCTGTCGCTGCACCACGTCCCAACACCACAACGCACTACACAACACTCACTGCATCCAGCCGACGATGCCATCACACACAACTGAGGCTAATATCCAAAGGGTAAAGGAGATCCGTAACAGCAATCTTAACACTGAAACAACCCTGCCCAAACCGTGAAAACCCAAGGAGCACTGCGTGTCTTAGGATCAATGCGTCTTTGTGCGAAAGTCATACACAGCTTAGCTATCATTAATTTCCAAGTGTACCGACGGCATACCACCGTTCAAACTTTCTCAACTAGTACAGGAGACCTGCGCGCTGTCCAGCACTACGACCTAAGACAATGCCCTGGGTCAGACGTTCTCACTCACTCTGCTCGTGAATAGCCGCACTGCTGCCTCCTTACGCTCGGCTTAAAATAATCAACTAACACGACATAGCGTGTTATAACTTCACTAGGTTTTAGAATGCTTAGTGTGTGAAAGATATTAATAACTATTATAAATCATGTAGGGATAGGAAAACGCATAGAACATGACTCAGGTGTTGTGCCTGTCGTAGTGTGTGTGTGTGCAACCCGATTGGGCATGAGTGGGCCTAAAACTCCTACTCCTGTAAACTCATAGTTTCCTCAACTACAACTTATATGACTGTTTTCACGATTTTAAATGGCTAATGAATTAGACTTTTCACCCATTAAACGTACAAGCCGCCCTGAGGCTTAGGACACCACTGTTTAGGGGGCAAAGAAATTTCTATTAAATAGATCACCGTAATATGTAGCATCGTTAATAAAACAACTCTGTTGAGATGATCTCAAACGCTTATAAGTGATTTTTGGTTGAGCACGTGCCAAAGCATCTGGGCTTTGTCCTGATTGTTTCCCTGTGCAGGGCGCCTTGTTCACACAAGAACACATATCATGCCCCCCTAATATTGTTCCCCCGGTGCTTTGGTTTAGTCACAATGCACTGCTCAGCAGCAGTGAATCTACGTCAGTAAGGAGCTGAACACCAATTCACATAAAATTGAAGTCTCCTATAATCACCCGCCTCACCACTACACACCAAATCGACAAAGCACACGCACCATTATCGCATCACTAAGCATTATACTATCTCGCCTATTAGTAGCTTCTTTACTCTCACTGTAGCAATACTAACTAATGCAACTTCTTTAACCTTAAGGTGGGGAGTTAGCACGGTTGACAAATCGCCAACTACAACGTCTAATACTGACTTTTTCCAAACAAGATACACATCAATAGGAAGATTGTTTAAGCCTAGTGTTATGTTGCATGAAGCGAGGTACTCTTATCAAAATAGTGCCACAGTGAGGACAAAAACAAAACTGAGTCCCTCGACCTTATTTCATGTTAACCCTTGTCTAAAGTAAAAGCAGAAGAGGTCAGTATTTCACAGTTAGACAATCATTTGAGCCTAGTTAGGAAAGAGGGATTCTTTCTAGTTAATGGAGTCATCCATTTAATATAACGCACAATTCTCTGTCTGGATATGTAGCGTACGTAACATGTTTCAGACATTGTGACTCATGCAGAGGAAATATGAGTCCGTCTACCTGTTTCTATGCCATTGATGTATCTCACGCCCAGTAGTGGTTGACCCAGAGAAGTCGGATACATTTGGCCAAGACTTTCGACGGATACGACCCCCCGTGGATAAAACTATTTTCGACCTCCAAGTCAGGCTGAAAGTAAAGTATACAGTCGATATCAAATTTTAAACCCATAGCCTCTTAGCTCAATGCACTTCCACTTCAATGTCGAATATCTGTGGTCCGAATTCTTTCATACGATAGCCTAACAAGCTACTAGTCGTCAAGGCTTCAAAAGTCTTGCTCCTACACTGAAGAGAGGCAAACAATGTTTTGCATTTGTTCAACGAATGGCCAGTCAGTTTTCATCTACCCTTGTTGTCTATGTACAAAGATGTTATCACTCTGCAGCCAATACCCAGAGATAACCTTCAACCACCCAAACTAAGTTTTAAAAAGTTTCGCAATCTTTCAAAGCAAACACTGCATATGATACACACCTTTCTTTATCTATGGTCCACGTACAATGCATGTTTCTCAGCCACTATCAATTCAATACAGCCCTACCGGTGTGCAATACCAGTCAGCAACTAACAACCTCGTTAAGTCATTACGCGGTCAGACATTCAAACATGACAGCAAAAAACCAAACTTACTCTTGAGGATTTGTTTGCTTATGATTAATTCCAATCCCAGTTATTTCATCATGTTATTCCAATCCAAACCTGTAGCACAAAACTACTAACAGAACTAGACTCCGAGCTTCAAACCGGCAGAAAAATGTTATACATATTTCATCACATTAGAGGGGAAAAAAACACCTATATCTTTCAAAGTGTCGTTCAAAATGGTCCAACGATGTCACCACTGTCAGAGCAAGTACAGTGAACACTGCAATTCAATTTAACTTTCTAGGAACCCTGACCATTATTGATATTAATAAATTCAAACAAATAATCAACAAAGGCACACGTACTACAGGACTTTAGCCTATCTCGGATGTCCCCACTTCCTCATCTAAGATCTTTACCTCTGCATCAAAGGACTATATATCATAATCTCTACAGTGGGCGCGGTTAGTGGGGGGCGAGCGGGGGGGGGGGGGGGGGGAGTCACGGGGAGGCGTGGATATCTGCTTCTCCACTCGCTCTCGCTCCTCATCTCTCTTCTCCTCTCCTTACGACTAGCCAACAGTGAAGAATGTTATTCTTTTCTACTTACGGCCCCATGTGTACTAAAGGCCTCCATGCACCGGGTACAAACAACAACACGTATGATGTTCGTAATGATCATTGGGTCGTTAGAAGGCTAGCTAATTTCATTTCCTTTGCTCGTTCTAAGTGGTGTAGATTTTGCTCTGTCTCCGTGCTAAAGCGTGGTTGCGTAATGATGGCTTTTCTGTGTTTTTTATTTTACTCCGAGGTTGTTGTATTCTCTGAACATGGCAAAGACATAGAAGAGAACTTCCTTCTTGGGATGTTAGATCACGGCCAAAAAAACGTAATGAGTTGGATTTTATATCCGGACCAGGAACGGTGTCGGTGTTCCCACTTTTGCATATCTTACATTTCGTATTGGTTCAGATTACTGAAATACCTGTGTCAGTTTATCAAAGCTTAGCTCTCACCTGTTGGATATGATTTGATAATATCTCTCTGCATAAACCACTGGACAGCTGACATACATTCGTTTAGCTTGGACTATCGAGTATTTGTTCGGTGGTCGGTCTGTGTCAGTTTATCAATAAGCTTCACGTTGTTGACAATCCTTACTAAACAATCCAAACAAGTTACAAGAATTCCTTGACCTCATCCCCCCTAAACACCTTGTACATACGACGAGACACAGAATTTAAATAGCAGCCCGGACCATATTCCTGTATTTACAGGAACGTTGTCGATGTTTCAAAAGCTTTCTCAGATTTCTACAATGGACTATCACGATTTCTGTTGTTACTATTAGTTAATTATTTTATGCTTGTTAATATAAGAATTCACAAGGAGTACATGGGACACACTCATTCCAAGACTAACACTTTTTCAAGAACTGTCAAAACCACTGGACATGCAGCTGACCACCCTTGAACATTCTTTAGACGAGTCACTCCGAAAGAATTCAGTCCCAACACACTTCAAATTCGTCAGATATCTAGGCATTAAGAGGTCTTCACCAAACATTCGTTCTGGATATATATATTGTCACTGATATATTAACAGATATTTCCGGAAGAACACTACTAAGACTTTCAAAAATACATACATTACATCACTATATAATCCTAATAACACAAATGCACACAAAATATCTTTGTTAACAAGAAACTAGCAATCGCTTACATTCACGACTCATTATTCTGGTTAGTTTAGCACACTCTATGCAGCAACACCGCACAACCGTAGATCACTCTACCCCATCACTCACAAACACCCCACCACACTCCCAAC
>CM054139.1:42772635-42782635 GCA_028751875.1 Rapana venosa
TAAAATTTAAAATAGTTAAAATTAAAAAAATTTTAATTTTGGGGTCCCGATAGAAGAAGAGGAAGCGGCAGACACAAAACAGGGATGCGCTCTTCCTCTCCGGAATTAACCATGAGGGCATGCAGTTTTCAAACTTGACCACTCGGGCGGATTCACCACTCCCTTTCACTGATCTTTCCAAAGTCCTTCATCGTCTTTTGGATATTCGTAAAGCCCCTGCCGACCACACCGATTGTCTCTTTCAAACCTCGATTGTCCGCCCACTCCACTTCTAAAACAGGCAACCCTATGGCTCCCCTGATTCATTGGTGAAATTTCTTATTATATATTCTTTCTCGGGTTTTTTTTTAGGGGGTTTCTTTCCTCATCCTTTTTCTTCTTCTACCCTCTCTCTCAACGGAATGACTTAACCTTTTTTCCATGGCTTCTTTCCTTTCTCTCTGGCTGAAATTTCTTATAAATTTTTCTTAAAAAACCATAGTAAGTTTAGTAAAATTCGTTCCCCATCACTTTCAAAAAATTTAAGTTTAAAACCCTTTCCTGATTGCCATAGGAACTTTTCAAAGCAAATGAGGAACGGTGTTTCCAAAAGGAAACTTCTTGGCCAAAGACCTCTGGGAAAAAAGAAAGGGAAGATTGACATTTTCCAAATGTCATAAGACCCCTATAAAAAAATGACACTTTTTATCCCTACAAAGGGCCCATCCTTCCAAAGAAAAATGATTGTAAGCCCCACAATAAGGGGGAAAACCCTGCCATAACAGAAAAAACATTCAAAAGCCACATAAGGGGGGAAAACCCGGGGTCCTTTCCAAAAAAGATGAATTTGTCATAGACCTACATAAGGGAAAACCCTGTCCATACCGAAAAAGATGACATGTCATAGCCCTACATAAGGGAGAAAACCCTGCCCAAATACCAAAAAGATGACATGTCATAGACCTACATAAGGGGGAAAAAACCCTGTCCATACCAGAAAAGATGACATGTCATAGACCTACATAAGGGGGAAAACCCTGTCCATACCAGAAAAGATACACTTTTCAAGAGCTACAAAAGGGGGAAAACCCGTCCATACCAGAAAAGATGACATGTAAATAGACCTACATAAGGGGAAAACCCTTCCATACCAGAAAAGATGACACGTCATAGCCACAAAAAGGGAAAAAACCCTGTCCATACCAGAAAAGATGACTATGTCATAGACCTACATAAGGGGAAAAACCCTAAAAAGATGACACTTCATGGGCCCTACATAAGGGGAAAACCCTGTCCAAACCAGAAAAGGATGACACTGTCATAGACCTACATAAGGGAAAAACCCTGTCCATACCAGAAAAAAGATGACACTGTCATAGACCTACATAAGGGAAAACCCCTGGTCCCATAACTAAAAAGAAAAGATGACATGTCATAGACCTACAAAAGGAAAAACCCTAAAGATGACATGTCATAGGCCTACATAAGGGGAAAAACCCCTTCCAATACCAGAAAAGATGACACGTCATAAACCTACATAAGGGGAAACCTTAAAAGAAATGACACGTCATAGCCAATAAGGGGGGGAAACCTATACAAAAAAATGACCCGTATAGGCCAAATAAAGGGGGAAAACCCTATAAAGAAAAACCCGTCATGGGCCTAATAAGGGGGGGAAACCCAATAATACCAAAAGATGACCCCTTTCATACCAAAAAAAGGGAAGGGGGAAACCCTGTATCCAAAGAAGATGCCCCGTCATGGGCCAGAATAAAGGGAAGGGGGAGGAACCCTGTATAAAAATACCGCAGCAAAAGAAGGGGAACCTGAACCAGGTGACCCGTCATAGGCCAGATAAAGGGGGGGGGGGGAACCCTGATATACCAAAGAAAATGACCCCGTCATAGGCCAGAAAAAAGGGGAAGGGGGGAGGAACCCGATATACCAAAAAAAATGGCCCCGCATAGGCCAATGTGTAGTTTGTAAACACCACTCAGCATGTCTGTGAGTGAGTGGCCCCATGGAATTTTTACATAGGACAAATCTTTTGCAGGGTAAGTATTTTATTTCTGGGTGTTGCCTTACAGACTACATTTTATCCTTGCAATTGAACCCCTCTGAAGATATTTTTAACCACATTTGATGGCTTGGTGTCCGGAATAACACGTCTGTCTGGAAAAACCAGAGGTCTGTGGTTTGTTTCTCGTCAGTCCTAAAGCCAGCAGGACTTCCCCTCCCCCAACTAACCACTAGACTATGAATAGGGGGAGGGGGGGGGGGGATAGGTGCCTGCTTTTTAACTGGAAGGGTAAACTAAAATCCTATATGCAACCTGAATGTATGCAAGAAAAAGAACTTATGGCAGCAAAAGAGTTGCCCTTTGAAAAAAATCTGCAGCCGTACCAGTCTTAATAGATAGATAGATAGATAGATAGATAGTATAATAAAATAGATAGAGATAGATAGATAAGATAGATAGATAGATAGATAGATAGATAAATGATAGATAATAGATAGATAGATAGAGAGGAATAGACTGAATCGACTGAAAAAATAGGATTGGATAAGAAGGTTATAACAGATGGGGAAGGAACAAAATAATAATAGATAAAAAAGATAAGTCAAATAAGCAAAGAATTGAAAATTAAGATTAATTAGATGAAGTAGAAAAATGAGAAGAAGTAAACCAATCGTAAATGAACAAAAATTAATACAGAAATCCAAGTAGAACACCGGCTCCCTAAACAGACAACCCTCCCCCAAAAATCAACAAAAACAAACACACACACGCAACCAACCACACTACGCGTACATATGCACAGACCACGCAACAAACACATGCGAGCTTGCACAAATCACACAAATCGTCCGGATACAAAATCCATACCATTACATTTCCTCAAAATATCATAACAGCTTTATGTCATAATCACAAATACCATAACCACACATTTACACCATCAAAACCAAACAATAAACATTACTTGAAGCACAAAAAAAAAACACCACGAGCAAAAACACAAAACACCACACACACACACACACACACACATACACACACATACTCACACACATTTGCGCGCTTTGCACGCATACACACTCACACACACACAGAGTTCAATAAGCGCCCCTCACCCAAATGCATATTACAGAAAATTAAACAAGTGTGTGTGATACGCTTTTTTGAAAAAATGTAGGCTACTTTTTCTCTTTTTTTAATGACTGGGATTTCGTTTTTTAAATTTGCTACCAGAATAAACAAGGGATGACAAAACAGATCGGTTCTTTGATGAGGGGGTAAAACACTGCTTTTTTTTACGAACATTTTTAACAGGAACCTCTGACAAAAGATAATGAGGGGCTATTTATTCATAATCTTATACATAAATACACCTTTATTAAAGAGAAAATTGTAAACTAAAAGGAAGGAATGTTCAACTCTTTTTAGCATTAGTTTTCTAAGGAAGTAGTTCTAAGTCAGAATTAACTTGAGAGAATGTTTATATACTCTCTCAAGTTGTCGTAAACAGTTTTTACCTTGCCAAATCCCAGCATGTAAATGCATAATCAAGATCAGGTTTTATGTAAGCATAGAAAATATTTTTTCGAGTATGCTGATCAAGGAAATTTTTTTTATTCGGTTAAGTTGGAATAGCTTCTTAGATATTTTTTTTGAAATACTAAAAACATGACAGACCATGACAATTATTATCAATATGTAGACCAATAGTTTATATGAGCCGACTTCTTCTAATACTTTATCGTAAATCTTTATTCCATTAGTTTGGTTTTAAAGTTTTGGCACTTTTGTCTTGTTGCAACAACCATGAATTTTTGATTTCATGGATGGGAGCCAGTTTATTGCCTGCTGCTAGATTTTTTTTTTTTGCAAAATTTTACCTACAGAGTTTACATCATGATCCGCTGTATGTATGGTAGGTCGTCGGGAGGTTACAAGGAAGAACAAGGAGGGAAGAAACGGGCCGGAAATATTGATTTAAGGGAAAAAACCCAGCACGAACCTTAGGAATCCAACATAAAAAACGCATAATTTAATTGAAAACAGCTTTCAAAGAAAAAAAGTTTTTTAAAGGGGGGCGCGCATGGAAAACCTTCTCCTTTCTTTCGGGGAGTGAACTACAGAAATGCCTGGCAAAGTTAAAAAAAATTCTCAGTTAGATTTATTGTTTATTAAAGTTGCCTATATGTTCCTATTTTATAATATTTTTTTAAGATTGAAGGATGTAAAAATTTTAGAAAATTTCACGCAAAAGGCTATAAATGCTTTTTAAAAGTTTGTTATAATGAAAAAAGGTAAAAGTTTTAAAGGGATTGGATCCCCAATTTTGACCAATTAACTTTTGGATTTTCAAACATTAAGGTTGGGAAACTTTTTAAAAAACGGTTATAGATATTTTTTAAATTTAAGGGATTGCCAAATTCGATTTTTGGGCTAAATTTTCTAAACCAACTTGTTGTTAATAAAAATTTTGAATTTGACAAAATTGGTAAGTTTTAAATTAGATAGATAGATTAATGAAATAGGTCGATAGTTGAAGATGATCCAGGTAAACAGGAAAACACAACCCCCTGAGGAAAAAGCTCCAGTTTCAGCACACACCTTACACACACACTTACACACACACACAACACACACAACACACACACACTCACACACACACACACAGGACAGGGAAGGAGATCGTACACAACACTGATACAACCCTGCCCCAACTGAAAACCCTCCTGGATGCCTTGCAAAAGAAAGGCTATTAATTTCCAAGTGTAACCCCACCGACCTGACACAGCACACCTAGCCCTCTCTCTACTCTGCTCACCACTGCTGCCCGCCCTTAGATTAAGAAACAAAGGGAAGGAAAGCATAGAAATGACTCAGTGTGTGTGTGTTGTGGTGTGTGCAAAACCGATTGGGCCATGAATGTGGGGTATCCTCCTGTAAATCTATAGTTTCCTCACAATCCGTTTAATCAACGCCGCCTGAGGGCTTGCTGTTGAATTTTAAACACTGTGCATGTAATTCATTGTTTCAAGCTTTGTGGTGTCAGTTGCCAAAGGGCTTGGTCCTGAATTTTCCCTGTGCAGGGGGCTGCAAGAACACATATTTATGCCCCCAGTAAATGTCCCCAGTAAATGTCACTGGCTCAAGACAGTGAATCTAAGTCAGTAAGGAGCTGAAAAATTCACCTGCTATTTATTTCCCTCCTGTATCAATACTTTCTTTTCAACCTTGGAGGCAGTCACAATAGCTAATGACTTTTACAACACCAGTGAAGATGGTTTCTATTGTTGCTTCAAAATGCCGTGAGAAAAAAATGCTGACCTTATTGTGACTTAAGCAGAATGTGTATTTCTTCCTAGGAAAAGGGGTTTCTTTAATGAGTCATCCAGTTAATGATCCAGTCTGTGATTGTACGAATTCAGTTGTGACAGCAGAAAATGTTCGTTTTGTTCACACTTTTGTCAGACTCTCGTGGATAAAATTTTCCCTCCATCAGCTGAATAATTATGTCGATGATCAAAATTTTAAACATATAGCTTCAAACTTCAATGTCGATGTATGTGTGAATTCTTAAACATAGCCTATAATAGCTTCAAATTTCTAACTGAAGCAAAATGTTTTGATTTTCAAAATGCATTTCTTTACTTGTGTCTATGTACAAATTCTTGCACAGATAACCTCAACCCTCAAACTAAAGTTTAAAAAGTTGCAATCTTTCAAAATGCATTGATCTATCTATGTCCACGTACCAATGCTTCCACTTTTAGCCTCTCACTTCAAACTGAAGCAAAACACTTTGATTTTTTGTTAATCCATTTATTCATTTATTCATATCACGTGCAAACTATCTAACAGATAGACTCGAGCTTCAAACCGGAGAAAATGCTTTAATTTTTTAGGGGAAAAAACTCCTTTCTTTCAAAGTGTCTTTCAAATTGTCAACCCACTGTTCAGAGCAAGTACAGTGATATGAATTATGACCATTTTCAATATCATGACGTTTAGGGACTTTAGCCTTCGGATGTCCCACTTCTCTGTCTAGATCTTACTGCAGGGCTTTATAAATTCTAGGTGGGGGGTAGGGGGGGGGGGGGGGGGCTGCTCTCTCTCCTCTCTCTCTCTCTCTCTCTCTTCTCTCCTAGACGTAGCCAACAGTGAAGAATGTATTCTTTTCTCTTACCCATGTAAAAGTCCATGGGTACAAACAACAACACGGTTGTTGTTCGTTGATCATTGTCGTTTAAGGCTAGCTAATTCATTTCAGTCGTTCTTGGTGGTGTTGCCTCTGCTGGGTGGTTTTCTGTGTTTTTTTACTAGGTCTAGAAAAGAAGTCCTTGAGTAGTCGTGGCCAAAACGAATATTTTATATAACGCCATTTTGCATTACATTTCGTTTGTTCAGATTACTGAAATACCAGCTTCCTGTTGTTAATTCCGTTTATCTTCTTGTTATTGGGCCTTCAAACAATAAAAAGTAAAAGAATTCCTTGACCTACTGTACATAGACTGAAAGATTTATAATGCCATTCTGTATTACATTAAAAGTTTCAGATTTCTAAAATACTAGTTTTCTGTTGTTAATTATGTTTTTCTTGTTATTATTAGGCCTGACCCCCCAAAAATTAAGAATTCCTTGAACATCTTTAGACGGAACGAAAGATTTATAGTGTCATTCTGTTTTATATTTTGTCTGTTCAGATTTCCTAGATACTAAGCATCATTCTTTCTAAGAAGTTTCTTTGTTAACAAGAAACTAGCATCGTTACATTCACCATTATTCTTGTTTTAGTTTGTCAATGCAGCACGAACCGTAGTCCTTACCATCATGCCCCCCCCAACCCTCATCCCTACCCCTTTCCCCCATCCCTACCCCCCCCCCCACACCCCCCCCCCACCCAGCCTTCTCCCACGAAATGTTACTATTTTGTGCATTTTTTTACATCATTTTTAGCACAACAAGGTACCCTGATGTTCAAAGAACCACAATTAACAAGTGAAATGTAAAAGAACCCAACGCATATTTCCCTACTGTTGTTGCAGTTCCCCAGATCAATGCACATGAATGTCACCCAGAATATAGTAGTAGCAGTAGTAGAAGTAATGATGATGATGATAATAAAAAATAAAAATAAAATAAAAATTAAAAAAAAAAATAAAATAATAATAATAATAATAATAATACATGGAATTGATATACGCTATATCTTGTAAAAACACAAATCAAAATAAATAATTATGCTCTCTGCCTCACTCATCCCACCTGGGAATCACTGTGACGTGGAAAGCAAACACTGGATGAAAACATGTTGCGTGATAATGACTACTCTTTGCAAGTACTTCTCCACATAGGCAGGCAGCCATACTACGACCTCAGAGGATTTTTTTTCCCGCACCTGTAATGGAGAGTGCAGATCGTTTATGGGTGAAAAAAACCTCATCTCAACACAATATTTCACAACGTAAGAACAAGTTCAGGCAGGGGTATCTGTACGTAGCTGACATCAATAACTGATAAAGTCCTTCGGATGAGACTGTAAACCGAGGCCCCGTGTGCGAACGCATGCAGAACATCTTGCGCACACGTTAAATCCTGATCCGCTTTTCGAAAGAGTAGGCCATTGTGTGCCGGTGGGAACAGATGACAAAATTTACAAAAAACCGCATACACACGGGGACTGGATGTAAAAAAAAAAGCACACGAGTGCTGATTCCATTATCCTCGATATTAAAAAAAAATCTGAGCGCTTTGATTTGTTGCTTTACAAGATTCAGCGCTATATAAATTCCATATATTATTATTTTTTATTATTATTACTATTATGGTTGATATTATTATTATTATTTTTTTCTTATTATAAGCCGGTGGTCTGAGCGACTTAGTTATATTCTGTAAACCCGCTACAACCTGTTTACAATGACTTTCAATAGGGGAGTGGGGCGGGGGGGGGGGGGGGGGGAGGGGGGTATCGGACTTTTTTCAGGTTTCTTGGCCAGAAGGTGTTAGGGAAGGAGTGATTGTTCAACATTTACTGTTTTACAGACACACACACAAATTGTTCACTTTTTTTTTAAAGAAAAAAAATGTTTCAAATTATTTACCTTCTCAATGATGAAGCCTGTATCCACACAGAAACCAAAGAAAACAAACCAACAACAAAATGCACACAGAGAAACGAAAAGTACGTTTTGTCCGTATGGAAAAAAAAAGAAAACAACTTTACACTAACCCGAGAGAGAGAGAGAGAGAGAGAGAGAGAGAGAAGAGAGAGAGAGAGATGAGAGAGAGAGAGAGAGATTTAGCTTTTGTCCTGGGCTAATTAACAGAAGAAAGAAACTTGTTCAGGGCGCCTATACCTTCTTTAGCTGTTTCAAGATGTGACATCCACACAGAAAGAAAGACACTCACAAAGCCACTAACTAGCCAAACAAGCCGTGACTACCCACACTTACTTACGACAATAACACACAATAACAACACTAAGGAGAAAACGGACTGTATAGGAATGAGGTTGGGGGAGAGAGGGGGGGGGGGGGTGGATAATGAGGGAAGCTGAGGGGGAGTGGAGGATATGAGGGAGAGGTGTTGGGGCTGGTTGGAGATGGGGAGGGGGCGGTGTGAGGAGAGTGAGGGGGGGGGGGAGGCTTGGGGACGGAGGGGGTGGAGGGATATTTTTGCTAAGCCATTTCAGTTGCGAACACCTTGTCAAAAGCCGGGGAATTATAAGAGCTTTTCGAGAAGGGGCTGACGTTGCGTGTTGGCTGTCACGAGTTGTCAAGCTCCTTTCTTAGAGCCTAGAGTGAAGGACAGCAGAACAAGTGCTGTGTGTCCTGTGTTGTGAGCAATGCGGCAATGCAGCATGCTAGGAGTGAAAGGATGTATGTGATGTGGTTGGTGGGTCAAGTCGAGGGGGGTCAAGTCAAGTCAAAGTTTATTGTCCGAGATGGTACGATTGAATGTACATTGGTTAAAAGCATGCAGTTTGTTTTTGCTGCAAGCATTTAGTAAGAACGAGTTTCTTGATGATTAGGTGGTGTGTGTGCTATTTTTAGCCTTTCTCAACCCGTATTTAGCGGCTTGGAGGGGGTGCGTGCGTTGCGTGCGTGGTTGCAAGCCTGCTTTGGTGCGTGCGGGACGGTCAGTGTGTGTGTGCGCGTGCGTGTTGTGTGTGTGTGTGTGTGTGTGTGTGTGTGTGTGTGTGTGTGTGTGGTGTGTGTGTGTGTGTGTGTGTGTGTGTCAAGTCAAGTCAAAATTTTATTTCCAGTTGGTACATTGAATAAGCAATGCATTTGCTTTTTTCATCAAGCCATCTATCTAAGAACAAATTTCTTAATGATTATACTGAAATACTACATTATTGCATCCTTTATCATTGACTTAAACCAGTAAAAAAAGGAAAATCGATAACCAAATACATTGAAAATGCAAATTACCACATATACATATACACGCACACACATACTCATACACACCTGCGCGCGTGCGCGCTCACGTCCAAACACACATTTAAATAAAGAATGTTTTAAGAATTAAAAAAAGAAAATCATAAAACGTTAGGACAAACAAATTACTTGTGTGTGTGTGTGTGTGTGTGTGTGTGTGTGTGTGTGTGTGTGTGTGTGTGTGTGTGTGTGTGTGTTGTGTGTGTGTGTGTGTGTGTGTGTGTGTGTGCAGTGTACATAAACATTATACTGTGTCATTGTCAGTCCTGACTTGACAACTCTTGTCTTTATTTATGGTTATGTGCTGGTGTGTGTGTGTGTGTGTGTGTGTGTGTGTGTGTGTGTGTGTGTGTGTGTGTGTGTGTGTGTGTGTGTGTGTGTGTGTGATGTGTTTCTTTTTTAAAAATTCTTTATTCTTTTATCTCAAGGTAATGAATAAGCACTCGTGTGCTTTTTTTCATCTAGTCCCCGTGTGTATGCAGTTTTGTCAATTTTGTCTTCGTTTCCCCCCCACGGCAAAAATGGCCTACTCTTCGAAAACGGAACGGTTTTAACGTGTCGC
>CM054139.1:42787635-42795135 GCA_028751875.1 Rapana venosa
CAGAGCTAATCGAAAAGCCTTGCAGTCTAGTCTTGTCATTTTCTGTAATAAATATTTTTGGAGCACTGAAAAATGCTTCCTGGGCCCTAAATGAGTCTGGAACGTACTAAAGATAATGCCAAATGTTTTAAAACAGCTACATCATAAGCCCACACTTGTTTACTAATAACTTTCAAAAGATTAAGACTTTTCCGAGCCTTAGTATTTAAATAATCAATGTGATAATTCCAACTTAGTGTAGACATAAAATATACTCCTAAAAACTTCACCAAAGTTTTATATTCCAACACTTTCCCATCTATTTGGAAAACAGGTAGAACTGGGGGGTTAGTGCCATTATTGAAAAGTACGAGATTAGTCTTTTCAGGAGACAATGAAAGACCATTCTCAAAAATGTAGTCATTAAGTTTGTTTAGCTCAAGCTGATACATATTTTTTATATAGTTTAGATGCCTCTTTGGTGTTTTCTTTTTCATCGTAACATTCATCCACATACAAAAAGTCATCAGCATACTGGACGTGGATGGCATTACTGGAGAGGCACTGAGGAAGATCATAAAGAAGAATATTGAAAAGATGTGGAGCGATAACTGATCCCTGTGGAATACCCATTGTTGGAAACCGTAAAGTAGAATAGGAATTTCCAACTTTGGCCTGCATACATCTTTCTGAGAGAAATGCTTTAATATAATGAAACATATTACCAGATAAGCCAATAGTTTTTAGTTTATACAGTAATCGTTTATGCCAGACCTGATCATATGCTTTCTTTATATCAAAAAAGGTGGCAAGCACATTTTTCCTTCTAGCAAATTGGTGTTTAATATGCGTACTGAGTTTAATCAGATGATCTGCTGTGCATCTACCTTTTCGAAAACCTGCCTGGCTAATGGGGATTATTTTGTTTTTATCGCAATAATGCATTAGTCGGTTTAAAATTATTTTTTCCATCCGCCCGCGTGTGTGTGTATGTGTGTGTGCGTGCTGTAAACCCCAGCCCATTATGTCCATAAACAATCATGTGTGTGTGTGGTGTGTGTGTGTGTGTGTGTGTTGTTGTGTGTGTTGGTTTTGTGTGTGTGTGTGTTTTGTGTTTGTGTGTGTGTGTGGTGTGTGTGTGTGTGTGTGTGCTGTAAATCCCAGTCCATTATTTTCTATAAACAATCAGTGTGTGTGTGTTGCATGCGCGTGCGCGCGTGTGTGTGTGTGTGTGTGTGCTGTAAATCCCAGTCCATTATGTCCATAAACAATCAGTGTGTGTGTGTGTGTGTGTTGTGTGTGTGTGTGTGTGTATGCGCGCGCGCGCGTGTGTGTGTATGTGTGTGTGTGTGTGTGTGTGTACTGTAAATCCCAGTCCATTATGTCCATAAACAATCAGTGTGTGTGTGTGTGTGTGTGTTTTGTGTGTGTGTGTGGGGTGTGTGTGTGTGTGTGTGTGTGTGTGTGTGTGTATGGTGTGGGGTGTGTATGTGTGTGTGTGGTATGTGTGTTTGTGTGCTGTAAAATCCCAGTCCATTATGTCCATAAAACAATCAGTGTGTGTGTGTGTGAGTGTGTGTGTGTGTGTGTGCATGCGCGCGCGCGCGCACGTGTGTGTGTGTGTGTGTGTCATGTCCCTGCTGACTGGACTGCACTAAACTAGACGACCGCTGTCCCCATGGGTATGTGCTGGAGGGAGGGAGTGTTCCCTCAGTTAATCTGTCAGCACATCCTCACGTATGCTTCTGTATGAGCGCACGGATGGTTCGGTACAGGCACATAAGCATGAAGATACGCATGCCCCACAGCCTGCGTGCACACATAACACATCGTTTCGTTTGCGAGCGTGTGCACACGCGCGCGCGCGCACACACACACACACACACACACACACACACACACACACACACACACACATTCCCGATTCACATACTCGCAAGTACAGACGTGCTTTGTCATAGTTTCTTAAACGAGACGTGTTGAGTAAAACTGGGACTAAATGCACCAATGAAGCTTTCGATTTAGTAAGACAGGACAAATTACTACAGTTGATTAGAAACCAAGGTGTTAAAGAACTTTTCTTTCTGTTTCCTTTGTGTAATGTAGTGTCATTTGATATTATGTGTTCGGTCAAATAATGAATATTCACAGGGGGGGGGGGGGGGGGGTTTCAGCTGTCCTTTAGGGGTTCGTCAAGGGTGTGTTTTGAGTCCTGTTTTGTTTGGGATGTTTATCAACAATTAGCAAGTCTAGTCATATGTCTCAGGAGGGAGGACATGATATATATCTTATACCAGGTATTGTAGATATCTTCATTTTGCTCTCCCAAAACCTAAGTGGTCGTAGGGAAACGAGGCATCAGAGACCTCACTTCTCTAAGGGCCAGCATATTGAGGGCGGCGCCCATCTCCTCTCCCTCGCTGCTTTACCTCCCTTGACCTTAAAGAGACAGGTACCCATTTACAGCTGGGTGAACTTGGGGACTGAACTGAAGCCAAGGCGCGCAAACGGTCACCCATCCAACTGGTAACCACGCTCGAGGCTGCTTAACTTGGCTGGGGGGAAAGCGAGTGCGCCGACCACTGAGCTATCCCATCCCCACTGAGCTATCCCGTCTCCTATAGGCGTGTAGAATCAATTGAATATGTTCCAAACCTGTTGTGTAGAAAGGAAATTAAAAATCAATACACAACGATATGTTTTTTTAGAAAAGGAGAGATTTTTGGTAAAGATCAGGAATAGATTTTAGGAAAGGAACAAATGGAAGTTGTAAATGAATAGTTGTATTCGGGGTATGTTTTCTAAGCAAAGCTTAGTGCTAAGCTGGGTACTGAACAACTGAATGAAAAGAGAGGGAAAGCGCTGAGCCTTTCAAAGAAAAAACAGAAACAATGATATAACTTCAATATTTTCAGTGTCAAAATTAAACCAATATCATATGCGTCTGCAGTTTAGGAATTCTAGAATCTTGATGGCTTCTAAACGTTTCCTGCAAGTTCCTGTTAAAACACCCATAAAATGATCCGTGTGATGGGGAAGCAGCGATACATCATCTCCATTTAAATTCGTGTACTTGCTCAATACGTGCAGGCAAGTTGTGTGTAAACTTGGACATGTCTGGCAGGCATGTGGCACAAGGTATATCGCGGGAAGCGCCAGTGCCAAGATCTCAGGACATCGCTGGCTCTGGTTTTTTCTCCCAGACATGTCAATAGGTTGACGTGATTGTTTCCCTATCATTCGCAGAAATCTACAGCGACGGCGACAAAGCAATAGCCTAATGATTGCAGCAAATTATTGCAGCAATAAGGACAAGCGAAACAGCAGCAGCAAGTGGTAGCATACGGGTGTTGACAGCAGCATAATAGCGGTAGTGATCTGTAGAAGTATTTATTTATTTATTTATTTTTGTATTTATTTTTTTAATTCTTTATTTCGAGGATAATGGAATAAGCAATTATGTGCTTTTTTACACCCAGTCCCCGTGTGTATGCAGTTTGATGTAGACGTAAAAAGAACAGTATCAGCTGCAGCAGTAGATGGGTTACAAAAGCAACAACAGTAACAGTAGATAGGCAGTAGCAGAAGTAGCACCAACAGTAACAGTAACAGCAACAGTAACAGCAACAGCAAGTCATGTTCATACTCTAAATCACCATGTAGTGAATAGACATAAAACAAAACAAGCAGCAAGTCACGTTATACAGAAGCAAAAACAGCCCTAAAAGCAGCAACTGCAGCAACAAACGTAATATTGAATGAATAGTAATGATGATATGATCAGTTGCAGTCTTGAATAACAGCAGCAGTAGAAAAAGTAATATTGAATAAATAGTAATGATATGATCGGTTGTAGTATTGAATAACAGCAGCAGCAGAAGCAGAAGCGGTAGCAGCAGCAGCAGCAGCAGCAGCAGCAAAAGTAATATTGAATGAATAGTAATGATGATAATTATGATCAGTTGCAGCATTGAATAACAGCAGCAGCAACAGAAGCGGTAGCTTGCTGCCCCGTAAGACTACTATCGTCGTTGGCAGTGAGAACGCACTTCGCTCAGTGGGCAGCTGGGGTCCTCAGCAATTTGAAAAAAAAATCTTACTCCTCCCCGCCCCCACCCTCCCTTCCCCCCCCCCCCCCCTACACACATCTCCCACTCCACTAGCCCCCAGTCTCACCGTACTCCCCCACCCTCATCCTCTCTATCCTCCTCCACCCCCCACCCCCCACCCTGTCCTTTCCCAGCACACCTCAAGCCAGATGGTTCCACACTTCACAACAGCAGTGTGTCGGTCAAAAGCAGTTTAATTTCCAACGATCGTAAATCAACGATAAAATCACACGCACACACATATGTGCACATGCACGCACGCACACGCACATACACACATACACATGTGCACATTCACACGCACACACACACACGTGCACATGCATGCGTGCGCGCGCGCACACACACACACGCATACACACACGCACGCAAATTTTCTTTAATAACTGTTGTTACGTAAGTCTCTAAATACATCCAGTATGATTTACGTGTGGTTTTGACAAGCAGTATAACAAGGAAAGCTTTTTTTCTTTTTCTTTCTTCTTTTTTGGGGCTAAAAACAAACATCGTCTGTAAATTAGACCAAGCTAGCTGTTGGATTTATGATGTGTAATTTTCTTTAGCAACGTAAGAGGCAGAGAGAGCAAAGTTGATTTATGATAAATTTATGAATTTCTTAAACAACATAAGAGACAATAAAAGCAAAATCAATTGATGATAAATTTGTGAATTTCTCAAACAAACATAAAAGACAGAGAAAGCAAACTAGATTGGTGATTAATTTGTGATTTACTCAACCAACATAAGAGATAAAGAAAGCAAAATACTTTTAAAAAATAATAAAAAGTAAATGGAAAAAAGAATGTATGTTAGGGTGATGTTTTGTAAAGCCTGAAAGGACCTGGGTTAGAAACAGCTGTGGGTTAGCAGACACAAGTAGTCACTCGCTATAAAAGCCAAACATCCCTCCAGTAACGGAGAGTTTAGAGTTCACACAGATCGACGGGGCTCGTGATAGCTTGGTGGTTAGAGTGATGCACTCGTAATCTGCTGACCCGGGTTCGAATCTCGTTCTAGAGGATTTTTCTCTGGAGTTAATATCAGTGTCGACACCACTCTCCCTCAAAGTCCTTCGGATGAGACTATAAAACCGAGGTCCCGTGTGCGAACGCACGCACAACATCTTGCGTACACGTTAAAATCCGTTCCGCTTTTCGGAAGAATAGGCCATTGTGTGCCGGTGGGAACGGATGAAAAATTTTACAAAACTCCATACACATGGGGACTGGATATTTTTAAAGTACATGATTCCTTATTCTATTATCCTCGAAATAAAAGTATAAATAAATAAATAGATACATAAATAAATAAATCGATAACGCAGAGAGAATTATTGGCATGTTTAGGCATGGGCATGGGGGTACTTTGATAATAACTTTTTTTTAAATAGAATAAATTACATGTACATCCGTTTATTGCTTTTAAAGTGCATCCAAACCCACATGAATAAATCAGGGTTTTTCCGCCTTAATAAAAATATTGACATTTTAGCCCCTTCAAAAACTTTTAAAACATGAATATGAATCATGCAGATTATTAATCAATATCACCAAGGGTGAACAGACTTTAAGATTCAACAACAAACGCCAAAGATTTGGTTTGAGCAATATCGATCTTCAAATTTACTTCATACCTTCCTTTTAAAAAAAATTTTAAAAGGTGTGGGGGTGGGGAGGGTCAATGATCAACCCCCCAAAAAATGTTTTAACCTGAATCACTATTGAGGTGACGGCCTGGAAATAGCCTCTGTTTGTTGGCGGGGCTATCAGAAGTGGTGGAAATGGATTGCATCGGCAACAACGAGGATAGCTATGAAAGCATCTACCTTATTTTGTCCCTCTGTTGGGGACTGCCTAAGTCTTACTGGGTTGGCCTTGAAGTTCGCTGCACTGTGTTGGGGGCCGGAGTAGGTCACGGATAGAGAGAGCATCAACCGCCTGATCCGATAGAAACCCCAGTCTCTTCTGAGGGGTACGTTTGATGAGATTATCATCTGGGAGTAAACCTTGGTTCCCACTCCCTTTTCCTGTACTTTCTGCGAAACAAAAAACTCGAGATCCCTTGTGCGAATGTACTTAAAACACCTGTGTACACGTAACTACATATCCCCCCCCCCCCCCCCCCCCCTACCCTGCCTCCTTTCTCGTAGAAAAGTAGAGCAGCTATTGCTGAAAAAGTAGAGCAGCTGTGGCTGATGGCATATGTGACATGAACATACCCAGCATGCGGTCTGCAATCTCAAGGGATAGGCTCCACCACATTCAACTTGTGCAAAACACTGCCTGAGAAGTTCATTATAGTGCCCCAAAGACGCGTGAAGAATGTGAGGGGGAAAGGTCACAGTTTATTCATGCAAAAAATTGCAAAAACTTGAGCAGTTTACCAACGACTCTCTGGATTCATTTTTACATTAAATACTTACCTTTTTTCATATCCTCACAAGTAGATCACTTTGACAATACAAAAGCGGGTAGGTGATGTGATGTTTGCGCAATGCCAACTGCGAAAAGGGGGTATTTTCTGGCTAAAAAATGTTATGGGTATTTCCTACCAAGTTTGGTGCTATGCTGAAAGCCTTGGCGTATCTCCTATGTGTTTCCAAAAACAATGTTCACAGTCAGGATGTTGTATCAATCCACAATCTGTATACATTGTTTGCTATATAGCCTGTTTTGGTAACTAGTTTCGATCTGCATCGTCTGGCATTTTGGCTGCTTTTGCAAGTGTCGTGCCAAGTGTACAACACTTCCGATAACTTTATGTCTGTCATTGCCCTTCATGGGTGATTAAAGTGGGTTTTTTTACTTTACTTGACTTGACTTGAATCTTCTGCTCAGTGTGATAGAAAAGAGGGAATTCCTAGCACAGAATTTCCAGAAGGTGGGGATGCTGTTTATACTGGCAGACTCCCGGCATCCCCATTTGAAGTGGGAGAGGCGTTAAGAAGAAGAAGAAGAAGAAGAGAAGAAAGAAGAAGAAGAAGAAGAAGAAGAAGAAGAAGAAGAAGAAAGAAGAAGAAGAAGAAGAAGAAGAAAAGAAGAAGAAGAAGAAGAACAACAACAACAACAACAACAACAAGAAGAGGAAGAGGAAGAGGAAGAGGAAGACAAGAACAAGAACAACAAGAACAAGAAGAAGAACAACAAGAACAAGAAGAACAAGAAGAACAAAAAGAAGGAGAAGAATATATGGAATTTATATAATGCTGAATCTTGCAAAAGAAACAAATCGAAGCGCTTGCACTCAATCATTTACACGCAAGCAACTTTCCTCAAATAACATAGGATATGTCAAGAAAAACAATAGCAAGAAAGCATATCAGCTGGTGAGAGACCTGACTAGCACTAAACAGAGAAAAGGTTTAACAATCCAAGACAAAAATGGGAAGTGTCTCACTGACGACCAGGATATT
>CM054139.1:42797635-42815135 GCA_028751875.1 Rapana venosa
GTGCAGGGGGACATCACCTTGGTCTGGTCAGCAAGGGACGACCAGAAGGCTTCAGCTCCACACACTCTGTCTCTATATATATATCACACAAAAACTGTTGTACCATCAAAGGCTCTTCATGACCACGTTGTTATGATGAAAAATCAATAACGGTTTGTAAGGTCACCATCATCACCGTCACCATCATCACCGTCACCATCACCATCATCACCGTCACCATCATCACCGTCACCATCGTCACCATCATCACCGTCACCATCGTCACCATCATCACACCGTCACCATCATCACCATCACCATCATCACGTCACCTTCGTCACCATCATCACCGTCACCATCGTCACCATCATCACCGTCACCATCATCGCCGTCACCATCACCATCATAACCGTCACCATCGCCATCATAACCGTCACCATCACCATCGTAACCGTCACCTCATCATCGAAACCCAAATCACCATCATCACCGTCACCATCATCACCGTCACCATCATCACCGTCACCATCACCATCATAACCATCCATCATAACCATCACCATCACCAATCATAACCATCACCATCATAACCATCACCATCATAACCATAACCGTCAAAACCATCATCACCGTCACCATCACCATCATAACGGACACCATCACCATCATAACCGTCCCCATCACTATCACCATCGTAGCGGTCCTAAACATTTTGATATCCAATTTTTTTGTTTGATCAGATATTAAAAAGAGATAAAAGGTCAGCCAACAAAGCGCTTGTCTCCCTGAACTTCAGTAGAATGGGGTTTTTTTGTTCCGAGGCTACAGCTCCGAGGCTCGCCAATGATGAGACTTCTGCATATGCCACCGTCCCCGCCATATAGGTAGCCGCATTCCGACTTCGGGGATGGTGTTTAAACACGATACCTTTGTGCATGCGAGTTTGTTGAGTCAGTCAAAGTCAAGTCAAGTCAAAAACACTTTAATCATCCCATGAAGGGCAATTACAGTTAGGGCAATTAGGGTGGGGGGGGGGGGGAGTTGTCATATGTTCCTACCGGCACAATATGGCCTACTCTTTCGAAAGGCAGAACGGGTTTTAACGCGCGTGCAAAATGTTCTGTATGCGTTCACTTTGGTTTATAGTCTCGTCTGAAGGACTTTATTCAGTTCGATTTTTTCATCAAATTGGGAGGGGGGGGGGGGGGGGGGGGGCTGCGAATCAAACCCAGAGCCTCACGGTTTATTTGCTGGCAGGCGAACGTCTTATAACCATCCTGCCACCTTCCTTCTTGCTTCACTAGATTGTCGTTGTTGTTGTTGTGATTATGTTAACGTCACAGCGGAGATTTCCGATTTTAGGACTTCAAGTAGATAAATGTTCTCGTTTGTTTAATGTCCTTTCACTTTTCTGGTGGTTTATAGACACTTGTTTTGTTTCTTTTCAATTCATGACGATGGTGATGATGATGATGATGATGATGATGATGATGGTGATGATGATGATGATGGTGATGGTGAGGTGATGATGGTGGTGGTGGTGGTGGTGGTGGTGGTGGTGGTGGCGGCGGCGGCGGCGGCGGCGGCGACGACGACGACGATGATGATGATGATAATGATGACGACGACGACGACGACCACGACGACCACGACGATGATGATGATGATGTCTTCTGAGGCAAACAACGTCTTGAAGTATTGGGGGTTAGCCTACACGACTCAGAATCCCTACAAAACAAAGATACATCATCAGCGTGCGAGTGTGTGTGTGTTGAGGGGAGGGATGAGTGTGTTTGCGTGTGTTTGTGTGTGTGTGTGTTTGCGTGTGTGTGTGTGTGTGTGTGTGTGTGTGTGTGTGTGTGTGTGTGTGTGTGTGTGTGTGTGTGTGTGTGTGTGTGTGTGTGTGTGTGTGTGTGTGTGTGTGTTTGTGTGTGTGTGTGTGTGTGTTATTTTTTTTTAATTTTATTCTTTTATATCGAGGATAATGGAATAAGCACTCTTGTGCTTTTTTTTTACATCTAGTCCCCGTGTGTATGCAGTTTTGTAAATTTTCATCTGTTCCCACTGGCACACAATGGCCTGCTCTTACTCGTGTGTGTGTGTGTGTGTGTGTGTGTGTGTGTGTGTGTGTGTGTGTGTGTGTGTGTGTGTGTGTGTGTGTGTGTGTGTGTGTGTGTGTGTGTTGTGGAGAGAGAGGGGAAGAGTGTGTGTGTGTAAATATGCTTAGGTGGCAATGATTGTGGTGGTAGTGTGTGTGTATGTGTGTGTGTCTGTTGTCTGTCTACCTGTCTGTATGTCTGTCTCTCTGCGAGGTAAACATACGTGTGTCTATTATAGTTGGTTGTTCCTGCATACACGCTTTCGGAGTAACACGCAATAAACACCCAAAGACATACAGACATACAAACAAAAACAGACAGACAGACAGACGGACAAAGACAGACAGACAGACAAAGACAGACAGATAGACAAAGACAGACAGATAGACAGATGGACAAAGACAGATAGACAGACAGACAGACAGAGGGACAAAGACAGACAAAGACAGACAGACAGAGAGAGGGACAAATACAGACAGACAGACAGAGTGACAAAGACAAACAGACAGAGGGACAAATACAGATAAACAAACAGAGGGACAAATACAGATAGACAGACAGACAGACAAAAGACAGACAGAGGGACAGCAGGACAGACAGATAGACAGACAGACAGATAGACAGAGGGACAGAGGGACAGAGAGACAGAGGGACAAAGACAGACAGACAGACAGACCGACACAGGTCTATATGCATGCTACAAGTTTTATCTGCTAGCTGAGGGCACGGTGTTGGTATTTTTGCCTGTCTATCTCTCTGTCTTTGTCCCTCTGTCTGTCTGTCTGTCTGTCTATTTGTCTTTGTCCCTCTGTTTGTCTGTCTGTCTGTCCTTGTCCCTCTGTCTGTTTGTCTGTCTGTCTTTGTCCCTCTGCCTGTCTGTCTCTATGTCTCTATGTCTGTCTCTCTGTCTGTCTGTCTTTGTCCCTCTGTCTGTCTATCTGTATTTTTCCCTCTGTCTGTCTATCTGCATTTGTCCCTCTGTCTTTCTATCTGTATTTGTCCCTCTGTCTTTGTCCCTCTGTCTATCTGTCTGTCTTTGTCCCTGTCTGTCTGTCTTTGTCCCTCTGCCCCTCTGTTTGTCTGTCTTTGTCCCTGTCTGTCTGTCTTTGTCTCTGTCTGTCTGTCTTTGTCCCTCTGTCCCTCTGTCTGTCTGTCTTTGTCCCTCTGTCTCTCTGTTTGTCTGTCTTTGTCCCTCTGTCCCTCTGTCTGTGTCTGTCTTTGTCCCTGTCTCTCTGTTTGTCTGTCTTTGTCCCTCTGTCCCTCTGTCTGTCTTTCTGTGTTTGTCCCTCTGTCTGTCTGCCTGTCTTTGTCCCTCTGTCTGTCTGTCTGTCTGTCTTTGTCCCTGTCTGTCTGTCTGTCTTTGTCCCCCTGTCCCTCTGTCTGTCTGTCTTTGTCCCTCTGTCCCTCTGTCTGTCTCTCTGTCTTTGTCCTCCGTCCCTCCAGCAGCAGCAGCAGCAGACAGAGCAAAGTAAAAACTACAACAGCTAACAATGCAGTATAGTAGTCTGCAACAAGTATCAAACAGACACCTGGCCTCGCTCCCTCCTCCCTCCCTCCTCCTCCCTCCCCCACCCTCCTTCCATCCCTCCTATCCTTTATTGAGCATGCCTGTTTCCCTTGTTTTATGACCAGTCTAGAGTCACACTCTCGCCCAGGTTTCCCCAGGCCCAGACGGCAGCTGCTGTAGCCACACGTGTGGACATGAAGTGAGGACCTTTTTCCTGTTCTGTGCTGCGTCGGTAGTCTATGCGGATGCTGTGTTCTGGTTCTTTTGTGTCGTCTGTTGCTGTGCTTTGCGTTCCTCTCAGCACTGGCTTAGCGGTAGTCTTGTCTGTCTTTGTAGAATGCCCCTGGTGGTTGGTTGGTTTGGGGGGTTTTCTTGGGGGTGTCAGACTATGTTTTTGTGACTAGAAAAACAGTTTTGTGTTTCGGGTTTTTTTGTTGTTATTTTCGGTGTGTGGGTGTGGTTTTTTACTATTGTAACCTTCTGTGACTAGAGAAAAACTCTTTTACAACTGTTTTCCTACACAACTAAGCTTTTTGTGTCCACAGAAAAACTCTTTTACAGTATTGTTTTCTGACAAAACTAAGCTTTTGTGACCAGAGGAAAACTCTTTTACAGTATTGTTTTCTGACAAAACGAAGCTTTTTGTGACCACAGAAAAACTCTTTTACAGAATTGTTTTCTGACAAAACTAAGCATTTTGTGTCCACAGAAAAACTCTTTTACAGTATTGTTTTCTGACAAAACTAAGCTTTTGTGATCGGAGGAAAAACTCTTTTACAGTCTCGTTTTCTGACAAAACTAAGCTTTTGTGAGCAGAGGAAAACTCTTTTACAGTATTGTTTTCTGACAAATGTAAGCTTTTTTGAGCAGAGGAAAACTCTTTTACAGCATTGTTTTCTGACAAAACTAAGCTTTTGTGATCAGAGGAAAACTCTTAAACAGTATTGTTTTTTGACAAAACTAAGCTTTTTGTGTCCACAGAAAAACTCTTTTACAGTATTGTTTTTCTGATAAAACTAAGCTTTTGTGACCAGAGGAAAACTCTTTTACAGTATTGTTTTTCTGATAAAACTAAGCTTTTGTGACCAGAGGAAAACTCTTTTACAGTATTGTTTTCTGACAAATGTAAGCTTTTTTGAGCAGAGGAAAACTCTTTTACAGCATTGTTTTCTGACAAAACTAAGCTTTTTTGAGCAGAGGAAAACTCTTAAACAGTATTGTTTTTTGACAAAACTAAGCTTTTTGTGTCCACAGAAAAACTCTTTTACAGTATTGTTTTCTGACAAAACTAAGCTTATGTGACCAGAGGAAAACTCTTTTACAGTATTGTTTTCTGACAAAACTAAGCTTATGTGACCAGAGAAAAACTCTTTTACAATATTGTTTTTCTGATAAAACTAAGCTTTTGTGACCAGAGGAAAACTCTTTTACAGTATTGTTTTCTGACAAATGTAAGCTTTTTTGAGCAGAGGAAAAATCTTTTACAGTATTGTTTTCTGACAAAAAAAAGCTTTTGTGAGCAGAGGAAAACTCTTTTACAGTCTTGTTTTCTGACAAAACAAAGCTTTTGTGAGCAGAGGAAAACTCTTTTACAGTATTGTTTTCTGGCAAAACTAAGCTTTTGTTGCCAGGAATATTCCTTTCGCAGTTGTGTTATACTTTGTGTTTTTTATTGTTAGATAAAAAGTGTTCCATGTTTTTTTTCTTTCGAAATCAGTTATGAGGTAAAGAATATGATTAAAAACGGGTTTTCTTTTTCATAGTAAACATCCTTTTTTCAAATAAGAACACTTCTCAGAGCGATTTATTTGTAAATCTTGTTGTAAGGCTGAAGTATTTGATATATAAAAACTATTATTAACTTTGCGAACAAAAGAGAAAAAAACTAAGTGAAGATTGAAACCACGTGTTAAAATGTAAATAGTTTATACCTGAGAGAAGATAGAAATAATAAATATCTATAATGTCATCAGCGAGAAATAACATTAACAAAAAATATAAACTGAGAGCGTTAAAATGAAACATTCTATACATGAGAGAAGATTTTTAAAATAATTAATAGATATATATGTTATCAGAAAGAAAAATTACTTTTAAAAATATAATAAAAACGATACTAACAACAAGTATTTAAAACTGATGTTTGCATAAACTGTATTTTGAATCAAAGAACAGATAATTATACCATATCAAAGAGATTGCTAACACTCGTTGCAGAACTTCTTAGATAGATAGATAGATAGATAGATAGACAGACAGACAGACAGACAGACAGACAGATAAATACATGTATACATGTATCAGTAGATCGATAGACAGTTGCCACCAATAATCTCTCTCTCTCTCTCTCTCTCTCTCTCTCTCTCTCTCTCTCTCTCTCTCTCTCTCTCTCTCTCTCTCTACCTTCCTCATTGTATCACTATGTTGCTATGATCAATGCTATTGTTATTAATGTTGTAACTATTGTTTTGTAATATATCTTTTTATATTGCAGCTGAACGAATAGCGGTAACAGCAGCAACAGAAACCACCTGCACAGTAAACTGACACTTCTTGGGAAAACAACACGAAAACGAAAACAACTGTGAATGCAACAACTGTAACTGAAACAAACTAAAAAAGAAAACTGTCACTGAAACCTCAAAAAGTGAAAAGTAACATAGAGAGAACCAGAACTGTCACTGACATTTTTTTTAAATATTAACCACAACCAGAAAAAACTCTCACCGAAACAAAAAAAGTGGAAAGTAACATAGAAAGAACCAGAACAGTCATTGCAATTTTTTTTAAACTGTCACCGAAAAATAAAAAAGTGGAAAGTAGCATAGAGAGAACCAGAACTGTCACTGGAACAAACAAAACCAATTGCCACTGAAACAAAAAAGTAAAAAGTGACTTAGAGAGAGAACCAGATCTGTCACTGAAACAAACAAACCAACAACAACAACAATAACAATTATCACTGCGAACAAAAAAGTCAATAGCGCCATATACAGAGAACCAGAACTGTCACTGAAACAAACCAACAACAAAAATTGCCACTGAAACAAAAACGTTGAAACAAATGACATAGAGAGAACCAGAACTGTCACTGAAACAAACCAACAACAAAAATTGCCACTGAAACAAAAACGTTGAAACAAATGACATAGAGAGAACCAGAACTGTCACTGAAACAAACTAACAACAACAACAAAAACTGTCATTGAAATAAGAAAAACAGATATATATCATATCAAAGAGAACCAGAACTGTAACTAAAACAAACCACAAGAAACTGTCACTGCAACAAACAAGTGAAAAAGGGAAAAAGAGAGAGAACCAGAATTGTAACTGAAACAAACAAACAAATAAACAACAACAATTATCACTGCGAACAAAAAAGTCAAAAGCGCCATATACAGAGAACCAGAACGGTAACTGAAAACACCCCCCGCCCCCCTACACAAAAAATTGCCACTGAAACAAAAAGTAGAAAAAATGACATAGACCTAGAACTGTACCTGAAACAACCCAAAAGCAAAAAACTTGCCACTAAAACCAAAAAAGTCAAAAGCGACATATACAGAGAACTGTAACTGAAAACACAAAAAAATTGCCACTGAAACAAATAAAGTTACCTAGAGAACCAGAACTGTAACTGAAAACAAACCAACAACAACAACAAAACTGTCACTGAAACAAAAAAAAAGAAAAATGACGTAGAACCAGAACTATAACTGAAACAGACAACAACCAAAACAAAAACTGCCTCTGAAACAAAAAAGTCAAAAGTGGAAAACACAGAGAACCACAACTATAACTGAAAACAAACTAACAAAAAAAAACCTCCCACTGAAACAAAAGATTAGAAAAAAAGATAAAACCAGAACTTTCACTGAAACAAACAGACCCATAAAAAAAAACCTGTCACTGAAACCCAAAAAAGTCCAAAGAGACATATACAAAGAACCAGAACCGTAACTTTAAAAAACACAAAAAAAACTGCCACTGAAAATAAAAAGTGAAAAAGTGATATAAAGAGAACCAGAACTGTCGCTGAAAACAAACCAAAAACAACCACAAAAACCTGCCACTGACACAAAAAAGTAGAAAAAAATAACATAGATAGAACCAGAACTGTCTCTGAAAACAAACAACAACAAAAACTTATCACTGAAACAAAAAAGTGAAAATTGACATATACAAAGAACCAGAACTGTCACTGAAAACAATCCAACAACAACAACAACAACAAAACTGCCACTGAAACCCCCAAAAAAGTCAAAGGTGACATATACAGAGAGCCACAACTGTCACTGAAACCACCACCACCACCACACACACACCCAAAAAAAATTGCCACTGAAACCAAAAAAGTATCTAAAAAAGATAGCATACAGAGAACCAGAACTGTCCCTGAAACAGCCCCCCTCCCCTCAAAAAAATTGTCACTGAAACCAAAAAAGTATATATATAAGATAACATACAGAGACCCAGAACTGTCACTGAAACAACCCTCACTGCCACTGAAACAAAAAAGTTTTTAAACATAACACACAGACAACCACAACTGTCACTAAAAACAAACCAACCAAACCAACCAACCAACCAAACCACACAACACACTACTACAGAAACCTAAACCAAACCCCCACCCCCACCCCCACCCAAAAAAAAACCCCAAAAAACCCCTCGACTTTTGGTTGTTGTTTTTTTTTTTAAAAAAAGAAAAGTGACAAATCACAAGCACACAAGAGAGAGAGAGAAAACCCTCCTACTAACAGCAGCAACAAAGCACAAGAAGCACGAGCATGGCACGAGCCAGCTACAGCTGCTTCGTGGGCATGACGCTGGGCTTCTCCGTGCCCTGGCTGGTGTCGCTCTTCAGCAGCGTCCTGTCCGGTCAGCGCTACGTCCTGCACCTCCCGTCCGCTGGCCCTCTGACCACCTCCCGATGGCTACCTCCTCTTCCCCCCCGCTTCCGCCACCGTGACCTCCCTCGCTCTGACCGCCACTGGCCTGGAGGGGGAAGAGGCCGCGGGGAGGATGGTCGCGCTGGTCGGGTGGTCAAATTCGAGGACCTGCATGTCCATCAAGGTGAGAGGAGTTTTTGGGAGGATAACGATGTTGTGTGGGGGTGGGGCGTGGGGTGGGTGTGTGGAGGGTGGAGGGGAAGGGGGGAGGTGTGGAGGGGGGTGAGGGGAGGGGTGAGGGGAGGGCGGGGATGGGGGTGGGGTTGGGGTTGGGGTTAGAAGGTGTTGTTTGTTTCGTGGGGGGGAATGGGGAGGCTGGTGCTGGTCGGGTGGTCACATTTGAGGACCTGCATGTCCATCAAGGTGAGAGGAGTTTTGGGAGGATAACGATGTTGTGTGTGGGTGGGGGTGTGAGGTGGGTGGAGGGGGTGTGTGGAGGGTGGAGGGGGGCAGAGGGGGGTGAGGGAGGGGGTTGGGGATGACGGGGGGGGGGGGGGTGGGGTTGGAGTTTAGGAGGTGTTGTTTGTTTCGTGGGGGGGGGGGTGGAAGATGGGGAGGATGGTCGCGCTGGTCGGGTGGTCAAATTCGAGGACCTGCATGTCCATCAAGGTGAGAGGAGTTTTTGGAGGATAACGATGTTGTTGTGTGGGGGTGGAGGAGGTGGGGGGAGGAGGGGGAGGGGAGGGGGGGGAGGGGAGGGGGTTGGGTTTAGGTTTGTTTCGTTGGGGGGGGGGGGGAGATGGGGAGGCTGGTGCTAATCGGGTGGTCAAATTTGAGGATCTGCATGTTCATTAAGGTAAGAGGAGTTTTTGGAGGATAACGATGTTGTTGGTGGTGGGTGGGGGGGGTGGGGGTGGGGGAGGGGGTGAGGGGAGGGGGGGAGGGGAGGGGGTTGGGTTTAGGAGGTGTTGTTTGATTCGTGGGGGGTGGGGAGAAGAATGGGGAGGCTGGTGCTGGTCGGGTGGTTACATTTGAGGATCTGCATGTCTATCAAGGTTATTGAGGATAACGATGTTAGGTGGGGTTGGGGGGGAAATTCGGGGGTGGAGGGGAGTGAGGGGAGGGGGGTGACAGGGGGGCGGGGGATGGGGTGAGGTTGGGGGAGGGGAGGTTGTTTTTTTCCGTAGGGGATAGGGTTTTGTTTGTTGTTTGGTAATGTTTATAGTGTCTCTCTTTTTTGTTGTTGGTTAATCTACCTATATTTCTGTTTTTGTGTGTTTGTGTCTTTGTTTGTCTGTCTGTCTCTGCCTCTCTGTATGTCTTCCTGTCTGTGTCTGTGTGTCTCTCACTGTCTCTCTACCTCTCTGTCTCTGTCTCTCTGTCTCTGTCTCTCTATGTCTCTCTCTGTCTCTCTCTGTCTCTCTCTGTCTGTCTCTCTCTATCTATTATCTATCTATCTATCTATATGTCTCTGATTCCTGATAGGCGCGATGCATTCAAAACTATGCTGCCGCCCCATCTTTCGCTCCATCATAATGATTTGATTGTTTGTTTGTTCTTTGTCCCCCCACCCCCCAACTTCACTGGTTTCTTGCCCTCAACAAAATATAATACAAACTTCTTTCTGCTCATTCTTTCAGTCATCGCCGGTACTGCTCCTGATGATTTAGATTTTCTTCACATGATTATGTACTACCCCACTATGCAGCATCGAGCGTGGTTACCACTTGGATGGATGATCGTTTGCGCGCCTTGGCTTCAGTACAGTCCCCCAGTTCACCCAGCTGTAAATGGGTACCTGCTCTCTTTAGGGTCAGGGAAGGTAAAGCAGCGAGAGAGAGGAGATGAGCGCCGCCCTCAATATGCTGGGTCCTGGAGAAGTGAGGTCTCTGACGCCTCGCTCCACTACGACCTTTAGGTTATGGGACACCTGTACCTTTATCTTTTACCCCATCTCGCCAGCTCTCACCCACCCTCTGCTGACGCTGAATCTTTCGTAATGTCTAGCTTCAAAACTCTTATCTAAGAAGATGAAAACCAGTTCTTGTTTATCAGACATCATCTGTTTGGAATAGCCTGTTCTCCCCGATCAAGAATTCTTTTCTTTTAATATTATTAATTATTTTTCAAACAGAGCTAACGTACAGCAGTCTGTATTGCCGAGGCTTGGGGTGGGGGGGGGGGGGGGGTGGTGGTGGTGGTGGTGGTGATGTGGTGGTGGTGGTTTATGTTGTTGTTGTTGTCGCTAGTGTTGTTGTCGCTGTTGTTGTTTGTTGTTGTTGTTGTTTGTTGTTGTTTTAACTATACAAGTTCTGTTAGTAAATTGATATTTTCTTTCCAATTTGCTTGTCTCCATCTTATCAGTTCACGTTGCCAGTCTGATGCGTCGTGTTTGATTGACATGCTTGTTATGTGTCTGCCATCGAGAGAGTGTGTGTGGAGAGAGAGACAGAGAGAGAGAGAGAGGCAGACAGACAGACAGACAGAGTCAGAGAGAGAGGACAGACAGACAGACAGACAGACAGACAGACAGAAACAGAGACGGACAGAGATAGTGCGCGCGCGCGCGCGCGCGCGCGCGTGCGTGTGTGTGTGTGTGTTGTGTGTGTGTGTGTGTGTGTGTGTGTGTGTGTGTGTGTGTGTGTGTGTGTGTGTGTGTGTGTGTGTGTGCGTGCGTGTGTGTGTGTGTGCGTGTGTGTGTGTATGTGTATGTTTGGAAGGTTGGTTGGTAAGTGAGTACAGTTTAGACAACCACAAAACTATTCATTAGTAGAAGTAGTAATAGCAGCAACAGCAGCAGCAGCAGCTACAGTAGTGTAGTAGTAGTAGTCAGCAGCAGCGTAGCTAGCAGCGAGCAGCAGCAGCCAGCAGCAGCAGTAAGCAGAGCAGTAGTAGTTGCGCTGCGAGTGTGTTGTAGTTGTTGTTGTTGTTGTTTTTGTTGTTGTTGCTGTCATCGTCGTCGTCGTCGTCGCCGTCGGTTGTGTTGTTGTTGTTGTTGTTGTTGTTGTTGTTGTTGTAGGAGCAGCAGTTGATGACGGAGCACTATGAGTTGGGTGTATTGAAGCAAGTGTGTTTACAAGATAGGATGAACTGCAAAGTTAGTGTTCAAGCTGTTATTTTGCCCTTCAACTTTCTTGTTTTATGGTTTTAATTGGTGTTTCTTATAATTGTTTAATGTGGATAATTAGCTATGTGCACACCCCAACCCCCCCCCCCCCCCCACCCCCACCCCCACCACACACACACACACTTACTCACTCACACTTTCCGTCTGATATCTTTAATTCGTGGAGGGATGTTAAACTGAAGAACTAACAAACTATTGAAACAAACTAAAAGTGTTCAGATACTTTATTGTTTATAAATCAATTAAATAAGAAATTCGTAATGATATCAATCTTCATTCGTTGTGCTCAGATAAAAATTAAAAAAAAGAAATTTGTTCAGTATGATAATTTTTGTTTTGGCCTAACTCAGTCATAAGTGCTCTTCAAGTCCCAAATAATCTTTAGTTCATAATTTATCCACATTCGAGCACGATCTTAACTGCCCATAACAAAAGGAACATTTATTTTCTGTTTTTAATGGTAACAGATGAACATCTGCTGTCTATTTTCGAGGATAACAGATGAACATCTGCTGTCTGCTTCCGAGGATAACAGATGAACATTATATGTTTATTTTTTAGGATAACAGATAAACTTCTGCTGTCTACTTCCGAGGATAACAGATGAACATCTGAGTCTATTTTTGAGGATAACAGATGAACATCTGCTGTCTACTTCCAAGGATAACAGATGAACATCTGAGTCTATTTTCGAAGATAACAAATGAACATATGAGTCAATTTTCGAGGATAACAGATGGACATTTGCTGTCTATTTTCGAGGATAACAAATAAACATTCCTGTACATTTTCGAGGTTAACAGTTGAACATTTGCTGTGTTTTGTTGAGGATAACCGGGGAACGTTTGCTAACTTTTTCACATCCGTTTGGTGTTTGCAATAAGAGGGAGGGGGGGTGCGGTGTGATAAACAAAATACTCAACAGCAATATTGACGTGGATATAAAAGCTGCTCTATTCTCAGTCAACAAAACTGCCAGGAAGGAGATATGAAAGAGATAAATCAAAGTGGAAATGATCTTTGATGGGTGGGAGGGGGGAGGAAAGTTGTCACATATCTCAGGATCACTTTTATCCATCCATAAAAAACGCACGAAAAACCATGAGTGAAGGAGAGAGAGGGAAGGTAAGGATGATAAGTAAGAGAGGAGAAGAGAACAGAGGAGAGAGAGAGAGAGAGAGAGAGAGAGAGAGAGAGAGAGAGGAGAGAGAGAGGAGAGAGAGAAGAGAGAGACAGAGAAGACAGACAGACAGAAGCAGACAGACAGACAGCTGGCAGAGTGCAGACACAAAAAAAGAGAAATACAAACAAGCAGACAGAAATGATGACAAAAAACAAGCACCTAGACAAACACATCTACAGACATGCAGGCACACTTACACCCTCTCTCTTCTCTCTCTCTCTCTCTCTCTCTCTCTCTCTCTCTCTCTCTCTCTCTCTCTCTCTCTCTCTCTCTCTCTCTCTCTCTCTCTCTCTCTCTCTCTCTCTTCGGTGATTTATGTGGGGGGGGAGGGTTTAGTGTAGATTTTTTTTTCGTTTACTGTGTGAGTGTATTGGTATGGGCTTTATTTTATACTATTATCATATATATCCCTAAGGGCAGGGACTGGATGTAAAAAAAAGCACATGGGTGCTTATTCATTATCCTCTAAATAAAAGAATTTGTCATTGTCATTGTCATTCTCTCTCTCTCTCTCTCTCTCTCTCTCTCTCTCTCTCTCTCTCTCTCTCTCACACTCCTCACTCCTCACACACACACACACACACACACACACACACACACACACACACACAACATGAAAGAGACAGACAGACAGACAGACAGACGGACAGACAGACAGACAGACAGACAGACAGTCAGTCAGGCAGACAGACGGACAAACAGACAGACTTAGCAACAGACAGACAGACAGACAGACAGACAGTCAGTCAGGCAGGAGAGGGGTACAGGTAGCATAGCGTTACAAGCACCTGTTGGTGACAGCAGGTGCAGTCAGTATATGTGACACAGAAACGTCACGACTTCGATCCCGCCACCAGGTGACAGAACAAAAACCTGGAGCAAGCAGTAGTCGCCCTGCCTCCCCCCCCCCCCCCCCCACTCCCCCCCCACTCCCCACCCCCCACCCCCCCCCCCCTGTCTTGCCGTGTTCAGTGTTCAGTGATCGATAGTCAGTTCGTTCAGTCACCACTGTATTGCTGTGTTGCCACCTGCTGCCTGCCTAAACTGCCTGTCTTCACCTTTTATAGGACACTTCAGCGGGGTTTGCCAGGGGAGTTTTTGTTTGTTTTATGAAACCAGCATTAACTCTAGCACAGTGATGGAGAATGTGGAAAAGTGGTGGTGAACCGGTGTGTGTGTGTGCGTGTGTGTGTGGTGTGTGTGTGTGTGTGTGGGGGGGGGTATATGTGTGTGTTTATGCGCGCGCGCGCGCGTTTTTTATATTTTTTTTATTTTGTTCTTTTATATCGAGGATAATGGAATAAGCACTTATGTGGGGTTTTTTACATCCAGCCCCCGTATGTATGCGGTTTTGTAAATTTTGTCATCTGTTCCCACCGGCACACAATGGCCTACTCTTACGAAAAGCGGAACAGGATTTAACGTGTGCGCAAGATGTTCTGCGTGCGTTCGTACACGGGGCCTCGGTTTATAGTCTCATCCGAAGGACGCGCGCGCGCGTGTGTTGTGTGTGTGTGTGTGTGTGTGTGTGTGTGTGTGTGTGTGTGTGTGTGTGTTTTGTGTGTGTGTGTGTGTGTATGTGTGTATGTGTGTGTGTGTATGCGCGCGCGCGCGTGTGTGTGTGTGTGTGTGTGTTGTGTGTATGTGTGTGTGTGTGCGTGTGTGTGTGTGTGTGTATGTGTATGTGTGTGTGTATGTCTGTGCGTGTGTGTGTGTGTGTGAATTGTAATGCAGTTCCTCCAGCAGTAATTATCAAATGCAGTCAGACGAATCATGAATCAATTCATCGTTTTCATGCTCCACAGCAGAATGTGTGGGTACTCAGTTTGAGTTGTCTTTTCAATCATTTACCTTGACGGGGGGAGAGGGGGGGGGTTGTACATTGTATTTTTAGGCAGATAAACGGTAGCAGATTACTGGAGTTGTATATTTAAGAACATCAAATATTTTGTTGGCTTTTAAGGCAGTATCTCCATGTGTAATAAAATATTGTTCATTTCTGTTATTTTATCTATGAACTCAGAAACGGGTATTGTAAAACCCTCATTTAAAAAATAAAAACTCACACATTCAAACAACTTGAGAAGTACACATTTATTCTTTTTTGTTCAAGGTCCTAGAACAATCAATACAAACTTTTAGATTTTGGTTGGGGTGTTTTTTCAATTGGCTGCCCACGATCCTCCGAGTATTTATAAACAACTATTTTACGCAGCACGAAAGGAATTCTTCACATGCTTAACATTGTCTGAAATTTCATAGCAAGACAGTATCCGTTCTGCTCTCCTTGGACCTCTCAACTGCATAATTATGACCATTAATTGTGAAATTCATTCGTAGTGTGAAAAGCTCTCTGCCCGGTTCATTCCTATTTTTCAGATTGATATCAAATTGTTGATACAAATGGTCAAATAATTCCCATGAATCCCTAGGATTTAGGTGTCCCTCAAGGATGGTGGCTGGACCCGCTGTTGTTTGTACTGTGTAGAACGACAGATTCTTGCCATAATTATCAAAGTGTAAAAAGGCAAAACCTTATAGTTTAAAACTGAACATAGGTGTCCTTTCTTCAGTATATGTAAAGATTAGACTAGCCTTTGCAACCTCGGGTATAGCAAAGTTGACAAGGATTTGGAAAAGCAAAGAGATCAGCTTCCCACCAACTAAACTGAAGTTGTTTATAGAGCACTCGTTGATTCCACCATGTTGTGTGGGTGTTGAAGCTGGACTCTGACCACAGAACTAAAAAAAACCCACTTCAATCCTTAAAAATAAAATCATTCAGAAGGCTGATCCACATTTCTTGGCAGGAGCACAGAACCAACAACTCAGTGTGGCAACGGGTGATCATGAAAGCTGGGCCATTAGAACCCTTTCTTGCTGTTGTCAAGAGGAGCAAGATGGTGTAGTCTGGTCACATCGGACGTCACAGCTCTTTTGTGAAGACTATCCTGCAGAGGACACTTGAGGGAGAAAGACACAGGAGGGGCAGACAGACGAAGACAACGAACTGGACGAAGAACATCAAAGACTGGACCAGCCCTGACATGGTTGTGCTGCTGCCAAAAGATGAAGGCAGGCCAGCCTGGAAAAAAAAGTCAACCACTGCCCCCCTCATGCCCCCATGACCATCTAGGTCATGGAACTTATGGTGATGACTACGACAATGATGATGATAGAGAGCTGTCTATAAAAGTTGCCAGCTCTGTCATCCTGCTTGATCATTTCACTCTGTGCTAGCTTATAACCAGACAAAAGTTTACCCATAAAAGCGGCAAAACACCCTGACTTTGGTAATATTGAACAATTGATTATGGGTTTTTTTCCTCTCCCCCCAGATGATGATTCTGTCGCCAAAGAATTGTACAGACGAGTCCGCGTGCTGGTGTGGGTGATGACCTCTCCTCAGAACCTGGACACGAAATGCATCCACATCAAGAACACCTGGGGCAAACGCGCCAACACTCTGCTCTTCATGAGCTCGCAGTGGAACAGCTCTTTCCCCACCATCGGCCTTAACGTGTCAGAAGGTCGCCAACACCTCACCGGCAAAACCATGCAAGCTTTCGAGTACGCCTATCAACATCATTTCGACGACGCTGATTGGTTCATGAAGGCGGATGACGACACTTACGTCATCATGGAAAACCTGCGCTACATGCTGTCTGCCTACAGCAGCAAGAACCCCATCTACTTCGGCCACAGGTTCAAAACGATCGTGAAGCAGGGCTACCCCAGTGGCGGGGCCGGCTACGTGATGAGCAAGGAAGCTCTGCGGCGTCTGGCCACCAAAGGAATGAGGAACGCCACCGTGTGCAGACAAGATGGCGGAGCGGAGGATGCTGAGCTTGGCAAGTGTTTGATGAAGCTGGGAGTGAAACTGGAGTCCTCGCTGGATCGCCTGGGCCGTTCCCGGTTCCACTGCTTCAGGCCCGAGGGTCACATCGGGGGAACGTATCCGAAATGGTACACCAAATATGACGCCAATGGTGCCAAGAGTGTAGGTGTACTGAGGAGATGTGTTGTGTGTGTGTGTGTGTGTGTGTGTGTGTGTGTGTGTGTGTGTGTGTGTGTGTGTGTGTGTGTGTGTGTGTGTGTGTGTGTGTGTGTGTGTGTGTTGTGTGTGTTGTGTGTGTGTGTGTGTGTGTGTGTGTGTGTGTTGTGTTGTGTGTTGTGTGTGTGTTGTGTGTGTGTGTGTGTGTGTGTGTGTGAAGTCAAATTTCAAGTCAAATTTTTATTTCCAGATGGTACATTGAATAAGCAATGCATTTGCTTTTTTTCATCAAGCCATCTATCTAAGAAAAAAAATTTCTTAATGATTATACTCTGTGTGTGCGTGTGTGTGTGTGTGTGTGTGTGTGTGTGTTGTGTGTGTGTGTGTGTGTGTGTGTGTGTGTGTGTGTGTGTGTGTGTGTGTGTGTGTGTGTGTGTGATATTTGATATATATTTTGAGATTTCTTCAGATAATAACGGTTATGTTTAAGACTTTAGTTTTGGTCCTTTTCCTTTGCCTTTAACAAAAAGCATCTACGCTCACACTAATACATTTTTGAATGAAGCTTTGATTGAAAGTTAAGTTCTACGTGCGTTCGCAGTCGGAGCCTTGGTTTAAAGTCTCGTCAGGGTGATTTATCTATTTTATTTATTTTTTACCACTTTAAGTCACCGCAGATTTCTGTGTGTGAAATTCCGGCTGCTCTCCACAGGGAG
>CM054139.1:42820135-42825135 GCA_028751875.1 Rapana venosa
GTTGTTGCTGTTGTTGTCGTTGTTGCTTTCACAGCGCGTTGCCAGGCTTTTTCTTACGTCTAGAATTTCTTTTGCTTTACCAGGGAGAGGAAGAACAATCAGTGACAGGGTTTGGTTGTTGTTGTTTTTCAGGGGCACTCTAGTCGAGCAGACGACAGAGAGTAGAATTGCAGGAGCCTACAGGGCTGCCACGTCAGTTAAAAGACCGCTAGACAAGAGTGAACATATAAAATAATGGCAGATTTCAGCTGTGAAGGACAAGCGCTTCTGATTCTTCTACTTTTCATGGCAACCCCATCAGTACTTGGTCTTATAATAATAATAATAATACATGGAATTTATACAGCGCTAAATCTTGCAAAAAAAAACAAATCAAAGCGCTCTCATTCATCCTATTCTTTCGCATGCAGCCAGTTATGATTAATAGATTTTCACAAATTCAAATGTAAACACACACACGCGCACAATCAACAGTCTTTTTACAAATACAAATGCAAACACACACGCGCGCGCGCGCCCACACACACACACACACACAAAAGTTGTACACTCGGGCAGGCTAATGGGGGGGGGGGGGAGTTGGTTATTGAGGGCAGGGACAGAGATGAGATTAAACAAGAGGAGAGAATCTTAGGTTTGAAATAAGTGCGTCTTTAGGCTGGATTTAAAAGCATCATAAGTAGGCTTTTGACGAAGGGAGAGAGGGAGGTCGTTCCAGATCACTGGACCAGAAACAGAGAAAGAGCGACGGCCAACAGTGGACTGGTTGAATCTAGGTATTCTTAAGCACAAGGTATCTGCAGCAGAGCGGAGGGAACGAGAAGGAGTGTACAAATGAAGACATTCACAGAGGTAGGAAGGTGCCGTTTTGTGGAGACTTTTGTAACAGAGGGTACAGATCTTATAGTTTATCCTCTGTGGCACAGGCAGCCAGTGGAGAGATCGCAAGAGAGGAGTAATGTGCTCAGATTTTTTCTTTCTGAGGACTAGTCGAGCTGCAGAGTTTTGTATACGTTGAAGAGGGTGGATAGATGATGCTGGCAGACCAGCCAGAAGGGAATTGCAATAGTCCAGACGTGAGAGAATGAGAGATGTGACTAGTTTGGATGTTGCATCAGTGGACAGATACTTTCGAACTGCACTAATGCGCCGTAATTGATAGTAGCACGACTGGCAGGTTTGGGTGATGAATTTTTGCATGGAGAGCGTGTTATCGATAGCTACCCCTAGATATTTCACTAGAGTGGATAGAGGGACAGACGTATTGCCGAATTCTATTGAAGCTGTTGTTATGGAAGAGAGTTTGTGTTTGGTCCCTATAAGCATGGCTTCGGTTTTATCTGCATTTAGTTGAAACTTGTTCTCTATCATCCAGTTTTGGATATCTTGAAGGCAGCAGGACATATTTGTCAAGAGGGAAAATCAGTATCAACAGAGAATAATCTTTTTAAATTATCAGGAAGATCTTAGGCATTAGAACTATATATCACAGTGACAACACAGAGTCAGTGACAAGGTCATGGAAAGATGTCAAAGTGGGCAGGCCAAGATTGCTGAAAGGAGCGCAGTAGAAGCAGCAGCCAAACATCACAGGCAGACGAAAATTGTGCAGACAACATTTTTTAAATGGCAGAAGACCAATCACGCAACGAAGCTTGTCTAATCCAGGGACCGCCAGGAATGAAGCAATGAGACAAAAGGAGTACTACACCGAGGATGCGCTTGGGTTACAGCATTTTCGTTTGATTTGACCACCTGATCATCACAACGACACGTGTAGAAATGTGATGGGATTAATGTATGATAGACCCATGCATGGGTGTGTAAAACTGTGTGAATGACAGTATTTGTAGTTCGCTTCATGTTTCTTCGAGTTGTTGAAACTCTGATGTGGTGTCCATGTCATAAATGATCTTGTTCTCAGAGTGTTCTGTGTTTTATGTTCCGGTTATTCACTTAACGCCGTCTTAAAAGTTTGCCACGATAAAGTGGTTTGTTTTTTCATATAAGAAACATGTAGAATATCATTGATTTGTAAGCATTGGATGAATGGTATTAATCATAATTGAATATGTTCTTGAACATGTCAGTGAAAATGCCTTCTAGTCAAGCTTTGATTGATATCCAATCATTTAATGACTGATCCTATGGATTATGAGATTGATGTAAGAAACAAATGTACTGGCATATGTATTCATGTTTGCTAACAATGTATTCGAATAAAGTTTGATTTTATCCTTATATCATTTTGTTGTGGTCTGTGGCAAGTAGTCAGTGAGTCTTCCCTAAAACCCCATCCAGAGCTGGTGTATAGCATTACACTGCAGGCTTTCCAAACAAGCTGCAGCTTTGAAAACACGAATGGTAAATATCTCTTGTTTTGCACTGGATGGTAAATATCTCTTGTTTTGCACTTAATGGTAAATATCTCTTGTTTTGCACTTAATGGTAAATATCTGCTGTTTTGCTCTTAATGGTAAATATCTGCTGTTTTGCACTTGATGGTAAACATCTGCTGTTTTGCACTTGATGGTAAACATCTGCTGTTTTGCACTTAATGGTAAACATCTGCTGTTTTGCACTTAATGGTAAACATCTGCTGTTTTGCACTTAATGGTAAACATCTGCTGTTTTGCACTTAATGGTAAACATCTGCTGTTTTGCACTTGATTTTAAATATCTGCTATTTTGCACTTGATGGTAAATATATGCTGTTCTGCATTTGATGGTAAATACTGTTCTACACTTGATGGTAAATACCTTCTGTTCTGCACTTGATGGTAAATACCTTCTGTTCTGCACTTGATGGTACATACTGTTCTGCACTTGATGGTAAATATCTTCTGTTCTGCACTTGACGATAAATATCTTCTGTTTTGCACTTGATGGTAAATAGTCAAGTCAAGTCAAAAACACTTTAATCATCCCATGAAGGGCAATTACAATACTGACAGGCAGATTGATACGCATCAAAAATCTCAAAAGACACAAAAAAGCTATATTTCATATTGGTTAAAACATTCCAAAATGACTTCAAATAAAATATCATGAACACCACACACACACAAACACGCCCGCGCGTGCACACACACACACACACACACACACACACACACACACACACACACACATACACACACACATACACACACACATACACACGCACACACACATCAATTGTGAACACAATGTTAAAGAAAATTAAGCATTGACTAGAAGACATAAAACTTATTATTTACGCACGCACATACGGATCACGTACACACGATTGTGTGTGTGTGTGTGTGTACGAACACACCCTCGCACACCCGCATCATACACCAATGTATGAATTCACTGTTTTAAAGACCATTGACTAGAAGACAGACTTAGTTCACACACACACGCACACACGCACACGCACACACACGCGCGTGCGCACGCATATAATTATGTATTGACTACACTCATAACAATGACAATCAGGCAAGTAATTTAGAGAAATGTAAAAACTAGGTAGTCAACATCATTGTGAATTCAGAATTCGAATGCTTACTGCCACAAAAGAATTTCTTTTTCTGTTAGTTTTGCTGATTGGACACTGAAAACGGCGTTCCGAAGGCAACAACTGAAATTCTGGAAACAAAGCATGGGAGGATCGGCCAAAATGGCAGTGGCTTTGCGTACAAGCTGCTGATTGCAGAATGGCATGAGATCTCTTTGTTCTTCTCCAATTATTTTGCAGCAGATTTTTACAGTTTTCTGCAGGCCATTCTTGTTTTTAACACTAAGATGATTGTACCAACAAATGAAAGCAAAACTTAGAACACTCTCTATGTAAGACTTGTAAAACAAGGAAAGAATGTTTTGTCTACAAAAAATGAGTTAAGCTTCCTTAGAAAATACACACGTTGTTGTCCCTTTTTGACAATAGCTTCAGTGTTAACGCCTCAGTTTAACTTGTGGTCAAAAACAGTTCCCAGATACTTATAGTTCGAAACGTTTTCAACTTCCTGGTTATGGATAATAATATTCTTAGGAGTATGCCCTGATCTTCTGAAGTCGATAGGCAGGTCTTTAGTTTTAGAAACATTTAGCTCCAGATAGGCCTCGTCACACCAGTGTACGAACTCGGTGAGGGCTGGACCGTGGTCTAAGACTGATCCGGATAAGAGAGATGAAAGAGCATTGTCGTCTGCAAACTTTACCAGAAAGGAATTTCCATAGCTGCTTCTGCAATCATCTGTGTATAGAATGTACAGAAGTGGTGAGAGGACGCAACCCTGTGGAGAATCAGTGCAGGTAAATCTAACCGAAGAAGATATTCTGTTGGCAAAAACACGCTGTGGTCTCCTTGGTTAAAATTTCAATCAGTCAACGAACAAGTTTACTGTCTACGTCAAATCTTGAAATTATTTTGTTAACCAGAACGTGAGGTTGCATTGTATTGAAAGATGAACTTAAGTCAGCGAACAATATTCTGGCATGAGAGTCAGGTGTTTCCAAGTGGCTATACAACTTGTTCAAAATGAATAGTTTGGCATCTTCGACTCCCCTTCGAGACCTATAGGCAAATTGTAATGGGTCAAGGTCTTTCTCTGTAGCGGAAAGAATGAGAGATTTTACGCTCTTTTCTAGCGTTTTCATCACAACAGATGTGAGAGCTACAGGTCTAAAATCGTTAAACCGAGAAGGATTGGGTTTCTTTAGAAGAGGTATTACTTTGGAAGTTTTCCAAATAATTGGAATATGACACGTATCCAGTGAGGCCTGGAACAGGTGTTGAAGGACACTGGCAAGCTCAGTAGCGCAGAATTTCAGGGTTCTTCCACATATACCATCTGGTCCGGGAGATTTGTTAATATTTATTGCCTTTAAGTGCTTACAGATAACTTCTTCATCAACAATGACGTTATTCTCAAAAACCTTCTGTTTTGCACTCGATGGTAAATATCTGCTATTTTGCACTTGATGGTAAATATCTGCTGTTTTGCACTTGATGGTAAATACTGTTTTGCACT
>CM054139.1:42850135-42857635 GCA_028751875.1 Rapana venosa
AATAAAAATTAATAAATAAAAACACCGCACTGTTCATAGTCTCCCTTTATACTATTGCCGTTTGCCAACAAAACTGAAATTACTAGTAATAGCATTGGTATCCTTCCATCTCATCTGAATTGGGGTTGTTTCATTGGGGGTTTTTTCTTCTTTTTGGGGGGAGGGGGGAGGGGGATGTTTGTTTGTTTTTCAAAAGCATCCACATTTTTTTTTCTAAAATAAAGTTATCATATTCCATTTGCTTCCTTTTAGTCTTTACTGGAAAAAAATGAAAAGAAAAAAGTAAAAACTTTGGAGAACAATGTAGTATAGCATTCTTAAACATATAAAAAAAATGGGGAAAAAAAGTTACTCAAAAAATTTTTTTTATTTCGACTAAGACCACCTCAACATTGATGATATGACCAGTGGGAGTTGGGTTTTTTTCAGCGGAGGTTATCTCCCGTTATGTATTTACTGCTTTTTACAGCTGTTCGATCTTCTTCTTTTTTTTAAAAATTGTATTGTATTGTGTTGTTTTGTATTGCATTGCATATATTGTATTGTGTTGTATTGTATGATATTGTAAATCAACTTTCAGTCAAGGCAGATTTTTCTGCGAGAACTTGGGGCTCTCCCCGGGGAGAGCATGTCGCCACAAGAGCAGCGCCACCCATTATTTTCATGTCTCCACATACAGCTATTTCCTTATGAGAGTGTTTTTCCTGCATGATATTTTCCAGGGACAACTCTTTTGTTGTCGTGGTTTCTTTAACCCGCGCTAAATGTGTGCCGCACACGGGACCGGTTTATCGTGTCTTCCAAAAGACCAGCACCCAGACCACCACTCAAGCCCTAATCGGCTGGAAGAAATGATCGAGTTTAAACAAGGATCAAACCCACAACTTCTGGCGTTTCAGAAAGATATACTTTCACCTCTAGACTCATGTGCCTGTTGAAACTGAAAGATATATCAGTCCCTCTATCCACTGCTGTGAAGTATCTAGGTGTCGTTATCGACAACACACTCTCTATGAAAAAATTCATCACCCAGACCTGTCAATCGTGCTACTATCAGTTACGGCGTATTAGTGCAATTCGAAAGTACCTGTCCACCATGCAACAGCCAAACTTGTCACTTCTCTCATTCTTTCACGTCTGGACTATTGTAATTCTCTTTTGGCTGGTCTGCCAGCATCATCTATCCACTCCCGTCAACGTATATAAAACTCCGCAGCTCGACTAGTTCTCAGAAAGAAAAAATCTGAGCACATTACCCCTCTCTTGCAATCTCTCCACTGGCTGCCTGTGCCACAGAGAGTAGATTATAAGATCAGTACTCTCTGTTACAAATGTCTCCACAAAACTGCATCCTCCTACCTCTGTGAATGTCTTCACCTGTACACTCCTGCTCGTTCCCTCCGCTCTACTGCAGATACTTTGTGCCTACGAATACCTAGATTCAACCAATCCACTGTTGGCTGCCGCTCTTTCTCTATTTCGGGTCCATCGACCTGGAATGAGCTCCCTCTCTCTCTTCGCCAGAAACCTAGTTATGACACTTTTAAATCCAGCCTCAAGACATATTTATTTCAAACCTAAGATTCTCCCCCCCCCCCCCTCCTATTTCATATCAGAGCTATCCCACCTTCACTAACCCATGCCCTATCACCCTGCTAAAGTATACGACCTGTGTGAGTGTGTGTGTGTGTGCTTTTGAAAAACATTTGACCATTTACATTTTATTTCATAGATTTTGTCTGCAGCGCACCATGTTTGTAAATATCTGTTTGTTTAAACTCTTGATTATTTATCATTGATTGCATGACTGTAAGATTAGGTTGAATGCATGCGCTTTGATTTGTCTTTGCAAGATATAGCGCTATATAAGTTCCATTTATTATTATTATTATTATTATTATTATATGGACAGACATTGGTATCTAAAGCTCTATCAAACCTTCTGTGTACATGTGGGGGGGGGGGGGGGGGGGGAATTCTCCATAAAATCACAATATCACACACACACGCGCGCGCGCATGCGCGCACGCACACAAACACACACAGGCACTCACACACTCATACACACACACGCACACGCACGCTCGCATACACACACGCGCGCGCGCGCGCGCGTGCAAGCACACACACAAACAGAGGCACACTCACACACGCACGCGCACGTACGCACACACACACACACACACACACACACACACACACACACACACACATGCAATCAAACTATTAACACAACTCCCTCTCCTTCAATCAACTGCCTAGACAAAAAGTCCAAAATCCAAGCACACAGAAGATAAAAACAAAAAGAAAAGGTGTCCCATAACCTATAAGGTCGTAGGGGAGCGAAGTGTCAGAGACCTCAGTTTTTCCAGGGGCCAGCATATTGAGGGCGGTGCCCATCTCCTCTCCCTCGCTGCTTTACCTTCCCTGACCCTAAAGAGGGAAGGTACCCATTTACAGCTGGGTGAACAGGGGGACTGTACTGAAACCAAGGCGCGCAAACGGTCACCCATCCAAGTGATAACCACGCTCGATGCTGCTTAACATTGGCTGGGGGGAAAGCGAGTGCTCCGACCACTGAGCTATCCCGTCCCCATACAGAAGGTAGAAGGGGAAAAAAACCAGCAAAATCACCTGCATTCTCCCGACATCAACTAGCACAAGAAAAAGAAGGGGGGAAACAGCTGATACCAATGTCACCAAGGAAATCACCAAGGGACAGAGAAAAAGGAGGATGGGAAGAAAGGCCAGAAAGCACTGAAGCACATATACCCAGGAACGACAGTTAGGTGGGTTGTTATTTTTTTTTTTATTCTTTTACTTCGAAGATAATGGAATAAGCACTCATGTGCTTTTTTACATCCAGTCCCCGTGTGTATGCAGTTTTGTCAATTTTGTCATCCGTTCCCACCGGCACACAATGGCCTACTCTTCCTAAAAACGGAACAGGTTTTAACGTGTGCGCGAGTTGTTCCGGGTGCGTTCGCACACGGGACCTCCTCGGTTTATAGTCTCATCTGAAGGACTTTGGGGGGGGGGGGGGGGGGGGGTGAGAGCGGAGTCGGCACTGATGTCAACTCCAGAGGAAAAAATCCTCTTGAACGGGAATCAAACCCGGGTCAGCAGATCACGAGCGCATCACTCTAACCACCAGGCTATCCCGTTTCCCTAGGTGGGAGGGAGGGTGGCAGGAGAAGACGGCAGGTGGGTATGCACGCATAATTATTACACTTGCGCTTTCGTGCATACGTGAGGCTGAGCTTGTTTTCAGATGCTCTCCATGCTGTGATTTATCTATAATTCCGTAGCTTGATGCCTTTCTCCCCAACCCTGCTGTCCCCTAGTCTGTCCATGATGTATGAGGATGTGTGTGTGTGTGTGTGTGTGTGTGTGTGTGTGTGTGTGTGTGTGTGTGTGTGTGTGGTGTGTGTGTGTGTGTGTGTGTGTGTGTGTGTGGTGTGTGTGTGTGTGTGGTGTGTGTGTTATGGAATAAACAGCGTTGTAATCAAGCCACCTCCAACGCTTGATCAGGGTCTACTGGGGACAGGGGCCCTTGGCTGGTCGCAATGCTGTCGGGATTTCTAGAGGTGTATGGCGCTAAACAAATGGCATCGCCCCTCTGAAGGATGTCTACAGAGGCTTCAGAGGTATCCATCAGTTCTGGATCCAGCGGCGGGATGTATTGCACCTCCACCGGGGACATGGTAATTGAGGAACTCCTCGAATGCTGCCTGCTGAAGAAACAACAGACAAAACAGACTGCGGTGATTGTATTAGAACCGGGTAGCAAGCAATGCAAGCGCTTTGATTTGTCTTTGCAAGATATAGCGCTGTATAATTTTTTATCATTGTTATTATTATTATTACTATATAGAACAAAACAAAAAAGCAGCTTCTGACAAAAGGCTGGGATGAAGAGGAGTGCATTTGGGCCCCTGCAGAAAGGAAATCAAACTCTGCCGGCGGGGGAGTATAAAAGTAAAGTATGTTCTTTCGAGCCAGAAGGCCCATAGAGCCGGAGCTTATCCCGGTTTCTGTAGCGTTAAGCGAACTGATGGTTTTTCACAACCCCTGTGACAGGACGCTAGTCTGTCGCCAGATACTTCCCCAGCAGAGCTGGTACCCACTTGTACACCTGGGTGGAGTGAGGAAAATAGGAGTAAAGTGTCTTTCCCAAGGACACAACACCGAGCCGAGCGGGGATCGAACCCGCGACCTCTGGATCACGAGTTGACCGCCTAAACCACTCGACCACGGTGCCTCCTTGCCGGCGGGGGAGTGGGGGGGGGGTAATTATTATTTATTTTCTGGCCAGGTAAAGAGGAAAGACAGGTAAAGTATGAAGTATGTTGGAAGCAAAAGAAACAAAACACCACAAGCACAAACATTTGATTTTTTTTTAATTCAAGAGTTACAACAAAAGTACCATAAATAAAGTATGCAGTTTCATACACTGAATAATCAACATCCCACCCCCTACCCCCCATTCCTTCTGTTCTCCCTCTCCTCTTTTTCTCTCTCCTATCTCTGCAATTTTCACACACCACACACACACACCACACACACACACACACACACACACACACACCTCTTATAATTAATTATCCACCACTTTTCTCTCCCTAACCACAATTGTTTTCTTCCCCCCACCAACTTTACTCACCCCACACCTCTTCCTTAGTTACTGCAAATTCACTGCACATCCTCTCTCTCTCTCTCTCTCTCTCTCTCTCTCTCTCTCTCTCTCTCTCTCTCTCTCTCTCTCTCTCAAGCATAATTATCTCTGCAGCCTGGCCCCCTCCCCCACCTCCCCACCTCCCTTTCCATGTGTTTGTACAATGGCCTGAGGTCCATATACAATAAACATCCCAGTTCCAAACTCTCTCTCTCTCTTCTCTCTCTCTCTCTCTCTCTCTCCACTCTCTGTCTCTGTCTCTCTCTCGCTCTCTGTCTCTCTCTCTCTGTCTCTCTCTCTCTCGCTCTCTGTCTCTGTCTCTCAGTTGCCGCGCACGCACGCAGGCACGCACGCAGGCACGCACGCAGGCACGCAGGGCTTTTATTTACCTGTCCCCCAAAGTCGTTTTGGAAAAGGTGACGTGCTTGGTGGAGCGCTTTTTGTGTTTGGTGAGGGACAGACGGTGAAAAATCCAGAGGTCTATGAACATAACCACGATGGTGGACACGATGACCACCAGAACCGCGGCCACCATCTGCACGTACTCTTCCCGCACGTAGGGGAGAATGGCCGGGTCGAAACAGACTGCCCTGTCCACTGCAGGCGCACTGGTTTTGGGGCGGGTGTCTGCGCCTCCTGTGTCGTTCCTCTCAGCCTGCTCTTGCTCCTGCTGCTGCTCTTGCTCCTGCTGCTGCTCCTGCTCCTGCCGCTGATGATCGCTGGCTTCCGTGGGCAGGAGCAGAGAGGAAAATGAATTGGTGGGTGGGTGGGTGGGTTGGTTGGTTGGTTGGTTGGTTGGTTGGTTGGTTGGTTGGTTAGTTGGTTGGTTGGTTGGTTGGTGGGTTGGTGGGTTGGATGGTTGGCTGGTTGGTTCGCTAGTTCCCTAGTTCGTTAGTTTGTTGGTAAGTTGGTTGGTTGGTTGGTTGGTTGGTTGGTTGGTTGGTTGGTTGGTTGGTTGGTTGGTTCGCTAGTTCCCTTGTTCGTTAGTTTGTTAGTTGGTTGGTTGGTTGGTTGGTTGGTTGGTTGGTTGGTTGGTTGGTTGGTTGGTTAGTTAGTTAGTTCCCTAGTTAGTTAATTAGTTAGTTCCCTAGTTTTTTAGTTAGTTAGTTGGTTAGTTGGTTTGTTGGTTGGTTGGTTAGTTGGTTGGTTGGTTCGTTCGTTCGTTCGTTCGTTGTTTGGTTATTTGGTTCGTTCGTTGGCTGATTGGTGGGTTGGTAATAATAATAATAATAATGTATGGAATTTATATAGCGCTGAATCTTGTAAAGCAACAAATCAAAGCGCTCAGATTTGAATTCGGGCTGCTCTCCCCGGGGAGAGCGGGAGAACGCGTCGCCACTTAGCGCTGCGCCACCCTTTCACCCTTTTTTTTTTTTTTTTCTGCAGCTGTATTTGTTTCCCTATCAGAGTGGCTTTTTTCTAAGAATTTTGCCAGGGACAACTCTCTTGTTGCCGTGGGTTTTTTTACGTGCGCTAAATAATTACGAGTAACACACGGGACCTCGGTTTATCGTCTCATCCGAAAGACTAGCGCCCAGACCACCACTCATGGTCTAATGGATGGGGGAAAAATTTCCGGTCCAAACGGGGTACGAACCGCCGCACACTTCAGACCCGGACTTTTCGCTTTCTAGACAGGCGCGTTACCTCTAGACCACCGATCCATGATTGGTGGGTTGGTGGGTTAGTTGGTGGGTTGGTTGGTTAGATAACTAGTTAGTTCCCTTGTTCGTTAGTTAGTTAGTTGGCTAGTTCGTCTGTTAGTTGGTTGGTTGGTTGTTTTTTTCGTTAGTTCGTTCGTTCGTTAGTTTCTTGGTTTGTTAGTTAGTTGTTGGTTGGTTGGTTAGTTGGTTACTTAGTTCGTTCCTTACCTACTTACTTACTTAGTTGCATTGAGAGAGGGGAAAGTCGGATAGTTCGTTCGTTAGTTAGTTAGCTACACTGAATCTGAAGAACCCGATGGAAAGCAATGTATGACCGATCACTAACTACCATGCGGGTAAGGGGATTTACAGGTGTTGATGTATGTGTGTGTTGTGTGTGTGTGTGTGTGTGTGTGTGTGTGTGTGTGTGTGTGTGTGTGTGTGTGTGTGTGTGTGTGTGTGTGTGTGTGTCTTTGTGTGTGTGTGTGTGTGTCATTGTGTGCCTCTGTGTGTCTGTGTGAGAGAGAGAGAGGGGGAGAGAGAGAGAGACAGACAGACAGACAGACAGAAACAGAGACAGCCAGACAGAGAAGAGAGAGAGAGAGAGAGAGAGAGAGAGAGAGAGAGAGAAGAGAGTCTAGTCTACTCTATTCTTTCATTTTGAAGGTAATGGAATAAGCACTGTGCTGCTTTTTCTTCCATCCAGTCCCTGCCACCAGTCAGAGAGAGGCTCCGCACTGCTTTCTTTTTTTCTTTTTTTCTTGGGGCGGACGGCAACTGTGATGGTGTTCAGCAGTGCCTGTTCTGAGCTAACAGACTGAGGACACTACCTACTAGGCCTAAGCCCCACACTAACCACAGTCACAACTTAGTCGTGGAGCCAGGCTTCATTTTTATCTTTTTTTTTTTAATCTTATTCTTTTATTTTTTTGAGGATAATGGAATGTGTCTCCGTGTCCTGAAGAACTCGTGTCCATTTTTACATCCAATCCCCGTGTGTATGCAGTTTTGGCAATTTTGTCATCCGTTCCCACCGGCTCCACACAGTGGCCTACTCTTTCAAAAAGCGGAACGGGTTTTAACGTGTGCGCAAGATGGTGGGGTTTTTTGGGGTATTCTTTTATATCAAGGATAATGGAACAAGCACTTATGTGCTTTTTTTTACATCCAGTCCCCCGTGTG
>CM054139.1:42860135-42887635 GCA_028751875.1 Rapana venosa
ACGAAGATGATGATGGTGGTGGTGGTGGTGGTGACCGGCGACGATGGGTAGTTTTTGATGAAGATGGTATGTATGTGGGTCACTGAATAAGCTGTCTTGAAGTTCTTGATTCTGTCAGGGTCTGGTTCTTGGAAGTGGTGGGTGGGGGAGGGGGGCGGGTGGTGGAGAGTCTTAAGGAATGGTGCAGGTTTTCTTTGTTATTATGTTGCTTTTGTATTGCATCGTATTGTTTTTGATGATGATTGTATTTTGTTTTGTTGTATTGTATTGTATTGTATCGTATCGTATCGTATTGTATTGTATTGTTTCTGTGATGGCAAGTTCACAAAAGGTGCTTCTAACCTTCTCAGTCCTAGTTTGTATATGAGGGGGGACACCCCATTTCCTTAAAAATCATTGTGGTGGCAACAGTTATTGCTGCTGCTGTTGCTGCTGTTGCTGTTGCTGCTGACACAGATGCTGATCCCGTTCTCTCTGTGTAGTGTTTCCAGTAATCCCGAGGGTACTGCAAAAGAAGATGGTGCGATCACTTTCACCAATCGTTTCAGTTGGTTCTGTGGGCAGACAACAAATTTGTAGTAAACGTGTTACGCAACAACTAAGCGTTCTGATTTAATTCCATTCGTGTATGTATAGGCATGCACAAGATCAAATGCACGCGTTAAAGATCCCGTAACTGATAACTTATCAGTGCTCAGTGGATTGCGAAATACAAATATACCCAGCATGCATCCTGTGTCAGGTTCAACTTACCCAGAGGACACTACCCGAAAAATTCAGTGTCCCAACAAATATTCAAGGTGTTAAGGGAGAGAAGAAGAGAGTGATTATGGTTTGTGTTAGCTATCTTCCAACGAGGCTGGGTATCTAGTGTGTTTTGCATTTTGTTAAGTTTTCAATGGATGTTATGTACATTGCAATTAGCCTGTTGTTGGTCTATGATTTGTATCAAAACTTCCGTAACTTCGGGTAAATCTAATTACATAGTACTACTTATAGATCTATTGTGACTCAGTAGTTCAGTTCAATGTTAGAACAGAAATGTAAGATCAATTCAAATCAAACATTCCTTTCCTTACCTCTTTTCGTTCAAGTCTCTTTGTGAAGTACAATGCGGAAGCTTACTGTTTATCAGAAGAGATGCAACTGCTTTGTTGTGTTGTTTTAAAACTTCTTTTTCTCATGCATAGTGTAACAAAAGAAAATTTCGACATGACGCTATTTGTTCAGAATCGTAAACAAAGTTACTTTTATTACGTCATATATCTGTTTATCTTTTCTTTTACACTCGAGGATATCTGAATAAACATTCGAGTATATATGAATAAACATTCATGTGCTTTTCTTGCATCCAGCCCCCGTGTGCACGCGATTTTGTCAATTTTATCATCCGTTCCCACTGGCACAAATGGCCTACTTTTCCGAAAGGCGGATCATGTTTTAACGTGTCCTTCTCCATGTCTCTGCCTCTGCCTCCCTCTGTCGTTGTTGTAATCTTCAAATTTACGTCTGTTCACTTCTAGTGATATTAGACGAAAAAAGAAAACCGGGAAAGGTGGATGGCTTATTCAAAACTATGTGTAAAAAATATATATTTCACAAAGAAACTTGTCAATGAAACAGGAACAAATAAAAAATAAACAAAAAATATATAAATACAAATTAACGTTAATGCTACTATAACAAACATTCTATAGGACTGTGATGCCTCCCTCTGTCAATCTGTGATAATGATGATGCGCGGAATCATACACGCACGCACTCACGCGCACACGCCCACGCGCACACGCACGCACACACACACACACACACACGTCTGTTTACACACACACACACAGTAAGTAGTATTTTACACAGGCACAGAAGAACAAAAGAAACAAGTGAATAAAGAAGTTAAAGCTGCTGTTGCACAAGCTAGACGTGACACCAAAAATAAGATAGAAGACAAGTTTGCAGGGAACAATTTTCGTGCAGCCTGGCAGGGAATAAAAAATATGGCAGCAGTAAACATGGTAGCTGCCCCACATAGGTCGAAGATTAGTCTCCAGTGGGTCTGTGACAAAAACTTACCAGACCATTTAAATGCATTCTTTACTCGCTTCGAAAAGCATGATTTTTCTGATGAAATAAATGGCCTGAAACAATCTCTACCCTTTGAGAATAGCGTCATTGTTGATGAAAGTTATTTGTAAACACTTCAAGACAATAAATATCAACAAATCTCCCGGACCAGATGGCATATGCGCAGAACCCTTAAGTTCTGCGCTACTGAGCTTGCCAGCGTCTTTCAGCACCTGTTCCAAGCCTCGCTGGACACTAGCCAGATACCAGTTATTTGGAAGACTTCCAATGTAATACCTCTTCCAAAGAAACCAAATCCTTCTCGGCCCAACGATTTCAGACCTGTAGCACTCACATCACTTGTGATGAAAACATTAGAAAAGATCATAAAATCTCTCATTCTTTCCACTACAGAGAAAGACCTTGACCCACTACAGTTTGCCTACAGGACAGGACGAGGTGTCGAAGATGCCAAACTGTTCATTTTGAACAAGTTGTACAACCACTTAGAAGCACCTGACTCATGCCAGAATATTGTTTGCTGACCTTAGTTAAGCTTTCAATACAATGCAGCCTCACGTTCTTGTTCACAAAATACTTTCCAAATTTGATGTAGACTATCAACTTGTTCGTTGGCTGATTGAATTTTTAACTAACAGACCCCAGCGTGTTTTTGCCAACAAAATATCTTCATCGGTCAGATTTACCTGTACAGGTTCTCCACAGGAATGCGTTCTCTCGCCACTTCTGTATATTCTATACACAGACGATTGCAGAAGCAGCTATGAAAATTCCTTTCTGGTAAAATTTGCCGATGACAGTGCTCTTTTGTCTCTCTTATCTGGATCTGTCCAAAACCATGGTCCAGCCCTCACTGATTTCGTCAATTGGTGTGATGAGGCATATCTGGAGCTAAATGTTTCTAAAACTAAAGATCTTCCTATCGATTTTAGAAGATTGGGTCACACTTCTGAGCATGTTACCATCCATAGTCAAGAAGTTGAAAATGTTTCGAAGTACAAGTATCTATGAACTATTTTTGATCACCAATTAAACTGGGATGCTAACACAGACGCTATTGTCAAAAAGGACAACAACGTGTGTATTTTCTAAGGAAGCTTAACTCATTTTTGTTGACAAAAACATTATTTCTTTGTTCTTCAAGTCCTACATAGAGAGTGTTCTAAGTTTTGTTTTCATTTGCTGGTACAACAACCTTAGTGTTAAAACCAAGAATAGTCTTCGGAGAATTGTTAGAATCTGCTCAAAACTAATTGGAGAAGAACTAAGAGATCTCAAGCCATACTGCGATCAGCAGCTTGTGCGCAAAGCGACTGCCATCTTGGCTGATCCTTCTCATGCTATGTCTTCGGAATTTCAGTCGTTGCCTTCAGGACGCCGCTTTCGGTGCTCCGACAGTAAAACAAATAGAAAAAGAAATTCTTTTGTTCCAGTAGTCATTCAAATTCTAAATTCAAAACAGCACTGTCCAAACAGTTTTACATTCTCTGATATACCCCCCTGATTGTCAAGTGCATGTGTGTGTGGTGGTAATGAAAATAAGTACTCCTCTATCTTACTTTTGGCTTTCAAGAATGATTTCTAAATTTTGTGTGTCGTGTGTGTGTGTGTGTGTGTGTTGTGTGTTGTGTGTGTGTGTGTGTGTGTGTGTGTGTGTGTGTGTGTGTGTGTGTGTGTGTGTGTGTGTGTGTGTGTAAGTTTATGTCTTTACTAGACAATAGTCATTATGGTGCGCGGGCGCACGTGTGTGTGTAAGTGTGTGTGTTTTCTAGTCAATAGTCTTTATAAAATTGTGTTCATGTTATTGGTGTGTGTGTATGGGTGTGCGCGCGTGTGTGAGTGCGCGCGTGTGTGAGTGCGCGCGTGCGTGCACGCGTAAAAAAAAGTTTATGTCTTTTCCAATCAATGGTTTTTACAACATTGTATTCCCACATAAAATAAAATTTAAAAAATTAAAACAAATAATAATAAATAAGTTTATGTCTTTTCCAATCAATGGTTTTTACAACATTGTATTCCTACATGGGTGTGTGTGGGGGTGTGTGTGGGTGTGTGTACGCGGTGCGTGTGTGTGCGCACGCGGTGCGTGTGTGTGCGCGCACCTGGGTTTGTGTGTGTGATAACTTTTTAAAGCTATCTTGGAATGTTTATAACAATCTGAAATGTATTTTTCTTGTGTCTTGTGAGATAATTATAGGTATCATTCTGCCTGTCAGAATTGTAATTGCCCTTCATGGGATGATTAAAGTGTTTTTGACTTGACCTGATTTGACTTAACTAGTCTGATATTTGGCACATTCCCAATAAGGGTTGCTTTAATTTGACAAATGGCACATTCCCAATAAGGGCTATTTAGTTTAACATGTACCTTCTACATTGCCAGTAAGGGTTACTTTCGTGTGTGTGTGTGTGTGTGTGTGTGTGTGTGTGTGTGTGTGTGTTGTGTGTGTGTGTGTGTGTGTGTGTGTGTGTGTGTGTGTGTGTGTGCCTGTGTGTGTGTGAGTGTGTGTGTGTGTGTGCGCGCGTGCGTTCGTGCGTGCGTGCGTGCATGCCTGCCTGCCTGCCTGCCTGTCTGTCTGTCCGCCTGCATGCATGCGTGGCGTGCCTGTATGCCTGCGTGTGTGGTTTGGTTTGGTTTGGGGGTTTGTTTGGGGTTGTTGTTTTTTTAAAGCTCAGCAAGTATGATGGTGTCCCTCAATGATGGAGACCATTAAGAACGTACGGCCTGTACACAACCCCCACACTCAGCCCTCGCCCCCCGCCCCACCCCCCACCCCCAAAATACACACCACCCCCACTCTACTCCCATCCTCACCCTTACTCCACGCATTTTTTTTTTTTTTTGGTTGTCCGCAGCATGAACCCAGCTGCGAAATCTTGCGTACTGGTTTTATAATCAATACAAAATGTAGACACAACAAAAGCAGTGTTGTAGTGTATGTATACCCTGACCCCTTGTGGTGTCGCTAAGTTGAGTTGTTGTCCCTAACTGCACCAGCTTACCTAACCTAGTCCCATCACTCCCCCTGGAGCATAGGCCGCCGACAACAGTCCGCCAGAGTCCTCTGTCCTGGGCTATTCTCTCCAGCTGTCTCCAGGTATATCCCATCTTCCTGGTTTCTGCCTCAAGGTCGCGTCGCCAGGTGTTTCTTGGCCTTCCTCTTTTTCGTTTTTCCTGGGGGTTCCATGATAGTGCCTGCCTTGTGATGTTTCTGGCTGGCTTTCTCAGGGTGTGCCCGATCCATCCCCATCTCCTGCGCCGGATTTCATTTTCGGCTGGCAGCTGGTTGGTACGTTGCCACAGGTCTGCGTTGCTGATGGTGTCGGGCCAGTGGATCTGGAGGATTCGTCTCAGGCAGCTGTTGATGAAGGTCTGCACTTTCTTGATGGTGGTCTTTGTTGTCCTCCATGTCTCCGCTCCATATAGTAGGACTGACTTGACGTTAGAGTTGAACAGTCTGATCTTTGTGCGGGTCGACACCACCTTGGAGCTCCAAATGTTCTTCAGCTGCAAGAACGCTGCCCTCGTCTTGCCAATTCTTGCTCTGACGTCTGCGTCTGTGCCGCTCTGCATGTTAATGATGCTACCCAGGTACGTGAATGTCTCCACTTCTTCCAGCTCCTTCCCATTTATTGTGACTGGGTCCTCACTCGCTGCGTTGATCTTGAGAATCTTGGTTTTGCCTTCATGGATCTTGAGGCCAACTTGTAATGAGGTGGCTGCTAGTTCTGTAGTCTTGTCCTGCATCTGTTGGCGGCTGTGGGAAAGCAGGGCCAGGTCGTCTGCAAAGTCGAGATCATCCAGCTGGTCCCACAGTGTCCACTGGATTCCATTTCTTCTGTATGCTGTTGATGTCTTCATGGTCCAATCGATCGCCAGGAGGAAGAGGAAAGGTGACAGGAGACAGCCTTGTCTGACTCCGGTCTTCACCTCAAAGCTGTTTGTGAGTTGTCCTCCATGGACCACCCGGGAGGTCATTCTTTCATAGGAGTTTTAGATCAAGTTGACCAGTTTGGTTGGCACTCCATGGTGGCGAAGCAATTTCCAGAGGGTGTTGCGGTCCACACTGTCGAATGCTTTCTCATAATCAACAAAGTTGATGTATAAAGATGAGTTCCACTCTAAAGATTGCTCAACGATGATGCGCAAGGTGACAATCTGATCTACGCATGATCTGACCAGCAGGTGGACAAAAAACACGGACAGTCTTGGGTTCAATTCCACCCCAACTCACTCTCTCTCTCTCTCTCTCTCTCTCTCTCTCTCTCTCTCTCTCTCTCTCTCTCTCTCTCTCTCTCTCATCTCCTCTCTCTCTCTCTATCTCTCTCTTATATATATATATATATATATATATACACACACATATATTATACATATATATATATACATATATATATATATCCTAAGGGCGGGGACTGGATGTAAAAAAGCATATGGGTGCTTATTCATTATCCTCGAAATAAAAGAATTTGTCATTGTCAGTTGTCATTGTCATTGTGAAGACGTGCTTGTTTTTTTTTGTTATTGTTGTTTTGTTTGGTCGGTTGGTTGGTTGGTTGTTGGGGGGGGGGGGGTTTTTATTTTAAAACATACCCCTGATACGGGCGGGACGGGATGTTAAAAAAACCCACCTTCACATAAGTGTTACTTATCCTCGAAATAATGAATTTCGGGGATGTGTGAGTGAGTGGTGGAAAAAGAGTTCTTGGGGGAACACTTTTTTGGGGGTGGGGGGGGGTTTTTGGGGGTTTTGAGGATGATGCGGACGTGGTGGTGGGGGGGGGGGGGGGGCTGTGGTTGTACGTTTGTGTGTGTTGTCGTTGTTGATGTCGTCTTTGTATTACTGTCTTTCTGTTGTATGTTGTAGTTCCTGTGTGGTGTGTGGGGGGGGGGGGGGGGGGGGGGGTTTGTGTGTGTGAGTGTTGGGGGGGGGGGTTCTGGTCTGTGTGTGTGTGAGGGGGGTCTGTGTCGTGTGTGTGTGTGTGGGGGGGGGGGGATTCTGTGTTGTGTGTGTGGGAGGGGGGATTCTGTGTCTGTGTGGGGGGGGGGGGGTCTTTGTCTGTGTTTTGTGTGTGTGCCTCAGAATCTCCCGACTGTGTGAAGTGAGGCAAAGCGATGACACAGAATCAGCAGCTTGTACGCAAACCCACTCCCATTTTCCCCCACCCCTCCCCTGTTTTGTTTCAGAATTTCAATTGTTGCCTTGGGAACCCCGTTTTCGTGTCCCATCAGCAAAACAAACGAAAAAAAAATTCTTTTGTGCCAGTAAACATTCGAATTTTGATTCACAAAGTGTTGATTACCAGGTTTTTTTTTTTTTTTTCTTGAAGTTTGCGGATTGTCATTGTTATGGTGTAGTCAAAACAAATTATTGTGTGTGTGTTGGTGTGGGTGTGGTTGTGTGTGTGTGGTGTGTGTGTGTGGGGGTGTGTGTGTGTGGTTGGTGTTTGGGTGTTGTGTGTGTGTGGTGTGTTGTGTGGTGTGTGTTTGTGTGCATGGGGGCGGTGTGTGTTTGTGGTGTGTGTGTTTGGACATTTTTTTTTTGAAGTCATTGAAGGGTTTTTAACCCATATGAAATATAGCTTTTTTGTGTCTTTGAGATTTTTGATGGGTATCAATGTGCCTGTCAGGATTGTAATTGCCCTTCATGGGATGATTAAAGTGTTTTTGACTTGACTTGACTTGACAGAAAGTAAACAGCTCAGTACCCACCAGTCAGCAATCAAAAGAAACATGCAAATAAAAGCATAATACACTGATGTTATCCTAGTTGTCAAACTACGATATTTGATAGCAACTTCAAGCCAAAAATAATAAGAATAACCACACACACACACACACACACACCACACACACACACACACACACACACACACACACACACACACCAAAACAAAAAACAAAGAAAGCAAATGCATTGCTTATTCAATGTAGCATCTGGAAATAAAATTTGACTTGACTTGACACACCACACACACACACACGCACTACACACACACTTTACAACACACTACACTTACACACAACTTTACACACACACCACTACACAACTACACACACACATACATACCATACACACAACACTACACACTACACACTACAACCACCACACACACACACACTACACAATACTACACACTACACACTACACACCCACACACTATACACACAACATACACAACACACTACACACGTACACACAGGCACACAGGCAGGTCATGCAGAATGCCTCCCTTTTAATGTGCTGGCCAGCTGTTCTAGGGTTGCCATGTTCACACGCTGACCTGAATCCTTCACTGTCTGGAGCCCACACAGCCTGCCATCTAACACAGAGAGAGATTTTATTATTTTTATTTATTTATTCTTTTATATCGAGGATAATGGAATAACCACTCATGTGGGTTGTTTTTTTTTACATCCAGTCCCCGTATGTATGCGGGTTTTTTTTAATTTTGTCATCTGTTCCCACCGGCACACAATGGCCTACTCTTATGAAAAGCGGAACAGGATTTAACGTGTGCGCAAGATGTTCTGCGTGCGTTTCGCACACGGGGCCTCGGTTTGTATAGTCTCATCCGAAGGAGAGAGGAGAGAGAGAGGAGAGAGAGAGAGAGAGAGAGAGAGAGAGAGAGGAGAGAGAGGAGGGAGGGAGGGGGGGAGGGAGAGGAGAGAGGAGAGAGAGAGGAGAGAGGGAGAGAGAGAGAGAGAGAGAGAATGAATGAATGATCGAACGAAGATTATTCAAGAAAGATGTACATGAGGGATTGAATGTAGTATTTAGTGAGAAAAATGAATGCAACTCAAAACAAAGATTGTATTCACAAACAAATCATTTCATTACTGATAGGGAATGCCAAATATCTCTAGTATTTAGGTGTACAAAATAAAAGCACTCACAAAACAAAATGTATTGGTAAAAAACACACTCACCACAATAAATTCATTTCAAAAATATATGACTAGAAGCACAAAATGACTTCTATTTCTGGTTTGCTACATAAAGCATAGCCTGGCCACATCTCATGTTACTATATATCAAATGTATGACATAATCTGATAAAATTAAACTGTTAACTAATTCTTTCAAATGTAATTCCATTCAACTTCTTGATAATATGGACAGGAACCTAAAAATTGAACTTTGATCTTTCACTGTTTGTTATATGGGCATTGCAACCTGAGGCCATCATCTTCATGCGTTATAAAAGTCTAAATTTGAACATTAAATTGGGCCAATAACACCAAGTTCCTAAAGACTATGTAGACATAGTTCTTTCCTAAATGTAGTCCATATCAAGCTTTTGATAAGGTTTGACATCGTGTGAACCTATAAATTATCTGTACATTTGAAATCTTTCACTGTTTTGTATATGACCACTCCACTGCTGCCAACGGCAGTCAATCAATCTTTGCCTGAAAGCGTTGATAAACTGTCTACAATTTCCGACACCTTGATTGAGCCAAACAAACCCAAAGCCAAGTTCACATAAACAGGTACCTATTTGTGAAGCCAAGGTGCTTTTCCCCTTGACATCTAGATCATAAAGCATCTTGTAAGACTTAAAGGGTAACCTGCACAGAGAGAGAGAGAGAGAGAGAGAGAGAGAGAGAGAGAGAGAGAGAGAGAGAGAGAGAGAGATCCTTTTGTGTGTAACCCTCCAGTTTTGTCCTAGTTGTATTGTGCTGTGTTGTGTGTTTGTGTTGCGTTGTGTTGTTATGTTATATTGTAGTGTTGTGTTGTATTGTATTCAAATGTATTGTGTTGTATTGCATTGTATTGTGCTGTGTTGTGTTGTGTTGAGTTGTATTCTGTTGCGTTGTATTCTAATATATTGTGTTGTATTGTATTGTATTGTATTGTATTGTATTGTGCTGTGCTGTGTTGAGTTGTGATGTGTGGTATGAACGAGGTGAATGCAAGCACTGTTACTTGTTTTCTTTTATCAGATATAGCGCTGTATTCATTCCATTTAGTAGTAGGAGTAGGAGTAGTAGGAGTAGTAGTAGCATCAGTAGTAGTAGTAGTAGTAGTAGTAGTAGTAGTAGTAGTAGTAGTAGTAATAGTAGTAGTAGTAGTAGTAGTAGTTGTAGTGGTGGTGGTGGTGGTAGTGGTAGTGGTAGTCGTAGTAGTAGTAGTAGTAGCAGTAGCAGTAGCAGTAGTAGTAGTAGTAGTAGTAGTAGTAGCAGTAGTAGCAGTAGTAGCAGTAGTATAGCAGTAGTAGTCAGTAGTAGTAGCAGTAGTAGTCATACCGGAATATGTCTAAACACTATCAACGATAATGGCATAGATTGAATTATGCCAAATTTAATCCAAGAACTGTTGGTTTTGATGCAGACAAACTTAGGACATGCACAGATTCACTTTGTCCTTATGGTAGATACATAATGAAGGAGGAAGAGGGGTGTTTATTATTATTATTATTATCATTATCATTATCATTATTATTATTTCAGTGTAAACTCTTTAGCCAGATTCGGGGTAGAGAAAAAAGGTGTGGAGTTTTCCAGTCAGAATAGGCTGTAACACAGATAGCATATCTCTGCTATCCTCAACTGGCAACATTGCTATAACTCCCAACAATGTATTTCGCAGTTTCTCCAAATTGGTATTAAATCAGTTGTTTCTAAACTTCGCAGGCCAATGTAGGTGTTTCACAGTAACATACATAGGCTGTGGATCAATACAGGCATTCCGTGAGTGAAGCAGGTGAACACGACAACGAATGATCGATCAATACTGGCGTCCTCCTCCCCTCACCCCCCCCCCCCCCCCCCCTTCGACCGAGAGCTTCGAGTATTTTAAACACAAATGATGGTGGAGGGAGAGGAAGGGGATGGGGGTAAATGGGAAGGGGGTGGCCTAGCGGTTAGAGAACAGAGTTCGCAAACTGAGGGCCCGGGATCAAGTCTCCTCAGAGGCGTCCACAGACACACTCTCTCTTGTATACTTGCACACTTAGTTTTAGAAGAAAAAAAAAGCCACTCTTAACTCAAAACTGTCATGCAGCTGATTTTCAAACAACATTATTTTTTTTCCATTAATGCCGATATTTACCGGTAAGGACACCGCAAGAAGTCTCCTATTATGACAATATTGGAATATTTCTGGCAAGCTGGACATCAACGATGGGACGTTGTAAAGTGGGGTTGGGGTGTGTGTGTCTGGGAAGGGGGGGGGGGTCTTTATTGTTGTTTCAGTGTTGACATTCATAATGTAAGTCTCTTGCACCAAACTAAACTTCATCCGAATGAGTTATTCAATAATATTAATAATAATAAATGGAACTTATATAGCGCTATATCTTGCATAAACAAATCAAAGCGCATGCATTCAACCTAATCTTACAGTCATGCAATCAATGATAAATAATCAATAGTTTAAACAAACAGATATTACAAACATGTTGGGCTGCAGACAAAATCTATGAAATAAAATTTCAATAGTCAAATGTTTTTCAAAAGCACACACACACACTCACACAGGTCGTATACTTTAGCAGGGTGATCGTACATGGGTTAGTGAAGGTGGGATAGTTCTGATCTGAAACAGGAGGGGAGAAATCTTAGGTTTGAAATAAATATGTCTTGAGGCTGGATTTACAAGTGTCATAACAAGGTTTCTGGCGAAGAGAGAGAGGGAGCTCATTCCAGGTCGATGGACCCGAAATAGAGAAAGAGCGGCGGCCAACAGTGGATTGGTTGAATCTAGGTATTCGTAGGCACAAGATATCTGCAGCAGAGCAGACGGAACGAGCAGGAGTGTACAGGTTAAGACATTCACAGAGGTAGGAGGGTGCAGTTTTGTGGAGACATTTGTAACAGAGGGTACTGATCTTATAATTTACTCTCTGTGGCACAGGCAGCTAGCGGAGAGATCGCAAGAGAGGTGTAATGTGCTCAGATTTTTTCTTTCTGAGAACTAGTCGAGCTGTGGAGTTTTGTATACGTTGAAAGGAGTGGATAGATGATGCTGGCAGACCAGACAAAAGAGAATTGTAATAGTCCAGACGTGAAAGAATGAGAGGAGTGACAAGTTTGGCTGTTGCATCAGTGGACAGGTACTTTCGAATTGCACTAATACGCCGTAATTGATAGTAGCACGACTGACAGGTCTGGTGATGAATGTTTGCATAGAGAGTGTGTTGTCGATAACAACACCTAGATACTTCACAGCAGTGGATAGAGGGACTGATGTATTGCCGAGTTCTATTGAAGCTGTTGTAATGGAAGAAAGTTTGTGTTTGGTCCCTACGAGCATGGCTTCAGCTTTATCTGCATTTAGCTGTAAATTGTTCTGTGTCATCCAGTTTTGAATATCTTCAAAGCAGCAGGCCATATCTGTCAGGAGAGAAGGCAGATTTTCAGGAGTAACGCTGCTTTGAATCTGAGGGTCATCTGCGTAAAAATGATGGTTGATTTGATGACGGTTTATTATATGTGACAGTGGGGCAGTGTAAAGAGTGAAAAAAACAGGGCCTAGAACTGATCCCTGTGGGACTCCGCATTCCAGTTTGGCAGTTATTGATTGAATCAACAGCAAATCTTAAACCAAACGCCCAATTAAGACAGAGAACGGAACATTGACTTAGGGAATGATGCTGTCGCCTCAGAGACTGGACCAGCACTGTTCTAAGCGTTGAGTTAGCGTTAATCCGTTCTGTCAGCTGTGGGCCCAATAGCTGTTTGATGACTGACCATTTGTTCAATGAACACTTCCTAACTTACGTATCATAAATAAATCATACTTCAAGTGTACGTGCCTGTAGTTTAATAATAATAATAATAATAATTATAATGTATGAAATTTATATAGCGCTGAATCTTGTAAAGCAACAAATCAAATGTGTCATGGTTTAAGCTCATCTCTTCCACAGCTTACTTGGTAAATACTACCCCCCCCCCCCCTCTGCCCGCACCCTTCTCCCCCCCCCCCCCCTCCCCCACCTTTCTTTTTTTTTTTAGCTGCCCGTGATCTATGCTATATAAAAATACAGAAATTGTAACTTTGCTGTCACTGATGTATCCAAAATACAAACTGAATGTCTAAAAACACAAAAAAATTCGAAAAGCTTTTTTTTTTTTAATCGAGAGAAAGGTCACAGCTTTTCAGTACGTCGAAGGTCAAAAATAATGTACACAGTATACAAACAGCAATATGCATGGAATTGGATGTGGCAATGCACAGAATGTTTTCTGCCAGGTGTTGGTGGAAGAAGAAAGGTATTGACCAGTTCACACAATCAAACAACGTAACACCTGCCGTCTTGTCTTGTATATTTATAACCATGCCCCGTTGCTATTCGTAGTCTGTGCAATAAACACTCACACACACAACACACACACACACACACACACACAACACAACACACCACCACACACACACACACACACCACACACACACACACACACACACACACACACACACACACACACCACACTACACACACACACACACACACACACACACACACACACACACACACACACACCACACCACACACACACACACACACACACACACACACACACACACACCACACACACACACAACACACACACACACACACACACACAGCACACACACACACACACACAGACACACACACACACACACACACACACACACACACACACACAACACCACCCACACACACACACCCCCACCACACACACACACACACACACACACACACACACACACACACACACACACAGTGTTCAGACTCCTTTCTTTCCCGCTCAGCCAGAAGTGAAGGTGTGTTCGACTTCAATTCCTCTTTCGGGATGAAATAGAAAACCAAGAGCACAGTTTCGTTCTCTGTGCGCGCGATCGCGTGCGTGCGTGCGTGCGTGCGTGCGTGCGTGCGTGCGTGCGTGTGTGTGTGTGTGTGTGTGCGTGCGTGCGTGCGTGTGTGTGTGTGTGCGTGTGTGTGTGAAGGGGGAGTGTGTGTGTGCGTGTGTGTGTGTGTGAAGGGGGAGTGTGTGTCTGCGTATGTGTGCGTGTGTGTATGTGTGGAGGGGCGGGGTATGGGGGGGGGGGGGGGGGGGGTGGCACGTGTCATTGTCAGGAAGAGCCTGGCCTATGTCGATGTTGTGTCAATGTGTGCTTGGGGAAGGAAGGACGGGGGAAAAGAAAGGGAAAGGTCGATAATTAGGGTTGTATTATGTAACTAGGATATCGTAACATGATACGTCTGCATTTCTTTGCGTCGTTTCGCTTGTTCTTTGGGGTAATTTTTTTTCCTGTCTTCCTCTTTTTTTTCTTTGGGGTATTTTTTTCCCTTTTTTCTTGCCTTTTTTTCTGGTTTTGATTTTTCTCCTGTTTCTTTTTTTTGTTTGTCTTAGCTGGATGGCTTGAGGAAAAAGAGCAGATGCATTGTAACCTTACCCACAGTTGGTTGAAGAAGTATCTATGACAATTCCTTTCTTGTAAAATTTGCCAAGGACAGTACTCTTTTTGTCTCTCTTTCATCTGGATCAGTCCTTAGACCATGGTCCAGCTCTCACCCAGTTCGTCCATTAGTGTGATGGGGCCTATCTGGAGCTAAAGGTTTCTAAAATCTAAAGATCTTCTCGATTCCAGTTGGCAGGAGGAGCACAGTTCTCATAGCATATCATTACGGGATAGCTTAGTGGTTAGAACATTGCGCTCGCAATCTTTTTTTTTTTAATTTTTAATCCATAACCAAGAAGTTGAAAATGTCTCAAACTATCAATAATTTTGAAAATGTCTCAAACAATAAATAATCATCTGAGAACCGTTTGGGGGCACCAGTTGAACTCGGCGCTAACACTGACGCCATTGTCAGAAAAAGGGCAACGTGTGTATTTTCTCAGGAAGATCAACTCTTTTCTGTTGTTGTTGTTGTTGTTGTTGTTGTTGCTGTTGTTGATGACAAAACATTGTTTGTTTTACAAGTATTACATAGAGAGTATTTTAGCTTTGTTTTCATGTATTGGTACAATAGCCTAGGTGTTAAAAACAAGAATGGCCTTCAGAGAACTGTGACAATCTCTTCAAAAATAACTGGAGAAGACCAAAGAGATCTTGAGTCGGTCTACACTCGGAAGCAAGTTTGCAAGAGGAACTGCCATCTTGGCCGTTCCTTCCCATGCTTTGTTTTCTGAATTTCAGTTGTTGCCTTCAGGGGGCCATATTCAGTGCCCCAACAGCAAAACAAAAAACAACAACAACAACAACAACAACAACAATACCAATGTTTTGTTTCAGCAATCTTTCGATTTCTCTGTTCGCAATGACATTAACTACCCAGTCTCACATTTCTTTGTAACACTTGCCTGATTATGTTTGTTCTATATTCAGTGCCCCAACAGCAAAACAACAACAACAACAACAACACCAATGTTTTGTTTCAGCAGTCTTTCGATTTCTCTATTCCCAATGACATTAACTACCAAGTCTCACATTTCTTTGTAACACTTGCCTGATTATGTTTGTTTTAAGCGCAATCAATATACACGAGCATGTATGTGCGTGCGTCACTGTGTGAGAGCATATATGTGCGGGTGTGTGGGTGAGTGTGTGTGTGGGGGGGGGGGGGGGATGGTTGTGCATGCTCCTGCCTTCAAGCTATAAAGAGAATGTACGTGTGTTTGCATTGTAATAACTTTTTTTCTCTCTCAATCTTTGTATGCACATTTTTTTAAAACCTTTTTGATTGGCACACATATACGGTTCAAAACAAACAAATTAACTTTTCATCCAGACAACATTACATCATTTTCCATTTTACAGGCCTACAAGGCCTATTAGCTATACAAAGTACAAAAAGAATCAATCAACATTTTCGTTGTCAAGACAAGATTTATAGATTACGTACAGAATTTTACTAATATTTTGAAATGGTACTCAACTTTCTACTAAGTTTATGTACTGGAACCATTTTTTTCTGAAAATTAGTAAACTGCATTTGTTTGCTATGCTCCAGCTTTTCCATTTCATATTCATATTTTAGTTCATTCAGAAAATTACCAACATTAGGTTTTGTTTTACCAATCCAACATTTATAAACATAGAACTTTGCTAACAGTATTATTAAGTCGCACACTTCAAAAGTTGTTGTAATTGCATCAGTGCTAAAAAGCACTATTTCCACATTAAGGTCCAGTCTCTCCAATGATAGCAGTTGTGTTTTATAGTCACATCAAGTTCTTTCCAGAAACTCTGTACATAATGACACTCCCATAAATAATGGTTTATTGTGTCCTTTTCCTTACCACAAAAATTGCAGTTGTCATTATCTGTAATTTTAATTTTCTTTAATGTATTGTTCGTGACTAATATTCTACAGCAAATCTTTATTTGAAACTATTTCAATTTAATTTCTTTAATTTTTTTTGTCAGTTTTAACACTCTATGCCAGTCTATTGGAATGTCAAGCTGTCTTTCCCAATTTACGAAAGATTTAATGTCGAGAATTTCTATTTTGCTAATCATTTCATCATAATAAATAGGGATCCTTTACCAGCTTTTGATATAATCTCTAGAGCATTGGTCCTTTCCTTACTAAAGTTGTCATCCAGTTTTATATTTTTCATTCTCGCATATTGTTGGATCGATCGCACACAGCTAATATAATGCAAAAAGTTAATGTTAGTACCTTATTTGTTTGATAAATTCTCATGAATTATAAAATCACCATTATCTTGCAGCAAGTGTTTAACCAAAAGTAATTTGTTTTGTGCCCACTTTTCATGATGTATGCATTGGTCTCCCACTTTGAATTTTTCATATTGAAAAATTGGTTCAGCTAATAACTGTTGCCTATCCTTTGGATACACTTGTCTGCAAAATGTTTCATATAAGTGAAATACGTCTTTCCAAAATGCATTGGTTTTAAATTTTGAAAACAGTTTTGGGCCCATCCTATCTAAATCATCTATATCAGGGCACAGTGAATGCAATATTGATCTCCACTTTTATTTCTGTGTATAAACTTTTTTAATCCATGCAAGTTTCAGTGATTGTATATACACTCTGATGTTTGGTATACCTATACAGGCCTTTTGTTATGCTTTGCACCGAATATGCCCTTTTTATCTTATCTGTTTTCTTGTCCACACAAATTCATAACATAGTTTTTGCAACTGGGCAACTTGAGCATTTGGGTAATTTGGCAATAAAATCCATAAGTATACTAACTTTGAGAGTACTAGTGATTTAAGCACTGTTACTCTACCCAAAGGTGTTATTAATCTTTTTGATCATATCTTAAATAGTTTTTTAACTTCATATAGTTTATCAGTTACATTTACTTCCGTCATACTAGGGGAACTGCTCGTGAACCAGATTCCAAGGATTTTATGTTCTTTTTGGATTCCACTCCATTTTTTGTGTGGTAAGTAGGTTATAAGCCAATTTCTTTTTGCTGCCTAGCCAAACATTTTTGGTTTTATCAAAGTTTAACTTTACCCCTGACATATCCTCAAAGGTTTCAAGGCTTTGAAAAAGCACTTCATATGAATGTTGGTCTCCCTGTAGAGTGAATGATGTATCATCAGCAAACTGACATATCTTTAGTTCAGTATTGGCTATTTTTATGCCCTTAATATCCGTCTGTTTCCTTATCATGCAGGCAAGTATTTCTGAGCATAAAATAAAGAGATATGGAGAGATTGGGTCCCTTGACGGCATCCCCTTTCCATATAGAATCCTGTAGATACCTTTCTATTCACAGTTACAAACGAATTTATGTTTTTATAAAAAGAAGACACCCATTTTTGCAACACCTTCCCAAAACCAAAGTGTTTTAAAACATTTTTCATAAATTCCTAGTCTACAAAATCAAATGCCTTCTCGAAGTCTATTGACACCAGTAAGCCAGGCAATTTTTTTCCTCTAAATAGTGTATTAAGTCATATAGAGTTCGTATAGTGTCTCCTATATATCTCCCTGGTACAAATCCAGTTTGGTAAAAAAAAAATTAATTATGTTTGCAATACATGTAGAGCCTATTTTATATGTCTCATGTAGGAGTGAAATCGACCTCCAATTCTTTAAATACTCTCTGGCTTTATCCTCTTTTGGTAGACAAATGATTAGTCCTTCTTTTTGTGAGATAGACATTTCCCCATTTACAAAGCCTTCATTTAGTGAGCGAATCACAAATATCCCTATTTGCCTACAAAAGAATTTAAAGAAATTTACAGTGAGTCCCTCTGTTTCGGGGCTTTTGTCGTTTTTCATATTTTTCAGTTCTTTTGAGGCTTCTTCTAGGGTGATTAATCCTTCCAGCTGGTCTGATTTTGTTTTAGTTAATTTTGGAAGGGCATCTAAGAAGTGGTCTGATTCCAAATTTATTGTGTTTTTTCTAGTATATAGGCTTTTTTATAGAATGCTTTTGTTTCTTTTAACATATCTTCCATTTTTGCCAAAGTAACTCCCTTGTCTGTGGTCAGTTTTTACATTTGCTTACTAACAAAATTCCATGTCTCTAAAAAGCAAAAGTATTTGTTTATTTTCTCCCCTTATAAAGCCCATTTTGCTCTCGATCTTAGAATAATCCCTTCCATTTTTATTTGTCTGATTCTGATCAGTTCCTTCTTTTTCTCGTTCAAAAGTTTAGCTTCAGCTTCACATAAAAAAGAGTTTTGCTCTAAAATGTGTGTGTCTTTTTCAAGTTCTTTTTCGTTATATTTCTCACTTTGTTTTTTCTAATACTATGAGTAATTGTTTCCCTTCTTACTTCCATTATCAACGTAACTAGAAATAATTGGTTCGATATTGAAAACTGAGTTTGATCATTTGGTATCTCATCAATCAATTCACTGTTGTATGGCAATAATGCATACTGTCTTTTTACTCTTTTGATTGTGTATGTTGTTTGTCCGTTGTATCCGACGATGACCTCCAAAAGAGGCAGCTGCTGTTTTGGAAACTGGGCAGAAATTCGATTATAGTGGAGATGCCTTGCCCACAGTACATTCCCACTCTCTCGGCCAAGTGGGCATAAGGACAGTCAGCGTTGGAGATGTTCTCCAAAGGCCAACCAGCCCCCAGGGCTGCAGCACATAAGGACTGTGCGAGTCAAGCCACCTAGTCAGAGAGTCATAGTCGATCACTAAAGACTAAACTGTAAAGTGGAATTCCATGGATGGAAAAGCCACTGGTCATACAGCCTCTCACTTTGCTGTTGCCCCCAGCGTCAATGGTTTAATCAAGAACTGTGATAAAGCCCAAGTGTTTGATTGTATCATTGACTAACTGTACATAATTTTTATATTTAAGTAATGCAGAGTTAAATTTCCAAAACCCTTGTTTTTTTCTTGCTTTTTTAAATCAAAATCTATCAAAATCAAAGAGTGGTCACTTCTATATCCATAAAGAATGTCTGTGTCTTTTACATCTGTTATCAAAGTATCTGACACTAAGAAGAAATCTAATCTACTTTGCTGGAATGGTGTAGTTCTTCTCCAGGTGTAACGGGTTACTTCTTGGTTTAATTCTCGCCATATATCTACTAGCTCTAGTTGAGCCATCATTTCACTAACTGCCTCCTGTGCTTTAACATTATTTACACGTTTATAGTTATGGTAATCAAGATTTGGGTTAAGAACTAAATTCCAGTCACCTGCTATCAGTATTAGAAATATTCAGTTCTTCAATTCTTTTTTATTGAATACTCTCAAAAAAATAGGGTTCATCCTTGATAGGTCCATAAATATTCACTAATACAAAATCTTTTCCCATTATATCTATGTTAAAAATAATACAGTTACCTTGGCTGCTTTAATGGGGTTTTTAATCCGAAATTCAAAGTTATTGTTAAAAAAGTATTGCCACACCTCTGGACTTAAAATTCTTGGATGCAAAAACACATTCATACCCCCATTCTGATCTAATTAATCTGTCTAATTTGTTTGTGAAATGAGTATCTTGTAACAAATAGATGGAGTATTGTTTCTGTCTCAGAAAATGGAAGACATCCTTTCTCTTTTTACAATTACCCAAGCCTTGACAATTCAATGATGCTATTGTTATTCTATTCATATTGGTTTAAATTATATATAGCAATTCTGTGCCTGTCACAGTTTTTTCAGTCATGCACCGGTTTTTTTTTACAAAAAGGCAAAACACCCTTTTGTGTTCACAAATCTAACCACACAAAATACTAGACATTCATACCTTAACACCCACATACTCAATTGTGCAATACACTCATATGCACACACCATCAAATTACAACAAAAACGAAAAAAACAACCACAACAAATTTGGACAAACTGGAAAAAAAACACCACAATTTGCTTGACTTTCGTCATCAGGCAAAGGTATGTGTTACCCGGACAGAGAAAAATAATGGTTTCAGTTTATCTACAACCCTCTTAACATCAAATGTGTGCACATATCTCCTTGAAGTACTCTGTGTGTGTGTGTGTGTGTGTGTGTGTGTTGTGTGTGCGTGTGTGTGTGTGTGTGTGTGTGTGTGTGTGTGTGTGTGTCGCGCGCGCGCATATGTGCGTAGTGTGTGTGTGTGTGTGTGCGTGTGCGGTGTGTGTGTGTGTGCGCGCGCATACGTGCGTAAGTGTGATGTGTGTGTGTGTCTTGTGCGGTGTGTGTGCGTGCGTGCGTGCGTGCGTGCGTGTGTGTGTGTGTGTGAGTGTGTGTGTGTGTGTGTGTGTTATTTTGATTTGAAGTTATCTTTGAATGTTTAAACAAAATAGCATCATACCACACACACTCTCTACGAAACCTAAACTGTCCTAAGATAAGTCTGTTTGTAGCTAGTAGTCACTGTCTAAACTCCATCGAGTGAGACGCTGGCTAAACTGTTACTTTCACCACAACAATCGTCTGCCTCTCTTGTGCGCCATCACCCAGACCCCCACCCCCACCCTACCCCCTGCTTATTTCCTTTACAGCGCCCCCCCCCCCCCCCCCTCCACTCCCTTCTCCTCCTCTTCCGTCTTTTCTACACACACACACACACACACACACACACTTTCCCCCTGCACCCTCCCCATCTTTTTTTTTTCAGTCACTGTATAGAGAGTTGACGTGTTCCCTCTGTTACGTGTGTTGACGTGTTTCTTTATCAAGTTCAGTTGGAATTTTAACAGCTGCATGTGTGTGTGTTTGCTTGGGTGCACTGGTGCATGTTTGGGGGTGGCTTTTATCTTTTGTTTTTCGTTTTGAATCCATATGTTATGCCCCATATAGTGCTGGTGAGGTAAGTCAGCTATTTTTGAAACGTTTTGTTGAGGTGGTGTTTGGTTTTTTCCCCTGGTAGTTTATAATTGGCATGTGAAGTCGTGCGTATACACAGATGCATATATTCTTCTTTCACACACACACACACGCACACCCACGCACACACGTACGCGCGCACGCACACACGCACGCACACACACACACACGCATACACACACACACTTACAGGAAACAGTTCATAAAGGACAGGCACTTAGTGGACGTCCACCACATCGCTTTATATGCAGGCCTGACGGGTACCTGAAACCAACAAACAACAAAAAAACCCGCTCAGAATATGCGCGTTACAGATCCTTCTCTTCACTGATATCAGCCAGTGTAAGATGGACTACAGCACCAAGAATTCATCTACAATACATTGCAGCTGAAAGAGGTACAGACAGACAGACAGAACGATATAGTAAAGGTGTCTATATTGAGAAAATAGTGGTGGAGGAAAACAAGTGCAAGTAACCAGAAAGTTTGATGTTGAGCATGCTTACATGCATCACGCCCTTAAAGTTTCTAACTCTGCTGCAACTTGTTCGTTGTCATCCTTCAGTGAGAAATGTCTGCTGAAAAACAATTGTATTTTCTCCCCTTGACTTTTAAACATCAATCGGAGATGACAATTGTATGATAAACTTGGATTTTTCTCCCTGAATCTCAAACAATAAGTGATGTTGGTTGGGATAAAATTGGAGTCATTTCTGGACTACTTTTATCCAGATTTAGCCGGGAATTTGTGATACATGAACGTGGGATTTCTTTTTTCAAGACTCTAAACCACTGTCAAAGATGTCACCAGATGGTAGGATTGTTTTCTAAATCTTAAAACAACAAAGACATCGACGTCGAGTGAATGAACTTGAATTTCTTTCTTTTGACATTGTTAACATCAGACAGGGATGTCTGCTAAATAAACTTGGCATTTTCTTTTTCAAGATTTTAAAAATCACAGTGGGAGGTGTCAGCTATATCCTGAGACTCTCTCACCTTCCTTCCTAAACCCCCCAAAAAACCAAAACTGGAAGCTTCCTGAAAACAAGGAGAAACAGAGATAGACAGAGGCCAGACAACAATCATGGCTTTGCGACAGGTCAGCCGAATCAACATCAACTTTGCCATGGGGCTGATAGCGGGGTTCGGGGTGTCTTTGCTTGTGGTGACGTTCAGTGTCCTCACTCTGCCCAGGCAACATGTCCCGGGGATGGCAGTCTTAGGGGACATTTCCCGCCACTTTTCCGGCCTGCAGGACCCCTCTGCGCATGACCAGGAAGACATGCTGGACAGGATCCACGGTGATGCAGTGGGTGTGCAGAATACCCGAGTGGTCAAGTTTGAAGATTTGCATGCCCATCATGGTGAGTGAAGTTAGATTTATAGAGAATTCGGGGCTTTTTGTCGTTTCTTTCGGATTTTTTTGTGTATTTCGTTTGTCTTTGTTTTTCTGTGTGGTGTTTATAAGCCTGTGGGAATATAATATATATTATATATATATATATATATATATATATATATATTATATATGTTATCTATATCATACATATTATTATATTATATAATATATATATATATATATATAACAGAGAGAGTATAACTAGATTCCCACAGGCATATAGACTCTGTATGTGTGTGATTAGATTTATCTTGCAGGGTTATTTTTTTTTCAAAGATTAGGTGGTAAACTAAAGCAAAGCAATGACGAAGTGTCGGGGTGGTGTCAAAAATGTAACAATAGACCAGAGAATGAATCACACTGGGGGAGGGGGGGGGGGGGGGGGAACTGCCAAATAATCGAAGTGTTTGATAACCCATGAAAAAAAGTTCCCAATGGGACTGGCTGGTACACTGTGTGGTAGTCTGGTTGAATTCCAGTTTCTCAATTCAGACCAGATACGTCGCCATACCTTTTTTATAATAACGGTGAAAGAAAGTGAAATCCTTGGTTTAAACAGAATTTTTTTTTTTTAAATACAGTTACAAAAACACCTGCAGGACAGCAAGTAAACTTATAATAGGTCTGTCAGAATTCACATGCACACACAGCGATGATGACTTCACAGTATTAACACATAACTATTATCTACAAAAGGATTCATTCATCTACTATTATCTACAAAATGACTCATTCATTGACCCTTATCAAGCCGATAAGTAATTTAACCAATGTAACAAGAAAACTGATTTGAAGCGAACAAACTGCAGCCCGCTAACAAGTCGTTTGTTTGAAATTGTTCACAGCTCAGCCCCAGGAAGGTGTTTCTGTCCATGTCTCCTGCAGCCCGGCTATAGCCATGTTTGCCTGTGTCTCCCCCCCCCCCCCCCCCCCCCCCCCACACCCGCCGCTCGTCTCCTCGCTGCATGGCATTCTTTGATCCTGTTCCTTTCTTACACATCATTGCTTGTTTGTTGTTGCTCTGGTTTGTTTGGTTGTTTTGTTGGGACTTTCTTTTTAGAGGGGGGAGGGGGGGGGGGTGGGTTGTGTTTGTTGTTGTGTTTTGTTTTCTTGCTTTATTCACTGTTTTGCATGGACTGTTTGGCTGATTGAAAGATTCCTAGATAATTAATTTACTTGCTTTTGGGGTTTGGGGGGTGGGGGGATTTCGGGGGGGGGGGGTGTTTGTTTGTGTGGTTGGTTGGTGGGGTTTTGGGGTTTTTTTTGCTTATCTTGTATTGCTTTGTTTGATGGGGTCTCTTTCTTTTAAGATTACGAAGCATTACCCTCAAGTTCCAATGCTTTTACAAATCAGAATATTACTGATAATGTATGTGTCCTTTTTTTTTTTGGCAACTATACAAACTTGGATAGGGCCAGGTGTGAAGGATATGTGTGTGATGTTGTTAAATGGTTAACCTGTCGCTAAATGGAGTAGGACGTTCAACTGCCCAAACTCCATCCACAAGTAACTGGAAAATATTTTAAACAGCTTACGACTTCGTCTTATATGGACACAGATGAAAATTATGAGCGAAAAAATAATGTACATAAAAATATGTTAAGCGAATAAAAACTCAATAAAATTCGCGAACTTAAAGATGAGTACTTCCTAACTTTCCCCGAGAAAATCTGTTACTTTACCGACAGGGACGTTCACATAGACGATAGTAGGCATTGTCCGATTTGGAATCAAGTGTCTTGCAGTTCGTAGTCTGTGCACTGGCAGCCCACCTGGTGAAGGACAGGAGAAGGACAGTTTCTATAAGAAGTTTCCAGACCAGGGGGAGAAGTTCTTGTCTTGTGTTAGCCTGTCCACTTCAGGACAATAAACAAACTTAGGACACAACAGGCGTGTCCAGCTGGATGTGAATAACCATAGTCATTCTTGTGCCAATTCCCTCAGCATTGAGAAATAATGGGCAGAGACAGGAATGTTACCAGGAATGCTATGTGCACTTCTCTCTCTCTCTCTCTCCTTCTCTCTCTCTCTCTCTCTCTCTCTCTCTCTCTCTCTCTCTCATAGTCCCTAATCAGGGCAAGGGCCAAATGAAAAAAACTATGCCCATGTTTATTCTGTTACCCTTGAAAAATAAAGATCCATTCTCTCTCTGTCTCTGTCTCTGTCTGTCTTCTCTCTCTCTCTCTCTCTCTCTCTCTCTCTCTCTCTCTCTCTCTCTCTCCTGTCCCTTGCCTGTTTGATCAGGGTGGCGCCCAGGGCTTGTGTAGACAATCAATAAATGTTCACTTCGTTTCTGACAACAGCTGACTGGTTTTACCGCATGTGTAGTCCATTAACAGCAAAGCGAATCCAATCATTTGCAACAAAATGCCATAGAAAACTGCTGGGCATATCCTGGAGAGAACGAAAGACCAATGAATTTGTCAAGAGTCAAATAACACGGCTAGCAGGTCCACAGGAACCCCTTCTCACCATCGTCAAGAAGAAAAAGCTGACATGGTTCGGCCACGTCACCCGCCACAACACTCTGCCAAAAACAGTACTGCAGGGAACACTCGAAGGTGGCAGAAAGAGGGGAAGACAGAACAAGTCATGGATGGACAACATCAGAGAATGGACCAGGATGAATGACTCGGCACTACTGCGCAGGGCCGAGGACCGAGATGGATGGAGGAGGCTTACCACGGCATCGTCTTTCGTGTCTCCTCCACGACCGCCAAGGTCACGGGACTGATGATGATGATGATGATGATGAGTCCATTAAAATAAACTGAACACCTGCCTCTTCGGCTAAGGACATGACCTATGTCTAAGGGACGTCACCCAGGCTCTGTGCAACGTCTGTGGCGTCATTCCATGTGTTTCCTTGAGGCTAACTGGATTAAGACGGTCATCTGCGCGAAACCGGTCTAAAAAGTAACTGGAAATTGCCAGCACAGATGAAAGCATGACCCAACAGAAGGGCAATAAAACAAATGTTAAATAAAGGAAAATTCAGCTGAGTCTGAGGACTTAAGACGAGTATTCATTACTAGTACATCAAGTGGCATTTTACCGGAAGTTTCCACAGGAAGCTTCCAGACCAAGGGAAAAGTTCTTATCTCTTATATTATCTTATCTGTCCACTTTTGGATCATCGCCACAGACACTTACCTTCATGTCTGAACCCCCTGTTTTTGTTTGTTTGGTAGGGTTTCTTTAGCATGTTAGAGAAAACAGTCAAGTAAAAATTTAAACAATCAGGATTTGCTTGAGTGTAACCTTGATTTCGTATTTAATAATAATAATAATAATAATAATAATAATAATAATAATAATAATAATAATAATAATAATGATATAATAATAATAATAACAATAATAATAATAATAATACATGGAATATATATAGCGCCATATCTTGAAAAAAGCAAATCAAAGGGCTTTCGTTCGTCCAACTCATTCACATGCCAGTTACAATTAATAGTTTTTACAAATTCAAATGTATACACACACACACATAAAGGTTATACACTTGGGCAGGGTGATGGGGTTTTGGCTGTTGAGGGCAGGGACAAGAATGGGATGGAACAAGAGGGGAGAATCTTAGGTTTGAAATGAATGAGTCTTGAGGCCGGATTTAAAAGCTTCATAAGTAGGCTTTTGGCGAAGAGAAAGAGGGAGGTCATTCCAGATTGATGGACCAGAAACAGAGACAGAGCCACGCCAACGGTGGACTGGTTAAATCTAGGTATTCTTAAGCACAAGGTATCTGCAGCAGAGCGGAGAGAACGAGAAGGAGTGTACAGGTGAAGACGTTCACAGAGGTAGGAAGGTGCTGTTTTCAAAGTTTTGTTTAAAGTTCCATTCCACACCCACCTCCTCAGTATTTTTCTTAAGGCTAATTGGCCAGAAGTTACGTGCTGCTGTCCATTTTAGAAAGAACACTGAGAAACTGCTCTTCCTGTGCGTCCTTGAAAAGAGTTGTCCTCCTTTAGATAGAACACTAAGAAACTGCTCTTCCTGCTTGTTGGTGAAGGGTGTGTCTCCCTACCTCAAGAGTTGTTTCCATAATCATTTGTTTCACTTTATTTCTTGTTCACATTTTCACGAGAAGCAACTCTGTTATCTGTTGTTGCTCAAAGTATCTCCTCAAAACTCACTATTCAACACAATAAAAATAATAACAATAAACTTTTCCTACAGCATACCTGTACACCTGTGTTCGTTTTAGAACATATTCATCATTGACATGATCTCGAACAGACAAGCATGCAGGAAAACACTGAAACATATGAGGTTTTTTGTACTTTTCACTGCAGACGATGATTCAGCAGCGAAGGAGATGCACCGCCATGTCCGTGTGCTGGTATGGGTGATGACCTCCCCGCAGAACCTTGACATCAAAGCCGTCCACATCAGGAACACCTGGGGCAAACGCGCCAACACTCTGCTCTTCATGAGTTCCCAGTGGAACAGCTCTTTCCCCACCATCGGCCTCAACGTGTCAGAGGGTCGCCAACACCTCACCGCCAAAACCATGCAAGCTTTCCGCTACGTTTACGACCACCATTTCAACGACGCTGATTGGTTCATGAAGGCGGATGACGACACTTACGTCATCATGGAAAACCTGCGTTACATGCTGTCCGCGTACAGCAGCGAGGATCCCGTCTACTTCGGTCATGAGTTCAAGGCTATAGTGAAGCAGGGCTACGCCAGCGGTGGGGCGGGTTACGTGGTGAGCAAAGAAGGTTTGCGGCGTTTTGTGACGAAGGGAATGAACAATGCAACCCTATGCAAACCAGACGGCGGTGCCGAAGATGC
>CM054139.1:42890135-42924293 GCA_028751875.1 Rapana venosa
TAAGCGTAGAGTACAACCCTGTCAAGTAGTCTCAAAGCATATGCACTTCCACAGCATCATCATTGCATCATCCTCATTGTTGTTGATCATCATGCAATATACGAAACTTGTCTTTTATTCGGTGGCCCTGGTTACTCTGGTTTCCCCGTACACTTCTGTGTCTGTGGTGAGTTTGTGTCAAAGCCTTCAGAGTTGGAGGTTCCCGGGAGAGGGTCGTTGGAGGGACGTTGTGGCTGTCCACACCCTGGGTGGATCTCACTCAGTCTGGCCCCGCGACTGAGCTCATACTGTCGTTAGTAGGGGGCTAAGTAGGCGATGTCCTGCGTATGTTAGCTCAGAACAGGCACCACTGAACACCACCAAAGTGACTCAGCAGCAGTGCATGGCCCCTCTGGCTGGTGGCCACACGGCGGTCTGACATTGATGGGCTCCCTGTGGACTTCCGACCCTGAGGATGCGACATAACGAATTTGGGTATGGAGGAGTGGAGAGATTGGAATGAGCGGTGTGGGAACAGCATGACAGGGACGTCACAGAAGATGAAGCAGCAAACAAACAAAAAGTAATCATAAAACAAAAATATGCAGAATGTGTTTTTGTATGCGTATTTGCTGATGTCTTTGCTTGTTATTGAAAATGTCTGATATTATGCCTATGCTCGATGGGACATGTGAGTAAACTGTTGTGGATAATAAAGATGGATCTAAGTGTGTGTGTGTTTGTGTGTGTGTGTGGGGGTGGGTGGGTGTGGGTGAAGTCAAATCGAAATAAAATCAAATCAAATTAACTGATTTGGTGTTTGAAGACAATAAGACCCATATGAACACAGGATATGAAAATGAAACCATGAAGCAGTCGATGGGATATAACGCAGTAAGCACGCAGTCTTTTGTGGCAGGCACCGAAGGAGCTATCTTATAATATTATTTAGACAGTCAATGACATAAACTGCCAAGTTCACAATCACTTTCTCAGATGGATTTGAGCACAGCATCTGAACCTTAAATCCTGATGGAAACCTGTAAGAATAGAGGGGGATATAACGCTGTATAATTATAAAGCTGTGTATCTTGGGCCTACGAGCAAAACATGACACGAATCTTCAATGGCAGATCCATCACACTGTTCACAATGAGGATTTACAGGCGTTTTCTTATAACGCGGAATGCCTTTCAGTGGCAGTGTGTTTCTTCTTAATAAGCAAAGTATAGGGCGTGTGTTCAAAGGAAATCAGAATTCCTACATAACATTACTCTAGATATCTCAGGAGAATAATTCAAATAATCTGGATAAGACATTAGTCATGTCAGTTCTTGCGGTATGAGTCCAGAAGTCTGGTTATGAAAGTTCTGATAAACAAAGACTCATCTCCAATATTTTGCCTTTCCCAGACATATCCAAAACCATTTGAACGTAACACAGATCTTACGTGAGTTACCCAGCTTCTGCTGCCCACCTGTGTGTGTGTAGGTGTGTGTGTGTGTGTGTGTGTGTGTGTGTGTGTGTGTGTGTGTGTGCGCGCGCGCGCGCGCGCGCTGCTGCTGCTGCTGCTGCTGCTGTTTCTGATGCTGCTGTTTCTGATGCTGCTGCTTCTGTGACTGCTGCTGCTACTGCTTTTGGTCTGTTTAGTTTGTAAACGTGTTTATCTCCCTGTTTGTCTGCAAGTCTGAACATATCAGCACTGTTAATCATATACCAGCTATGCATGTTTGCTCGTTTCTTTCCTTACTCAATACAAGATTTAGCTGTACAATGTTTCACTATTGCCTTAAGATAATTGCATTCCTTCCCTGTGTATGCTTTGCAATTATAGAGAGGAGAAAACTGTGCTATGTAACATGTGTTATTGATTTATTGACAGGCAGCCTATATGTGGTCTTGGGTGGCTGTGACATAGCTTTTCAGAGTTCTGTGCGGTATCTGGGTGTTCGGCTAGATCCTACTCTCCCCATGAAAGACCACATTAGTAACGTCTGCAGAGCATGCTTTCTAGAGCTGCGCCGTATTGCACACATTAAGAAATTCGTGCCTCGAGATGCAATGATCAAGCTTGTTTCAGCGACCGTCTTGTCGCGACTGGACTATTGCAACTCCTGTTTTATCGGTATAAGTGATGAACAGTTTACACGCCTGCAGCGATTTCAGAACTCTGCTGCCAGGCTCATCCTTGGAAAGAGCAAAAGGGACCATGTGACTCCCATGCTTAGGGAGCTTCATTGGTTACCTGTAAGGGCACGCTATCAGTACAAAGTTGCGGTCTTGGCATACCGTCACTCTGAAGGCTCGCTTGCTCCATCTCTGTCAGCTGCCTTGAAAACACGCACAACAACTAGAACCCTGCGGTCTTCGAATGATAACTTACTTGTTGTACCCCATTACAACCTCAAAACCGCAGGTCGTAGATCTTTTGGTGTTGCTGCGCCCACGATCTGGAACTCTCTGCCACCAGCCATCAGACATGCTCCCACTTTATCCCAGTTTAAGTCTTCATTGAAGACACATCTCTTTAATGTATTTCTTAGCTAGTTAATATATTGTGTTTGTCTTGACGGTCGCTGTTTGTCACACTGTAGGCTACTTCATGTGCATGCCTGGCTGTTGGTTATGTTTTGTTTGTTTTTGTTAGTTATGTTATTGCTAGTGCCTTTTCTGTACTGTTAATTACCCTGCTAGTGTGTGCCCGGACGCAAGTGTGTGCCTCTACAGTGCGATAGGTATCTCTTGTAAATTTATTTGCGCTTTAGAAATGCTCATTATCATTGTTGTTGTTGTTGTTGTTGTGTGCTGTGTGTGCATGTGTATAAATGCGCATGGTATGAAAGTGCATTGAGTCATTGCTTTGAGAAATGTGCTATATAAATGCTATTCATCATTATTATTATTTTTATGTGATCCTGTAGCCTAACCTATACGGAAACTAATCAATCGGCCTTTTAAACTATGCCCAAGACAAAATAAAAATGAGGCTTAAGACGTAGCTTTTGATTTCATCATGATGTGACGTGACAGATATTAAAGGAAGTTCCAGACGTTGACAGATTTTTTTCTTCTTCTGATTCAGAGTTCTTTTTTTCTTTCTTAGAAATTGCATTACAGAAAGCTGGACATACCATTCCGACTGAGCGTACTAGCCTACAAGCTTTTGGTTTGATAATGCTCTTTCGCATATTTTGTGAATGTGGATGGATTTCTGTTTGTTTAAACCAAATCTATTTGATCCAACAATTCAGGGTAGGCTACTATCTATCCGTCACTTTTTTTGAAGGGCAAAAGTTCTTTAGTTTGTTTGGGTTTTTTTAAGTCTGTAATGAACTGTCTTATCTTTACCTTTAATGAGCTACTGACTTTTCTTCTCTCAAAAATAGACATGTTCCAGCGAGCATATTCAACCCTGAGATGTTTAGGACTGGAAAACACAGAAACGAGGTGACAATGAGCAATAAAATAATTTAAAAAAAAGAACCGGCTATATGGGGTGCAATGCGTAGTGCCGGGTCCTCTCCTGTGCTGGCAACTGCAGGAAGAGGAGGAGGAGGGGGTGTGCTCACTGGCCTCCCGCAACAGATCCCACTTCAGGTAAAGTATGTTCTTTCGAGCCAGAAGGCCCATAGAGCCGGAGCTTATCCCGGTTTCTGTAGCGTTAAGCGAACTGATGGTTTTTCACCACCCCTGTGACAGGACGCTAGTCTGTCGCCAGATACTTCCCCAGCAGAGCTGGTACCCACTTGTACACCTGGGTGGAGTGAGGAAAATAGGAGTAAAGTGTCTTTCCCAAGGACACAACACCGAGCCGAGCGGGGATCGAACCCGCGACCTCTGGATCACGAGTTGACCACCTAAACCACTCGACCACGGTGCCTCCACTTCAGGTAAGCTGATCAGAAAGTTTTTTTTGTTTTTTTTAAATGAACATAAGAAAAACAGATTTGTGGGGGAGGCAGGCGAATGGGTTGGGGAGGCAGAAAATCAACATGAGAGAGAGAGATGTCTATCACACAATTTCCAGAATATGGGGGTGCAATTTATACTGAAAGGGCCCACGGCATTCCCACGATGGGTGTGTGTGGGGAGGTGGGGGGGGGGGGAGAGAGGGGGGTAGAGACGTGGAAAAATGAAGGCACATTACATTTATTTCTATGAAATCCTAGTATTTTATATTACCCTCTACTGACCCATCTCACTGAAACACGCACATGCGCTCACACGCACACACGTGCGCGCGCGCGCGCGCGCACACACACACACACACACACACACACACACACAACACACACACACACCCACACTTTTTGCACTTTTGATCACAGGAAGCCACAAAAAGCCTTTTTTTCTTCTTCTTCTTCTTCTACTTCTTCTTCTTCTTCTGTTTTCTTTTCTTTTTACAATCCCACCGAGTATTTCCGCTACATTTCTTTTGTAACGTGGCACACTTCAATATCACGGACTGGAAACGAAATACAACATAAGAATGAAAACAACACGCTGTAATGCACACAGCCGACACTACTTAAAAGGGATAGGTCTGGGGCTTAACATGTGTGGCTAATCAATAAGCCGTAAAATATCCTGCTTCCTTGTAAGCGGTCTGATCGACCATGGTTAAGATGGAGCAGTTTGCAAGGTGTCAGCCGCAGCTGGCAACCTCTTTACACGTGTTCCGATAAAACAAATAAAGGGCTGACCAGCGTTGAAGCTGTACTCGCCAGATAACAGTGACTTGTTTCCCCGAGAACCCTGAACAGGAGGAATCTTCAGTGGCCTCCTTAATCATCCCTGCCTTTTGTGAGAGGTGTTACAGTATAACTAATACGTGAGAACAGGTCCTCTTGTGTGTTTTTTTTTGTTGGTTTTACTAGTAGTAGTAGTAGTAGTAGTAGTAGTAGCAGTAGTAGTAGCAGTAGTAGTAGTAGCAGTAGTAGCAGCAGCAACAGTAGTAGTAGTAGTTAACACTTGCCAGTCATGGTGGATTCCTGAGCCTGCAATTCAGGCTGATCTAGATCTATCTAGGAGAACTGCGTGAAGCCTGCTAAAGCCAATATTATTTTATGCAAAATTTTGCTCAAGTTGAGTTTTAGAGCCGCTATAATAAGCAGATGATTGTTCCGTGTATCAGCTATAATTATATCTCTCTTTTAATTCTGTAAATCGTCTTCTCCCCGAATGTTTTCAGCTGCAGAGGTGAAGGGACAACAGGGCTATAGCCTCATAAAGACGGTGAACTGCTCTGCCTCACAGTCACACGCTGACGTGTACTGCAATTCGAAATGAAACGGTGGAGGAAGTAACTGTGAAATACTCACAGACTTCTCGCACTGAAGGGATGACACAGCCATCTCTTCAGGTCGTCAGGATGGCAAAGTCCTCTCTTCAAATATTTCTATAACCAGTGTCGTCAGGATGGCACAGCCATCTGTTCAGATATTCTATATCCACTAACGTCAGGATGGCACAGTCCCCTCTTCAAATATTCTATATCCAGTGTCGTCAGGATGGCACAGCCATCTCTTCAGATATTCTATATCCACTAACGTCAGGATGGCACAGTCTTCTCTTCAAATATTCTATATCCAGTGTCGTCAGGATGGCACAGCCATCTCTTCAGATATTCTATATCCACTAACGTCAGGATGGCACAGTCCCCTCTTCAAATATTCTATATCCAGTGTCGTCAGGATGGCACAGCCATCTCTTCAGATATTCTATATCCACTAACGTCAGGATGACACAGTCTTCTCTTCAAATATTTCTATAACCAGTGTCGTCAGGATGGCACAGCCATCTTTTCAGATATTATGTATCCACTAACGTCAGGATGGCACAGTCCCCTCTTCAGATATTCTATATCCAATAACGTCAGGATGGCACAGTCCCCTCTTCAAATATTCTATATCCAGTGTCGTCAGGATGGCACAGCCATCTCTTCAGATATTCTATATCCACTAACGTCAGGATGACACAGTCTTCTCTTCAAATATTTCTATATCCAGTGTCGTCAGGATGGCACAGCCATCTTTTCAGATATTCTGTATCCACTAACGCCAGGATGACACAGTCATCTCTTCAAATATTTTATATCCAGTGTTGTCAGGATGGCACAGCCATCTCTTCAGATATTCTATATCCACTGTCGTCAGGATGACACAGCCATCTCTTCAGGTATTCTATATTCAATCTCATCAGGATGACACAGCCATCTCTTCAGGTATTCTATATTCAATCTCATCAGGATGACACAGCCATCTCTTCAGGTATTCTATATTCAATCTCATCAGGATGGCACAGCCATCTCTTCAGGTATTCTATATTCAATCTCATCAGGATGGCACAGCCACCCTTTTCCCGGGTATTCTATATTCAATCTCATCAGGAGGCACACCCATCTCTTCAGGTATTCTATATTCAATCTCATCAGGATGACACAGCCATCTCTTCAGATATTCTATATTCAATCTCATCAGGATGGCACAGCCATCTCTTCAGGTATTCTATATTCAATCTCATCAGGATGGCACAGCCATCTCTTCAGGTATTCTATATTCAATCTCATCAGGATGACACAGCCATCTCTTCAGGTATTCTATATTCAATCTTATCAGGATGGCACAGCCATCTCTTCAGATGTTCTATATCCACTGTCAGTCAGGATGGCACAGCCATCTCTTCAGATCTTCTATATCTATTGTCATTCAGAATGGCACAGCCATCTTTTCAGGTGTTCCATTTCTGTTGTGATCCAGGATGACAAGGCCCCAAGTCAGGATGTGGCTATCTTAACGCTGGGCAAAAATGGTCGCATAGGCAAAATCTCACCATTGGTGAACCTGGGAGCTCTAGCCAAGGAACAGGGGGGTGGTGGGGCAGGGTGAACAAACAATGAGATGGAAAAGTGTGCACAGAAAGTAATTATGCTGTAAACAGCTGTCTACCCCAAAAATGATCAACCCCCTCTCTCTCTCTCTCTCTCTCTCTCCTTTCTCTCTCTCTCTCTCTCTCTCCCCTCTCCCCTCTTCTCTCTCTTTTCCTCTCTCTCTCTCTCTCATAATTATGGGTCGGCCAGTCATTAGCCACCTGATCGACAATCATTGAAGCTGACGTGGGTGTAGCTGACATATGATATAATTAATTACTGACATTTATTTTTGCGATGTGAAGCGTTCGATGCAAGCCCCATTTAGATATAGATCTAATCAGCAAGATGTTATTCAACCACGTATTTCATGACCTGACTTGGAAAGTGAAATGGCTCCTAGAATTTAAAATAACAAACAAACAAAAACCAAACAAACTAGCAAACAAAAACAGTTTTAATGGTGAAGTGGGGGGGGGGGGGGGGGGGGTTCCCCCTTTTTCCCCCTTTTTCCCCTTTTTCTCTTTTTCCCCTTTTATTTCCATTGCTCTTTGTGAGTGTGTGTGCGCGCGCGCGTGTGTGTGCGCGTGCGTGCGTGCATGTGTGTGTGTGTGAACAGACTTCTAATGCCATGGCTGGAGGACGAAGGGGCAAGAAATTTGGGGGGAAGGGGAGAGGCGGGGTGGGGGAGGGGGGGGGTGGTCTTCAGGCTCAGTAAGCTCTCATGGTCTTCTGCACATCATATTCCCCTGAAAATGATAATGACCCACACATAAACTTTGAAAAGGGCGCGCGCGCGCACGCACACACACAACACACACACACACACACACAAAACACCCACTGACCCCAACCCCCAAATACAAAACACACCAAACCCTTTCCCCCCCCCCTCTCCACCACCACCCCCCCCCCCCCCCCCCCCCCCCCCCAACACACCCCACCCACTCCACCAAACCCACACACCACACACGCACGAAGTTCCTACACGTATACACATAGCACTCGATTTTGTTTTTTAAATCGATATTCTCTTTGGAGCAGGGTCGATCTTATATTTCAGGGATATGGCCAGGCCAGTCCCTTCTTTAACTAAGCACATCCTGATGTAAATCATTCATTGCCCGTCCCGAACAGCTTGCACCTGCCTGTAGCCTGTCCTTCCGATGAGACTAATCCATATAAACTGAGGCTCTGTGTGCGAAGGCACGTAGAAAATCTTGCGCCATTTGTGTCACTTTCCGGAGGAGTATGCCATTATGTGCCATTGGAAAGGGATGGCCAAAGTTTTTTTTTAAAAAAACAACTCATGTATGTAAACTTTTTTTTAAGCACATGAGAGCTTATTCCATTATTCTTGGGGGGAAAAACAACCAACCGCCGATTTTTTTTTTAATCTGGTTACCAGTAGTTTGTCCATTTGTTGAGAATAGATGTAGATCTGTCTTTCAGTGTTGCCAGTCTACTTGTTGGATAAAGATGCACATCTAGATCTGCTTTCTCTGTCAAGAATTACCACTCTGTTGTTCTTTCTTAATTTAGGGGGGAAATCTGTTTTCTCTATTGCCAGTACGTTTGTTTAGAATAGATGGCAGATCTGTTTTCTCTGTCACTTACCAGTCTATTTGTTTAGTATAGATGTAGATCTGTTTTCTCTGTCTGTGACTAGTCTATTTGTCTAGTACAGATGTAGATCTGTTTTCTCTGTCTGTGACTAGTCTGTTTGTATAATACAGATGTAGATCTGTTTTCTCTGTCTCTTACCAGTCTGTTTGTCTAGTACAAATGTAGATCTGTTTTCTCTGTCACTTACCAGTCTGTTTGTCTAGTACAGATGTAGATCTGTTTTCTTTGTCTGTGACTAGTCTATTTGTATAATACAGATGTAGATCTGTTTTCTCTGTCTCTTACCAGTCTGTTTGTCTAGTATAAATGTAGATCTGTTTTCTCTGTCTCTTACCAGTCTGTTTGTCTAGTACAGATGTAGATCTGTTTTCTCTGTCACTTACCAGTCTGTTTGTCTAGTATAGATGTAGATTTGTTTTCTCTGTCTCTTACAAGTCTGTCTGTCTAGTACAGATGTAGATTTGTTTTCTCTGTCTCTTACCAGTCTGTCTGTCTAGTATAAATGTAGATCTGTTTTCTCTGTCTCTTACCAGTCTGTTTGTATAATACAGATGTAGGTCTGTTTTCTCTGTCTCTTACCAGTCTGTTTGTCTAGTATAGATGTAGATCTGTTTTCTCTGTCTCTTACCAGACTGTCTGTCTAGTACAGATGTAGATCTGTTTTCTCTGTCTCTTACCAGTCTGTTTGTCTAGTATAGATGTAGATCTGTTTTCTCTGTCACTTACCAGTCTGTTTGTCTAGTACAGATGTAGATCTGTTTTCTTTGTCTGTGACTAGTCTATTTGTATAATACAGATGTAGATCTGTTTTCTCTGTCTCTTACCAGTCTGTTTGTCTAGTATAGATGTAGATCTGTTTTCTCTGTCACTTACCAGTCTGTTTGTCTAGTACAGATGTAGATCTGTTTTCTCTGTTTCTTACAAGTCTGTTTGTCTAGTATAGATGTAGATCTGTTTTATTTGTCTGTTACCAGTCTGTTCAGAATCGATATATATCTGTATTCTCTGCCTGTTACCAACCAGTCTAGTTACAGGGCCTAAAGATCGACGGACGATTACTCTGAGCGGATAAAGCGTTTGATTTCTCTCCCCTGGGTCCACGGAGTCGTGGACTCGAACCTCAGCAACTGCATCCAGTGAATTTAGAGCGTCAACTGTCACCATCTCCCCGGTCAAATGAATGTGCAGACCTGCCAGTGCTTTAATTTCCCTCAACCACACAACACACACACACACACACAACCACACACACAACATATATATTTATATATATATTTTTATATAGAGAGGAGAGAGAGAATGTGAGAGAGGAGTTAGTAGAGAGAGAGACAAAACCACTCACACACACACACACACACACGAAGAGAATTATGCTCGCTGAAGTCCTTGCCTAATCCATTCAGTGTACCGTGTGTTCGGAAACAATATACCCAGCTGCAATGTACTGATTCGAAGGAATTGACTTCCGTTTTCAAATTACCAAAGAGACACAGGCTGAAAAGCAGTGCTGCATCATGTTCTCAAGGCAGAGAGAAGGAGGAAGAGCAGCAGCAGCAGCAGCAGCACCAGCAGCAGCAGAAGAAGAAGAAGAAGAAGAAGAACAACAACAACAACAACAACAAACAAAAGAAGAAGAAGAATATATCTAATACTGACCATCTCACGTTTTCCCTTGGATTTAAGCTAGACTTTTGACCGAAACATCATTGGATCAGTCTTCCCTGTTCCAATCAATTTAAGATACCAGGAAAATATGATCCAGTGAAAAGCTGTGTCAGTTACTGATGTAAACTATGTGCCTGGGCCTACATTGAAAATGGTGTTGTGGTTTAAAACGTTAGGTCCAGACTGTCTTCAATCATGACAGGCTCTTAGCTTGACAACCTTTACTCTTGTCTAAAAGAGAGAGAAAAAAAATCCTCTTAAGTCGGAGCATGGCTGACTGTATTTATTTATTTATTTATCTTATTCTTTTATATCGAGGATAATGGAATAAGCACTTATGTGCTTTTTTACATCCAGTCCCCGTGTGTATGCGGTTTTTGTAAATTCTGTCATCTGTTCCCACCGGCACACAATAGCCTACTCTTACGAAAAGCGGAACAGGATTTCACGTGTGCGCAAGATATTCTGCGTGCGTTCGCACACGGGACCTCGGTTTATAGTCTCATCCGAAGGACTTTTGGGGAGAGTGGAGTCTGCACTGATGTTAACTCCAGGAGAAAATATCCCCTTGAACGGGAATCAGCCCAGTCGTCAGATTGCCAGCGCAATGTTCTAAATTACACTAGGCTATCCCGTCCTGTATGGAGATGTAGCCTACTTGAAAAGAGTCACACACGCAAACTTCTCATCCAGTGTGCCCTTGTGGTCTCATGGTTATTCTCAGGTGGGATAAACGAGTCAGACAGCATTTTCTGGGTGACCCCCAGAGTGTTAAGCTGGGGAGTGTGCAACGACAACAACAGGGGAGGGAAGTCAGTACCCATTTTTTCCCATTTATACTCATTGTTTCCCTTCGACAAGCAGTTTCTTTTCGTTCAAAATACATGGAAACTTCTTTTCTTTTTCCTTTTTATTCAGTTGTTTCCCGTGACAATGCAAGTACTTTTTTTTTTAAACACATGGAATACATAGCACACATTACAAACAAGTGTAAGTATGAGACACGTAATATTATCGTCAGTGCCAATGTTGACGCCAGGGGAACTTTTTTTTTTTAGCAGACACTGGAGCGTTGTCAGATTTCAAGTTCGCCATTCTAACCACTAGCCCCACCTTCCCTTAATGTTTTGCTAACTTTGCGGACGTAGAGATTTCTTCATGCACATTTTTTCCTTATCTCTTTCTTCTTCCTCTCCTACCCTCCCCTCTCTACATTCTCCTTTCTTCTCCTTTTTCTTCTTCTTCTTCTCCTTCTTCTTCTTCCCTTTTCTTCTTCTTCTTTGCATTCTTCTTCTAGCTACTCATCCTCCTTCCTCCTCTCCTTTTTCTTCCTCTCGTTCTTCTGTTATTCATTATCTATTTACTACGAAGTGAGCTGGACACGCACGCATTTACCTTTAGTTTTTAGGGGGTGGGGGGGGGGGGGGTTGAGGGGTGTATCATAAGTACAGTACATTCTTGTACCGCCGTTAAGTGTCTCTTCATCATACCTGTCACATAAAAGCCGTCAGAGGCACTGGCAGCGTGACAGGGGATTGCTGCGATAGAAGTCACCACGTCTTTTGATGATTTATTAGCGTAGTTCACACTCCTGTGTCAAGTCAAGTCAAAAACACTGCAATCATCCCATGAAGGACAGTTACAAATACTGACAGGCACAGTGATACGTATCATTATCACGGAAGACACAAGACATCTACATTTCGTATTGGTATAGACTTTCCAAGATAACTTCAAATAAAGTATATTATAATTCTGTGCTTGTTAATGCTTGCATGGCCTAGTATTGCTTAAGAATTGTGCTATTTTTAGGGTGACCCGCGGCGACAAGCTGGGAGGACTTGCGGCTACCACAGCCCCTAAATCGGATATCTCCCCCTGGGACTATAATATAACCACACAAAACAACCAATATGCGCGCGTCTTGACATCTAAGCACGGTGGATCGGTGGTCTGCATGTTACGCATCTGTCTAGAAAGCGAGAAGTGGTGAGTTCAATCCCCATTTGAACCCAAGCTTTCCAACATTCAGTAGACATTGAAGGGTGGTCTGAGGGCTAGTCTTTCGGATGAGATTATTAAACGAGGTCCGGTGTGCGAACGCACGCTGAACATCTTGTGCACACGTTAATAAAACCTGTTCCGCATATTGGAACAGATGATAAAATGTACAAAACTGCATGCACACGAAGGCTATATGTGTTTTAAAAAATAAATTAATAATAATAATAATAATAAAATAAATAATAATAATAATAATAATAAAATAAATAAATAAATAAAGCGCAGTAGCGCTTCATCCACTATCCATGAAATTAACGATAATAAAAAAGACATTTAAATTTATGAGACGTAAAAAGAATCCATTGCAACAAGATAGTTTTCCCTGCAACTCTCACAGGAAGCCAAAATTATACACATGCACGTAAGAAAAGAAAATGGGTGGCGCTGGTCTTGCGGCGACGCACTGCCCCTGGGGAGAGGATGCTGGATTTCATGCCGTGACCGATGGTGGTATCCAAATGACGCCTGGGCATGCAAGGACCAGGCAGATTCACAGTTCACAATTCCCAATAGTTTATTCCCATTAACTCTTGTCAGCTACAGAGCTAGCGCATCGCCTATAATGGGAAATAACTCGGACATATTTAGTTCACCGGAATTTGTTAAAATTATCTCCTTTGCCCCGCAGCGAGTTTCAGCCGAAAACGATAGTTGTGTGTGTGTGTGTGTGTGTGTGTGTGTGTGTGTGTGTGTGTGTGTGTGTGTGTGTGTGTGTGTGTGTGTGTGTGATCTGCATGGATCAAAATGTAAGCAATGTGTATTTGTACATCTTCGTGCTTCAGAATTATGAGCTGTTTTAGCCTTTTGGGTACAATAAAATATTCAATAGGTTTGAAGTTATAATCTGGTTAGCATTTCATATGGCGACAACTGCTTGCATGATTGATTGATTGATTGATTGATTGATTGGTTGGTTGGTTAGTTGGTTGGTTGGCTGATTGGCTGTTGACTGATCGATCAATTGACTCAGTCGTTGACTGATTCGTTGATTGGTAGGTTGGTTGGTTGATTTTGAAGGTCGTGGGCGGTGTTGGATCAATACATACATTGTGCAGGGAAGTAACAGAGCAGGCCTTGTCCTGTCTTCAATCCGTTCCACCTAAGCACAGTCACGAACAGCAGTCAGTAGGCTAATGAGCCGCTTGCATAAAAATACGAGCTTTTTTTTTTTAATTGAATCAGGAAAGATCACACTTACAGGGATGGGCTCAGTCATGTTTAACCAGTCTTTCTGTGAGTGTGCACAGCCTGAAAAATTCAGCAGACGTCCACAACACCTTGTCAATGGGGTCAGGTAGAAGCCACAAATCAGGTTATACTGACACTGCATTCAGTGCAGCAATGTTCAGAGTCACAAGTCAATGTGCACTGACACTGCAGTCAATGCTCCATTAATGTTCAGAGTCACAAGTCAAGATATGCTAACACTGAAGTCCAAAAAATGTTTACAGTCATAAGTTAAGATAGACTAACACCAAAGTGCAACAATGTTCAAAGTCACAAGTCAATGTGCACTGACACTGCAGTCCATCAATGTTCAAAATCACAAGTCAAGATATATTAACACTGCAGTGCAACAATGTTCAGAGTCACAAGTCAAGATATACTAACACTGCAGCGCAACATTGTTCAGAGTCACAAGTCAGTTCCTTTGTCCAACTCTGTGAAGTATTTAGGAGTAGTTCTTGACAACACACGCTCTATGAAAAAATTCATCACCCAGACCTGCCAGTCTTGCTACTATCAATTACGGCGCATAAGCGCGATTCGCAAGTATCTGTCCACTGATGCAACTTCCAAGCTTGTCACATCTCTCATTCTTTCACGTTTAGACTACTGTAATTCTCTTTTGGCTGGCCTACCAGCATCATCTATCCACTCTCTTCAACGCATACAAAACTCTGCAGCTCGACTGGTCCTAAGAAAGAAAAAATCTGAACACATCACTCCTCTTCTGCGATCTCTTCACTGGCTGCCTGTCTCACAAGACTGGAGTATAAAATCAATACCCTCTGTTTCAAATGTCTCCACAAATCTGCACCCTCTTATCTCTGTAACTGTCTTCATCTGTACACTCCATCCCGTTCCCTTCGTTCAGCCGCAGATACTTTGTGCTTTCGAACACCCAGATTCAAACAAACCACTGTTGGCCGTCGCTCCTTCTCTGTTTCTGGTCCATCCACCTGGAATGACCTCCCTCTTTCACTTCGCCAAAAGCCTTCACTTGATACCTTCAAATCCAGCCTCAAAACACACTTATTTCCTACCTGAGACTTTCCCCCCAAATATCTGTCCCTAATTTTCAACAGCATCTTTCACCTTCCAAGTGTTGTTCCGTGTGTGGTGTGGTGTGTGTGTGTGTGTGTGTGTGGTGTGTGTGTGTGTGTGTGTGTGTGGTGTGTGTGTGTGTGTTGTGTGCGTGCGTGTGTGTGCGTGCATGCGTGCATATGTGCGCGCGCATGGTTTTTGAAATCTGTTGTTCATTATGTTTAAGGAGAGTTGCATGCCTGTAAATGATTCAGTGCAAGCGCTTCGATTTGTTTGGGTTTTTTTACAAGATTCAGCGCTATATAAATTCCATATATTATTATTTTATTATTATTATAAGGCAAGATATACTAACACTGCAGTGCAACATTGTTTAGAGTCACAAGTCAAGATATACTAACACTGCAGTGCAACATTGTTCAGAGTCAAAGGTCAAGGTATAACACTGCAGTGCAACATTGTTCAGAGTCACAAGTCAAGATATACTGACACTGCAGTGCAACATTGTTCAGAGTCACAAGTCAAGATAAACTGACACTGCAGCACAACATTGTTCAGAGTCACAAGTCCAGGTATGACACTGCAGCACAACATTGTTCAGAGTCACAAGTCCTTGTATGACACTGCAGCACAACATTGTTCAGAGTCACAAGTCCAGGTACACTGCAGTGCAACATTGTTCAGAGTCAAAGGTCAAGGTATGACACTGCAGTGCAACATTGTTCAGAGTCACAAGTCCAGGTACACTGCAGTGCAACATTGTTCAGAGTCACAAGTCAAAGTAAACTGGCACTCCAGTCCAAAAATGTTTAGAGTCATAAGTTAAGATATAATGACGCTGCCTGCATGCAGTCCAACAATGTTCAGAGTCACGAGTCAAAATATATAATACTGACACTGCAGTGCAGAAATGTTCAAAGTCACAAGTCAAGATATACTAACACTGCAGTGCAACAATCGAAAGACCTATGGTGTGGTGTGGTATGGTATGTTGTGGTGTGATGTGGTGTAGTGTGGTTTGGGGTGGTGTTTGGTGTGGTGGTGTTTAGTGTGGTGTAATGTGCCTGTGTCTCATGGACAAGTTGAACCTGGTGGAGCCTATCTCTCTCTAGGCACAGGGTGCATGCTGGGTATGTTCGTGTTTCCGGAATGCTGTCATGAATTAAAGGACTTACAACGCGCATCCTTCATTTTCTGCATGCGTATATACACGCAAAGGGAACTGGAGCGCTGACAGGGCTGCATGTTAAGTTGACCCCCAAGATCCTTGGAAAAAAAACCCATCAATATTCACCAGATGCCGCGCCGAAATTCAATCCCACGACTTCAGGGACCCTCAAGATCGAAGTCAGACGATCTTAACCACGCAGGTCACGTCAAGACTATAATTATTATCTGACAATATGATTAACACTTTAAAGGTTACCCGGCAGCAGTCACGGACATCCAAGATAATTATAATTTATAGCTCATTGACAGCTCTAGGAAAGCCGCCATAATATAATAAAGCCTGATAAGACACAGCAGTCAGTATCTGAAGCAAACAACAACAGAGCAGCAAGTGATAGTGTCCACTGACGCTAAGGAGTGACCACGTGGGTATTCAGTCACACAAGTAGGCTACAGGGTCACCGGGAGTATTCTTTATTCTCGATATCTGTGGTATACGATAGGTAAGCGTGGGCGTGTCGGTGGTCAAGAGGTAACGCAGCACCCGTCTAGAAAGCAAAAAGTCGCGGGATCTTTTCTCCCTTCTACTAGGTCTTGAGTGGTGGTGGTCTTGGTGCAAGTCTTTCAGATGAGACCATGAACTGAGGTTCAGAGTGTAACTAGCATCCAATGCGCGTAAAAGAACCCCATGGCAATAAGAGTTAGCTGTGGTAAAGAAAATTTGCTGAAGAAAGTCGCTCTGATAGGGAAATAGATTTGCATGCAGACAGCAAAGTATAGATTATGCCTATGTTGTTTTTTTTAAAAAGGATAAATGAACAAATAAAAAGAAAATAGGTGGCGCTATTTTTGAGGTGACACACACTCCCGTGTAATTCAATACAACACAATACCACACACCAGCGAATTCAAGTCAATGCTTGCCGCTTAAACTCCATGACACGTTCTTAAGAAATGCTGCCCACCTTACTTTCCTTCTCCCATCTGTATTCCACTGCAAAACTCTGATATTAAATTTGTACACACACACACACACACACACACAATTACTTAGTTTGACCAGATTCTGTACTCTGTTTTTCCCTGGTCCAAATCACCATAACGTCAGATACTGCATCTTGTCACCGAAAGATGAAGACTTCACAAAGATGTGTTGTGGATCTTCTGAAGTGCCACAGAATAGAGGGAGACTGGAAGGAAGGAGGGTGGGGGCGGGTGCTTTATAATCTTCTTCACTGGACTGTCGATTATAGCCCAGTGATAGTGGCTCAGGATGACCGCACCCCAAAGTTAAATCCGTGAGTCATTGTTTGGGGCAGGGTCTGAAATAACCGTAGTGCGCAGATACCCATAAAGATAGCTTTTGGTGTAACTTTATTCACTGACATCTGTTCTATCAGTTCTATATGCCTAAACATTCATGACAATAATTATGTAATTTTATTAAAACTTTTTCAAACACAAAATTTTTGTTAAATTAAGTTATTCTAAGCTAGGGAAGGGTCACAGTGATGGAGAGAAAGAGGATTCGGGTTAGGAGAAGGAAGCGGGTGGGTAGGAGGGGAGGGGAGGGTAGGGGCGACTATGGAGGCAACTTCTTTCATTGTACTTGAAGCTACTAGACAAACTGCAAGTATTAATGTGTTGTGCAGAAGTGAGAGAGGGAAAATGATGTGAGGACAGACATGGCAGAGAGAAAAAGAGAGAGAGAGTGTGTGTGTGTGTGTGTGTGTGTGTGTGTGTTCATCCTGTTGCAATGCAAACTAACGTACTTAACATGGTCAGATCCTCTGTTTCCCAATCATAAGACCTGAGACACTGACAGCGCATGAACGTCACGAACATAGAGAAAAATCTTGGCATCATTATCACCATTATCATTGCGATCATTACCATCATCATCACTAGCATCAGCATCATCATCACTGTCATCATCATCATCGCTATGATCATCATCATCACCGTCATCATCGTCCTCACCACCCCATCATCATTATCATCACCACCATCACCGTTATCATCATCATTATCACTATCATACCATCATCACCATCATCATCATCATAGTCTCTTGACTTGAAGGTCATCAGGGGGTCATGATTGAAGCGCTGGTCACCAGGTCTGTCTTCAGTGTCTGGCATGCATCAGTATCGCCATACCAAGGTCAGTCCCTGTTGTTTCTTAACTAATCCAAGCTGCTCTCAGACCGCCAACCAGAGGGGGCCCTGTACCTTTGTTTGGGGCGCTTTGGTGAGTGTTCAGTGGTGCCTGTTCTGAACCAGGGCACGCAGGACATGGATACTACTTTACTAAGCCCCCCACCACCCACCACCCACCTATCCAAATTCTGAAACTGCATGGGTTGAACAGCATACTCCAGTCAGTGATCCCTAAGTTTCTGTGCCTATTTTTCTATTCAACAATCTGCTCTACTGCTCTACTCGTAATGGGACACAGGGGGTAGTGGCTTTTTTGTTGTTGTTATTCTGCCCCCATGCTGCAATTTCCTTTCTTTGACTTAGGCTAGCTATCTCCATCCTCCATCCAGCCATGCCTCAAAAGCAAGCTACCCCGGACTAGAACTACCCCGGGACATAATAATAATAATGTATGGAATGTATATAGCGCTGAATCTTGTAAAGCAGCAAATCAAAGCGCTCAGATGAGGTGTTTTTTTTATATCGAGGATAATGGAATAAGCACTTATGTGCTTTTTTACATCCTGTCCCCGTGTGTATGTCTATCTATCTATCTATCTATCTGTCCCGTAGTCTGACGACCATCGGGGCACCCTCAAAGACTCAACAACCAGTTCCCTCCATTCCTCTCTCTGTTCTGCCTTTCTCAGGGTTTTGTTGAGTTCTAGGCCTGTCCATTCGCTGATGTTATCCTCCCAGCTCTTCCTTGGTCTGCCTCTTCTTCTTCCTCCTTGGACAGTGCCTTGTAAAACTGTCTTTGCAAGCCCTTTTGATCTTGTGACATGCCCTTCCCATTTAAGTTTACGCTTTTTCACGATCGTTAGAAAGGTTTCTCATAGGGTCCAATGGTTTGCTGGATTCTGTTTGCACGCTTTCGTTGCTTATGTGGTCTTTGTAGGAGATGCCCAAAGGGGTCTCCGAAAGCATCTCATCTCCCCCGCCTGTATTCTTCTCTCCAAAATCTGCAGTCAGGGTCCATGATTCACAGGCATACAGAAATATGGATTGACAAGGAGCGCATTAGTTGATTTGGAGATAGTGAGATATTTTATCTCTCCCGATTGTGTTTAGTTTTGACAAAGCTGTTATTGTCTGTGCAGTCCTGCATATACTTCTGGCTTGGATCCTGGTTGATACAATGGCTCCCGGTATTGAAGCTTTGAACTGTTTCCAGCTTCTGGTCATTACCCCGATATCAGTGCTAATGCGTTGGTGTTATTGTCATCAGTTTGGTTTCTCTGCACTGATTTCCAAGCCGTATGTTTTGGAGGCCTTTTTCAAGTGTTCTGTTAGGCTGGCAAACTCTTTTCTGATCCTGCTATTCCATCAATGTCATCTGCGAAGCGGGGGCTTGTGTTCGTTCTGCCACCCAAAGCTGATGATCCTTTCTGATGTTCCAGTGCATCAGCCCTGATTCTCTCAAGGAAGATGTTGAAAAGAGTGGGTGAGGTAGACAGCCTGCTTACTCCAATGTTGTTCGAAACCATTCTCCAATGTTGTTGTTGTAGTACACTGCACTGGTGGCCTCGCTGTACAGCTGTTTGATGACTTGATCAGGTTTGCATTGATGCTGTACAAATTCATGGTTGCCCACAAAGCTGCATGCCACACCTGTCAAATGCCTTCTTAAAATCGATAAATACGTGGTAAAGGTCTTGTTGATGTTGAAGGTACGCTCACATAGTATTCTGAGGTTGATATCTGTTCTGTTGTGCTGCGCCCTGCTCTGAAACCTGCTTGTTCCTCAGCAATGATGGTCTCTGCTTGTGGCTTCAGTCTATTCAGTATTATCTGCAGCATGACCTTGCTTGGGTGGCATATGAGGCTGATTGTGCGGTAATTATGGCATTGTTGTAGATTTCCTTTCTTGGGGAGGGTGATGATGAGTGACTGTGTCCATGGTGTTGGCCATTTTCCTGTCTGCCAGATCTTTGTTGCAGATTCTTAGTAGGGCGCTGATCATGGCTTCCCTCCAGCTTGAACCAACTCAGCTGGAATGTTGTCAGCCCCTGCTGACTTCCCTTTTTCAGTGATCTGACTGCTGTTTCACTTCTTCTCGGAGGATAGGGTGATGTCTGTGTCTTTGCTTGCGGGTACATAAGGACTTCTGGATCTCCTGCGGTTCTATAGTTTATACAGGTCGGAGCAGTATTCTGTCCATCTGTTCAGAATATCCTGGTCGTCAGTGAGACACTTCCCATTTTTGTCTTGGATTGTTAAACCTTTTCCCTGTTTTGTGCTAGTCAGGTCTTTCACCAGCTGATATGCTTTCTTGCTATTGTTTTTCTTGATGTTCTCTTCATGTCTTGGCACTGTTCACCGATCCATCTCTCTTTTGCCTCCGTCATGGACTTCCTGATTCTTTTGTTAACTGCCCTATATTGTTCTGCTCTTTCTTTTGTTTCATTTTTCTTTTTCTTCAACTCTCTACGCTTGTCGCATAGTTGTAGGATGTTAGGTGTGACCATGGTTTTTTGACTGGTCGGTGTTTGCCAAGAAGCTCGCTTGCTGTTTCAGTCACTGCTGTATTGAAACTATTCGTCAGTGTATCTATGTCTAAGTCTATCACAGTGAGTGCTGCAAACTTTCCACCTATCTTGCTTGAAAATTTCTAATACCTCTGGGTCCTTCAGCTTCTCGAGGTCAAATTTGATCCTGATGTTGTTCCGCTTGTGGATGTTCTTTAGACGTAGTCGGAAAGTCATCATCACAAGATCATGATCACTCCCTATGTCTGCTCCTGGAAAACTTCGTGTCTGTGCGATGTTAACGCTAGACTGAAACCGTCTTTTCACCATGATGTAATCTATTTGGTTGTGGTGTTCTCCATTTGGGCTATGCCATGTCCATTTTCTGGATTTTTTGTGGGCCAAGTGTATTCATAGCTGGAGTGGTTGTTACTGGCAAACTCCAGGAGTCTCAAGCCTCTTTCATTTGATTGGTTATTACAATGTGGCCCACAAACGCCCTCCCAATCTTTCCATGCATCTTCTCTTACTTGGCGTTCCAGTCACCTTGCACAACGAGGATGTCTTTCTTGGGAGTTTGATTCAGAACCTCTTGTAGCTGGTCATAAAATTCTTCTATGGCTTCATCTGTGCAGTCTGGGGCGTATGCCTGTACTACAGTTATGTTAAAGGGGGTTGCTCTCAGGCGGATGGTAATAAGTCTGCTGGACACAGGCTGACAGCTCATGACGGTGTTCACGGTGTCTTTGTGAACGAGAAACCCCACGCCGTGTTCATGTTTATCCTGTTTTCCACTGTAGTATAATTTGTGGTCTTCCTGGGTCGTTGTTTCTCCCATGTTTTTCCACCTTACTTCGCAGCAAAAACACAGCAAACTCCGTGCCAGAAACAACACCATCATTGGCACATGGAATGTACGGACGCTAAGAGCTGCAGGCAAAGTGGAAGAACTGACACATGAGATGTCCAGATATCAATGGCACATCCTTGGGCTCTGCGAAGTAAGGTGGAAAAACATGGGAGAAACAACGACCCGTGTGTATGTGGTTTTGTAAATTTTGTCATCTGTTCCCACCCGCACACAATGGCCTACTCTTTCGAAAAGCGGAACAGGATTTAACGTGTGCGCAAGATGTTCTGCATGGGTTCGCACACGGGGCCTCGGTTTATAGTCTCATCCGCTGAGCTTTGTGGAGAAGACATCTTGGTCATAAAAATGCATTTAGTGGAGGGCTGCTTTACCATGAGCAAGCAAAACAGTTTATGTGGGCTTGCTCCCCATCATCTAAAGATAATTCCACCCACCCCCACCCACCCCCTCCCCCACCCTCGTGTTCTAATATATATTTGTTCCCAGATACATTAATAGTGAGGGGGGGGTTGCGTATTCCGCCGTTTTTGCTAACGTTCACCATTAATAATGAAAATGATCATAATGATAATAATCATGGCCATTAATTTCTTCAGCACTTTCCTCCACCCACCCACCCTCATAGGGGTAGCACAAAGCCTTTACATTATCATAGCAACACAAAAAAGCAGGGGCATTCTAACTTTAGTGAAATTAAATGTGAAGAATAACTGTTAAGATTGAAAATGTACGTCACAATGGATGGAGTTGTTTTGGCGTTCAAAGATGGTGCCTAAAATTGACTCTTTATATAAATGGACAGGCCAGAAGCTTTGTCCGTTACTGATGCAAGCTAAGTGCCGAGGTTGCCATGTAAATGTTGTTTTGCTTTAAAACTTTTGACATTTTCTTCAGCCATAACAAACTCTTAGCACGACCTGTGCTTTCTTGTGTTAAAAAAAAAGAACCACCCCCCCCCCCCAAAAAAAAAATTTCCCTTCAAGTCACAGTCAATCCTTTAGCAAGCTTCTAATCCAGCATGTATTGCAATCACATAGGTGATTTGAATCAGAGGGGAAATGTTCGGGGTGCCCCCCAACCCCCCCACCCACCCCCTCCAGGGTTGCAACTTGGGAACGGGCAACAAGGACAGCTGCAACAGGAACACAATGATCCCTAACCATTTGTCATGAAAGTGCAGTGAAAGTTCAACTGCTGCTGCAGTAAGTAGTAGTAGTAGTATAGTAGAAAGTAGTAGTATTTAGAGTATAGTATTTAGTAGTAGTAGTAGTAGTATAGTAGTAGTAGTAAAAGGGCAGCAGGAAGCAGCAGCAGCAGTAGTAGTAGTATAGAAAGCAGCAGCGGCGGCGGCGGCGGCAGCAGCAGCAGCAGCAGTAGCAGCAGTATTTTTAAGTAGTAGTAGTATAGTAGTTAGTAGTAGTATAGTAGTAGTATAGTTAGTATAGTGTAGTAGTATGTAGTAGTAGTAGTAGTAGTAGAAGAGGCGGCGGCAGCAGCAGCAGCAGCAGTAGTAGTAGCGGTAGTAGTAGTAATAATAATAAATGGAACTTATATAGCGCTATATCTTGCAAAGACAAATCAAAGCGCATGCATTCAACCTAATCTTACACAGTCATGCTATCAATGATAAATAATCAATAGTTTAAACAAACAGATAACACAAACATAGTGCGCTGCAGACAACATTTATGAAATAAAATTTCAATAGTCAAATGTTTTTCAAAAGCACACACACACTCACACATGTCGAATATGTTAGCAGGGTGATAGTACATGGGTTAGTGAAAGTGGGATAGTTCTGATATGAAACAGGAGGGGGAAAATCTTAATTTTCAAATAAATATGTCTTGAGGCTGGATTTTAAAGTGTCATAACTAGATTTCTGGCGAAGAGAGAGAGGGAGCTCATTCCAGATCGATGGACCCGAAATAGAGAAAGAGCGGCGGCCAACGGTGGATTGGTTGAATCTAGGTATTGGTAGACACAAAGTATCTGCAGCAGAGCGGAGGGAACGTGAAGGTGTGTACAGGTGAAGACATTCACAGAGGTAGGCGGGTGCAGTTTTGTGGAGACATTTGTAACAGAGGATACTGATCTTATAATTTACTCTCTGTGGCACAGGCAGCCAGTGGAGAGATCGCAAGAGAGGGCTAGTCGAGCTGCGGAGTTTTATATACGTTGACGGGAGTGGATAGGTGATGCTGGAAGACCAGACAAAAGAGAATTGCAATAGTCCAGACGTGAAAGAATGAGAGAAGTGACACATTTGGCTGTTGCATCGGTGGACAGGTACTTTCGAATTACACTAATACGCCGTAATTGATAGTAGCACGACTGACAGGTCTGGGTGATAAATTTTTGCATAGAGAGTGTGTGGTCGATAACAACACCTAGATGCTTCACAAAGTGGGATTTGGGGACTGATGTATTGCCGAGTTCTATTTTTAAACTGTTTGTAATGAAAGAGATGTTGTTTTGTCCCTTTTTGGCATGGGGTTATGGTTTTATCTGTATTTAGCTGTAATTTTGTTCTGTGTTCCCGTTTTGAAAATCTTCAAAGCAGTGGGCCATATTTGTCAGGAGAGAAGGGAGATTTTAGGAGTACATGCCTTGAAACTGAGAGTCATTTGCGTAAATTGATGTTTGATTTGATGACGGTTTATTATATGTGACAGTGGGGCAGTGTAAAGAGTGAACAGAACAGGGCCTAGAACTGATCCCTGTGGGACTCCGCATTCCAGTTTGGCAGATATTGATTGAATCTTGTTTTCTGCAACTGTCTGGAATCGGTCAGTAAGGTATGAATTAAACCAGATGAGGGCTGTGCCAGTAACAAAGAACATTTTTTGAAGACGAGAGAGAAGAATTGAGTGGTCTATGGTATCGAAGGCTATTCATAAGTCGAGTAGAGTGAGAAGGGAGATGTTCCCTGAGTCAGAAACGAGTAGAATCGTGTTTAAAGTGTGTACTAGGGTGGTTTCAGTGCTGTGGTTGACGCGATAGGCAGACTGAAATTCAGGAAGATTTTTGGAGAGAAGGTGGTTGTTGAGCTGTATGAGAACTACTTTTTCAAGGACTTTAGAAATAAAAGGTAGATTGGAAACAGGTCTATAATTCTTCAGAATGTTAGGGCCAAGGTCACGCTTTTTGAGTAGAGGTGTGACTATAGCAGTTTTGAGAGTTGATGGAACATTTCCTGAAACAAGAGATGATTTTACTATTTTCGTGATAGTGGGTATAAGTTGTGGTAGGCAATGTGTGAAAAGAGAAGCAGGTATGGGATCAAGATCACATAATTTTATAGTCATTTCTTTCAGAATTTTCATTTCTTTCTCACTTGTCGGATGAAAGAAAAGGAGAGGAGTGCCACAGAATTGGGGATCAGGAAGTACAGGCTGGAAAGGAGTCTGATCCAGTTTGGAGCGAATGTTATGGACTTTTTCAGAAAAGAATGCAGAAAATATAAAAGGAAGTTCAGAGTGGTTGTGGATGGAAGGCAGAGGACTTGCCTTCACAGATCCAAGAAGAGTAGATGTGAGGGAAAAGAGAGATTTCATAGACGTGGCATCAAGAACTTGAAAAGAGTAATACTTTGTTTTTTCTGAAAGAATTAAAGATTTGACTTTGTTTACTTGTTTTCGAAAGAGCTGCTTATTAATTTCCGTTTTTTATTTTCGCTACTGCCGCTCTAGTTGCCTGCGTTTGCGCTTTGCGACCAGGATGTTATGGGTGTACCATGGCGCACATGGCCCATCAGGCAGGAGACGGTCAGTGGGAGGTGCATGCTCATCAAGCAGTTGGCTGAGAACATCATTGTAGTGTTTAGAGGGGTTATTGTTGTCAGAGGTTTGTGATAGGCGTTCAGCAGCTTGTAGTAGTAGCAGCAGCAGCAGCAGCAGCAGCAGCAGCAGCAACAGCAGCAGCAGTAGGGTGATGTGGAAGAGTATTTAAAATATCACCTGGATGGTAATGCAGCTACAATGACTTCAGAAGATGATTCATGTAGCGAAACTTTATAGTAGAGTTAAATCACGTTCATGTGCAACACAGAGACATCACACACACACACACACACACACACACACACACACACACACACACACGCACGCACGCACGCACGCACGCACGCACGCACGCACGCACGCACGCACAGGTGTGTGTGTGTGTGTAAAAATGTATTATTTCAGAAGAACCATGTAGAACTAATTTCATCAGAAAATGGCGTGTGGTGTCTTTAAGTAGATTATCCTTAACTGGATCAAGCCATCCTTAAGTAAATGGAAATGCTTTTTCATTGCCGTTCTTTTTGGCTGTGCTTTCATCTGTTAAGTCTCTAAGTACGGAATCTCCTCTTGGACGTATATGCAATAACAACAACGTTTAAAACTAATTTTCAGTTAATTTGGGACCATGTTCTGACAGTTGAAGTCTTGATTCAGTTCTTCTTTCTTTTCTTTCAACTGCCGCTGGTGCCCTTCGGCGTCGCGGGGAGACACAGACGTCTGTCTGCAGCAAGGCGGGAGGCTTGATGTAGTGACAGGTCATGGGCTGGCAGGGTGTCAGCCACGGAGTCGCTCCATCGTCTCCTTGGTCTACCTCTGGCTTTCCAGCCATTGTATTTGGTGGTGTATGCCCGTAGGGCTGGTTGGTTGGGCGGCATTCTAGTGAGGTGACCAAACCACCTGATCCTTTGTCGTTCGATATGGTGGAGAATTGGTGTTAGTCCGACCATGTCTCTGATCACCTCATTCTGATCTTGTCGCGTCTGGTCTTGTTGACAGCTTTTCTCAGGCAGCGCATTTTCACATGTGACCAATTTTCTCTCTAAGGCTTTTGTTAGGGCCCATGTCTGACACTGGTATGTGAGTGTTGGAACGAAGATGGCGTTGATGAGTTTTGCCTTGGTGCTCATTGTGAAGCTGGAATGTTTTAGAAGGGGGGCGAGTTGGTAACTGACTGCATTCGCTTTCTGGCATCTTGTTTCTATCTCTCTGTCCAATTTTCCATCTTCAGTGAAGAGGCTGCCAAGGTATTTGAATTCTTTGGTCTGTTTCAGCTGGTGCCGTTGATGTTGATGTCCAGCTTTCCTGGATTTCTGCTGAGAGACATAACTTCTGTTTTGGTGATACTGATCTTCATGTCATACCTCTTGCAGCTTGTGTTGAGTTGGTCTGTGTGTTCTTGAAGAGCTGCTTTGTTCTGATTCATCAAGGACTGGTCGTCAGCAAATAATTAGTTCGTTCAGGAGCCTCTAAGATCTGGGTTGGCTTCCTTTGTAATCTGGTCCATGTAGATCACGAATAGAAGGGGGAGAGTACGCAGCCTTGCCTGACCCCTGATGTAACCGGAACCAGTCGATGTTCCACTGGCTGTTCGGACTGCGCTCATACTGTTGGCATAGATTGCTCTGATGTTATCAAGCAATTGCCCCTTCACGTGGTACTGCTCCAGGATCTTCCAGAGCTTGTCTCTGTTGACTCGGTCGAAAGCTTTTTCTTCTTGATCAACGAATACTGTATGCAGGTCTTGGTTGTATTCGATGGCTCTTTCACACACTGTCGGAGTGCGAAAATGGCATTGTGCACCCCTCTTCCTTTCCGAAAGCCAAACTGGGCATGCTCAGTAGGTGTTCTGCTTTGGCTCTTGTGCACTGTTCCAGAATCTTTGCATACATTTCCTACATTGGCTGAGAAGTGAAATGCCTCTGTAGGTGCTGCAGTCTCTCTTGCTGCCCTTCTTCTTCCAAATTGGCACCACTATTGCATTTTGCCAGTCCATTGGTACTTTCCTCTCTTCCCATGCTTTCTGAAAGATGAGGGTGAGCCACTTAACTCCCGTTTCTCCCATGCAAGGATGGCTTCAGTTGTTATGCCGTCATCGCCTGCCGCTTTGCCTTTGGGCTGGTTTTAATTGCTTTTCTTGTTTCAGCTTCAGGATTTGGGGCTCTAACTGGTCTTTATAGCATGGTGAGAACTGAGAGCTGGAAGCTTGTACTCCAGATGGGTTTAAAAGATCTTTAAAATAGTCTTCCCATCGTTTCAGAATTTCCTCTTCTTTGTGCAGTGCCTCTCCATTTGCATCATTCACTACTGTTGTTGGATTGAATGGCTCATCTCTTACTCTCATCGTCTTCACACTTTTGAAAAGTTCTCTTGGGGAATTCTAGCAAATTTCACTTAACTTCTCTCCATAAGTCGCCCAAGATTTTTCTTTGGATGCTTTCACAACACGATTACTATGTCTTCTTGTGATTCTGTACTTGACGTAGTCCTCTTCTGTCTCGGCCTTGGCCCAAGCTTTATAAAGCTGCTTTTTTTTCTTGATGGCTTCCTTCACCTCTTGGTTCCACCAAGCTGTAGCTTTCCTGTTTTTACCTGCACATTTCTTTGTCCGCAAACTTCCCTTAAGGTGTTCAAGAGAGCTGGCTTGAAGGTGTCCCAGACTTGCTCCATGTTGAGAGGTGTTGTATCAATGGAGTCAAGTTTCACCTTGATAGCACTATGAATCTGTTCTTGCACTTCTTTCTCTTCCAGTTTGAGGAGGTTGATCTTTTCAGGCTGGTTCTTCCTAGCAGTTGTTATTTTCTTCTTCTGAGTACTGGAGGCTAGAATGACAGGCCTGTGGTCAGTGTCAAGGTTGGCATTGGGGATGACTTTTGAGTCTTTGATGGCGTAACGTGTTCTAGATCTGGCAAGTATAAAGTCGATTTGAGACGAGATGTTGAGATCTTCCATTTGTACCAGGTGTAAATTTGGGAGGCTCGGTGTTGGAAAAAGGTGTTGGTGATGATCAGATCATGCTCTGCACATAGTTCCAGCACGTGGTTTCCATTGTAATTGCAAGGTGTTCTGTGGTCACTGTGGGGTCCAAGATGTTTTGTCCACGGGTTTTCTTCTCTCACCAACTCTGCCGTTGAAATCACCCATGACATACAGGTCCTCTTTGTCAGGGTGCTGTTGATGAGGTCGAGAGCTCTTGATAGAATGAGTCTTTCTCCTCTTCTGAGTACGAATCGTTACACGTGCAATATGCTTGGATATAGTAGATATTTTGTTGGACTTTCTTACACCGATTTTATCAGTCTTTCTGATATGTGTTCTGTACTCATGGATTCTTTGCTATGTCTGGGTGTAGGATGAATCCCACACCATGCGTTGCTCTCTGGTCTTTCCTGACTCCACTCCAGATGAGAACAAAGTTTGAATGGATTTCTTTCGTTCCTTCTCCTTTCTTCCTAGTGTCTGAAATGCCCATGATGAAGATCTTTCTTTTGGTCATGAATTCCACAATTTCTGGTTCCTTGTTTGTTAGGCTGCAGATGTTCCATGTTCCAATGTAGTCACTGTTCCTATCTCGATGTCCGTTTCCATTGCGAGGTCGTTTTCCGTTGGTATCCATCCGTTTGTGTCTCTTTTCAGTTTTCTTAGGGGTTGAGAAATCCACTGTCAGCTTGCTAGGCCAGTCGCAGCTTCACCAGAGCCCTGTTAGCCAGCTTGACCTGTTTCCGTTTCCCACAACGTGGATGAGGGGGGTTGGACTTTTGATTCAGTTAACACAGGAAAACCCCTTAAGGACAATGCACTCCCTTGGGTTACACATAAGGGTTAGCTTCCGGTCATGTAGAAACTTGTAGCCTATAGAGTGTCAGTAAACAAAATGTTTGCTAGTTTTGGCAGATTTTTTAAAAGTATTTTAAAAAATGCACTGTATACTTCTTTGGGGGTTTGAGGCCATAGATTAACACCAGGTAGTGATAGTAAAGTGGGAAATGATCATCAAAATTTTAATGAGGATTGCTTGTGTTCTTTCAGTGTTGACCCTGCCCATGCATATTGTGGTGAGGCAGCTAGCAGGCAACAAAAAAATAAAGTTCGAACCTACCAAATTTGTTCGTATTGTCCCGAGTTTTGAGTCAGAGGCTATTCTTTCACAAAAAAAGTGGTTTTTGTTCCTGGGTATGCCTTAGTACATGCAGTACACTTGCAAGAGTGATATCTGAAAATAGAAAGAAAAGTGCAATGTTCTAACTGTTAGGTGTAACCCCTATTCAAACGCCTTAGCTTGAAGGCTTAGCAGTGACCTAGACCTGGCCTAGACGCAGGCGTTGTCACACGCGGCTAGGCACAACACAGTAGGCTACACATCTCCAGGGGAATTTCCCAAGGCCTACCTGTCAAACAACTCCCGCCAAGACCAAAATGGCTGCCAGGCGTTCCAAGAAAATCGACCAGTACAAAGAGATGTTTAAAAAATTTGATGCCGATGGTTCTGGCACCTTGAGTATTTCAGAACTGCGAAACATGCTCAAAAGTGGCGGCAGTACCATGAGTGATCGTCAGATTGCAGTAAGTTCTACTCTGGCTTGTAGTTCTAGACTGAAAGGTTGTTGGATTTGGGGGGGGGGGGGGGGACGCTTTTGAGTGTAGCTTTTTTTGTGTGGCCTGTAGTTGTAAACTACCATGAACTATAATGTGTCCAGTTTTCTTTGGGTATACTTTAGGTGGCATTAAAAGTAAATGAGTAATTTACCCCATATAGGTGTTACACATGCCTCTGCTTGTGTGTTCAAGATTCTACTTCCTGCATTTAATTAGACTAGGCCAAGTTTAAAAGTTCCTGTAAATTTGCAAGCCCTTGAACTTTGCTCTCAATGTGCTGATCATATTTTTTATATGTTGTTTTTATGAAAAATTTGTAAGCTCCTGGTTTTCAACATGGTGGTGTTTTTACATGTTGTTTTGATTTATAAATTATAAAAAACCTCTGTCTCAGTGTATGTCTGTCTGTCTGTCTGTCTGTCTGTCTGTCTCTCTCTCTCTCTCTCCTCTCTCTCTCTTCTCTCTCTCTTCTCTCTCCCCCCCCTCTCTCTCTCTCTCATATGGACACACATTTGAAAAGAATTATGTCTAAGTTTAGACTTGGTGTATCAGACATAAATGTTCATAAATTTAGATATATAGAACATGATGATGATGACCTCAGGTTGCTATGCCCATTATGTAAGCAAACAGTGGAAGATGAAGTTCATTTTGTGCTGTGTTGTCCAGTGTTAGAAGATGTAAGACAGAATTACATTCCGGTAAAGTATAGTAAAGGTAAAGGAGTCCCATAACCTGTAACGTCGTAGGGGAGCGAGGCGTCAGAGACCTCACTTCTCTAGGGCCAGCATATTGAGGGCGGCGCCCATCTCCTCTCCATCGCTGCTTTACCTTCCCTGACCCTAAAGAGGGCAGGTACCCATTTACAGCTGGGTGAACTGGGGGAACTGTACTGAAGCCAAGGCGCGCAAACGGTCACCCATCCAACTGGTAACCACGCTCGACGCTGCTTAACTTGGCTGGGGGAAAGCGAGTGCTCCGACCACTGAGCTATCCCGTCCCCCTAAAGTATAGTAGACAGCCTAATTTATTTAGATCCTGTCTACTCATGGCATCTAGTCACCCTGTGCGCAGCCTTGCTTTATATTTGTGTAAAGCCTTTAGAATAAGAGATATCTTGGTTTCTTAAGTAATATTTTTAAACTTTTTTTTATTGTGGTAGTTGTGGGTATACATTAACACTTTGGTTTTGTGTGGGGAGTGTGTGGGGTGTGTGTGTTACTTATTGTTCTCACTAAAATACTGAGCAGTTTGGCAACCCCCCTTCATGTATGGGCCATTGGCCTTTTTGTGAATAAATCGTTGGAGTTTCTCTCTTCTCTCTCTCTCTCTCTCTCCCTCTCCTCTCTCTCTCTCTCTCCCCTCCTCTCTCTCTCTCCCCCTCTCTCTCTCTGTTACCAGTCTTCGTCTTATGTACAACACACACACACATGCACACACACCAACACACACACAACACACACACAAACACACACACAACATGCTCATGCGCACCCACATGCATCTACATGCACACACCACACAACACACACACCACACACACACACACACACCACACACACACACACACACACACACCCGGACGGGATAGCCTCGTGGTTAGAACATTGTGCTCGCAATCTGACGACCCGGGTTCGATTCCCGTTCAAGGGGATATTTTCCCCTGGAGTTAACATCAGTGCAGCGTGTGTGAACGCACGCAGGACATCTTGCGCACACGTTAAATCCTGTTCCGCTTTTCGTAAGAGTAGGCCATTGTGTGCCGGTGGGAACAGATGACAGAATTTTTACACAACCGCATACACACGGGGATTGGATGTAAAAAAAAAAGCACATGAGTGCTTATTCCATTATCCTTGGGGAAAAAAATCATGTCATCTGAGTGCTTTGGTTTGTTGCTTTACAAGATTCTGCGCTATATAAATTCCATACATTATTATTATTATTATTATTATTATTATTACAGACTATAGCTTAAATCTCACTTGTCTCAGGAGATCTTTGTGTTCTTCGACGGCCCACATGGAGATAAGGAAATCACGTTTCAAGAGTTCACCAAAGGCCTCGATGTTGTTCTTTCCTTGTGAGTGGTCACCAGTGATATAATAGCAATCATTTAAGGAACCATGGAAAATAAAAATAGGTTGGGGTTTTTTTGGGGGGGTCATTAGTTACAGCTCCAAGGTTCACCAATGGTGAGACTTTGAAAATAAATGCGACTGTTATTTCCAACAATTAACTTGAGGTGCTGGCATTCCAGCCTCGAGGATGGAAATAGTTATAAATGATATATGTTGAAAAACAAATAGTGAGTGAAAAAAAAATGAAATGGGAGCACATAAAAAATATTGAATTATAATGCACAGTTTTTGTGATGAGTTTGTTTCCCTTAAATTGACTAAAGTTGACATATCATTTAAAGATGTTGCACTGTGGTTACATTGAAGTATTTCAGAAAGGAACTTACTTAGGAAGTTACTCTCGTCGATATTTGAAGCGCTTTGATTTGTTTGTGCAAGATATAGTGCTATAGAAATTCCTTTTATTATTAATTATTATTATTAATAGCATTCCCAGTCAGAAAACTGCTGTTATATTTGCCTCCCACTACCCCCTGACCCATGTGAAAAGAACTAAAATGACAGGTTTCTTGATTCCTTTGTGAAGTCTGTAAGTAGAATCTGCCTATATTTCATCCCCTAACCTTCTAATGTTTTTGATGAATGATGACTACTCTTAATCAATGTATTTTTGGTAGCAGTTCTGCAAAATAGTTCTTTTCTTAATGCATGAGTATTTCTGGGAGAAAATGAAGTTATAGACCTGATAACATCAGTCATGCATGCACTACAAAATGGAAATAAATGGTTAAGATATAGACAATGTCATTACGATTATCTAGCTTCTTTGGCAAGATGACAATGTGCCGTATTTGTCAAAATTTACATATATTTTGCCATAGTTGATTTTTTTTTTATTACTCTGGGAATGAGTGATTTATTCAAATTATTGAGCATATGAAAATCCTCACACCAATCAGTGTGATTGCAGCTCGGCTTTGAAAGGTGAAGTTTAATTTGATGGCATTGATGTAATGGCAATATCAAATTATATAATCATGGTGGTTGGCTTGGCTGTAACTGTGTAAGTGGTGATAATTATCATAATTATCAGGGCTGTTATGGTCACGTTGGTATGGTTGACAAATTTAATGATTATTATGATATGCACTCATGTATCACCTAGTCATGGACCGGATAGCCTAGTGGTTAGAACATTGCGCTCGCAATATGAAGACCCGGGTTCGATCCCCGTTCAAGGGGATATTTTCCCCTGGAGTTAACATCAGTGCAGACTCCACTCTCCCCAAAAGTCCTTCGGATGAGACTATAAACCGAGGCCCCGTGTGCGAACGCACTCAGAACATCTTGCGCACACGTTAAATCCTGTTTTGCTTTTCGTAAGAGGCCATTGTGCACCCCTGGGAACAGATGACAGAATTTACAAAACCGCATACACAAGGGGACTGAATATTTATTTTTAAAAAAAACACACATGAGTGCTTATTCCATTATCCTCGACATAAAAATTTAAATAAAAATAAATAATAAATAAATAACCTCAACCCCCCCCCCCCCCCCCCCCCCCCCCCCCCCCCCCCCCCCCATCCCTCTCTGTATTTTTCTTTAAGGAGATACTGTAGGCTAGTATGAAGAGCCACTGCTCTTTCTGCTGCTATTGATCGCTGTATTGTGCTTGTTTGTTCTCTCTCAACGTTCTGAGTAACATAACTGTTGTTACAGCTTCGAAGCAGTGAAGCAGTTGTTCGATGAACTGGATACGGACAAAAGCGGATGCCTGGACAGGAACGAGCTGAAGGCCCTTCTGCAGCGCACGGGGAAGAAGTTCAGCGATGCTGAGGTGACCAAGATCTTGAAAGAAGCAGATGTCAATGGCGACAACAAGATCAGCCTGGAAGAATTCCTCAATGCCTGTTGCTAAGGGAGAGGAGGAAATCAGTCTGGCGGTTACATGTCACGGTGTAAGCTGCTGTGCGCATCTTTGGTGATTAACCGCCCAGCAGGGTTTGTCTGGTGGTGGAGCGGAGTTTGGTTTGTTTGGCTTGTTGTCAGCTTTCTTCCTATAATTTGCCACTGTGGTGGTCTGAAGTTTTGTATTTAATCCCCCTCCCTGGATGTAGTTTTAGCTATGTACTCGTAGCGCTGTGTTTACTCACTTGCATTTAATCATGTTTTCTCTGCAATGTAAGCATTAATGATGGTCATGGTGTATGATAGTTTTTTGTTTGGGTTTTTTTTATATCAAACGAATCACATACATTTTATTATCATGTGATGCTTATGATGGGGGGGGGGGGGGGGGGGGGGAGCAGTGTGATTGACTGATTTCTGCTAGGATTGGCACACATGCAATTGCTTGCATTTGCAAGTAAGTCCAGCTGCACACACATTGTGTCACTCTCACAGACACACAGGCACATGAGAGAAAAAGTGACAACCTGTTTTATACCCGAAACTTAGGTAATAATCCAGAAACAGAAACAAATAAAATGTTTTACCCCCCCCCATGTTCAAGTTTTGTT